>CANTUT010000895.1:655000-667500 GCA_947687605.1 Reutealis trisperma
CACACACACACACATATATATATGTAAGTGTGCATGTGTGCACACGCACGCGCGCGCTCTTATATATATATATATATATATATATATATATATATATATATATATATATATACAAACACACACACACACGTATATATACATAAATATATATAATGTATATACACACACACAGATATATGTATGTGTGTATATGTATATATATGTATTTGAGTATATGTGTGTATATTGATAAATGCATGAATTCCTATGTTTTGCCCCTTGATTTAGCATGTTTTATTATTTAAATTGAGTTTAATTTGTTTGTTCAAGTGCTTTTCAGAGTAGTTTCTAGGAATTGTTCATATTTTGGAATGTCGTGATCATTTGAGCTTGAATTGTGGTTAAAGATCAAGAAATGTGCAATTTTTAGGTAATTTTGGCTATGGACACGCCCAGTGAAATGCCCATGTCACTGACCATGTCATTTCACTTGAATTCCAGTAGCTATGTGTAACAACCCACACCCACCCTAAGAATTTTTGTGATAAATTGCTTGAATTAGAATCTATAAGGTTAAGTGTGTGCTTGTGTGAAAATTTGTGATCTAAGTGATTGATGAGTATGTGGCATATTAAATTAATTTTAATATGCATAATATGTATTGCTAATGTGAAATAAATGATTTACATGAAGTGCATTTGCATAAAAGAATTTATTTTAAATAAAATGAATTTCCATGCATAAGACAATTTTCAAGCATAAAATAATTTTATGGGTATTTTTAAAATATTTTTTAAATAAACACTTTTGAGGGAAATATTCCAGAATTAAAAAAAAATATTATTTTTATTTTAAATCCTTTCAGCCAAAATTTTTAAAGAAAAAGCCCAAATACCCAAAAGCTCACTACACAAAAATGCTCCTAACCTATTTCATTAAGGGTAATAGTGGAAATTCCACTCCAACTCTAATATATATTCTAAGTTTCAGCCAAATAAGGGTTTCCAGCAGCCATTCCCTTATTCCTTCTTTATTCTGGCAGAAAAACCTCTCAAAATAATTCTCTCTACCGAAATATCGAAAACACTTTACCGTTTCGCGATTTCGTGACCGTAATCGTAAGTTTTTATTCTCTTTCGATTTCTAAACTATTTTCTATGACATTAATTATGGGAAAATTATTTTGAACTGTTTGATTACTGATTTCTACAAATTCAATTCTGTTTGAGTGAATTTTTGGGAGAGAAAATTTATTTTCTACCGAAAACATGAGTCTTTCTGCAAGATTTCTCCAAAGGTGAATTCTATAACTTAAAATCACAATTTTATTTCATAAACATCATAAAGGGGGGGGGGGGGGTGTGATTTGTACTTGTTTGCATTCTAAACTGATTTTTGATTTGTTTTGATGAAAAATATTGCATGAAATAATATTTCTGCATATTTCTGTGACGACTGAAAAGTTTCGAAAAACAAAGGAATTCAAGGTTTTCGTGTTAGGATTTGGAAATTAGAAAATTTTATTCTTTCATGAATACATGGCTGCAAATTTGTGTGAATTGATGTTCTAATATGATATTTGTTTTGTTTAGATGAAAAATAATGACTTGAATCATGTGTCTGTTTATCGCTGAAATAAACGAAATGCGTGGAAAGCGTGGAAACTCATGACTTTTCACCTAAGCCTTTGAACTTAGAATTTTTTTGTATAAACCCTATCTATGGCTGCCGATTTGTGAAAGAATGGGTTCTAAAATGATATTTTCAATGATTGAATGAAAAATAATGATTTAAACAACCTGTTTGTATATTTCTAAAATGACCGAAAAATACCAAAAATAAGAAAACTCATGTTTTGCGCACTATAATGCAAAAGATTGAATTTTTATATATTAATGGCACCAATAGTGGCCGATTCTTATGGATTTAAGTTCTAAAATGATTTTTTTTATGTTTACATAAAAAATCTTGGTTCAAACCATTTTTTTACATATTTTTGAAATAGACGGAAAGCACGAAAAGAAGAAGAATTTGGTTTTCACCTTAATCATACATTCGGCCTACATGAACAATTGTGTCCAAATGTTTATAAATTTTATATGATGTGTTTTGGTGATTGTTGACATGAATGTATGTATAGTAGATGATGAAATTGCATGTTAGTTGAAGGTATGATCCTAGATAAGCTTAAATGCGTTTTGGTATACTTAAGGTATCTTAATATTATATTGTAGTTAGAATGCAAATGTGATTGGGAAATATGGAACTAGATGTTATGATGACTTGATGATGAATATATGGTTATGAATTAATGAAGTAAAAGGGATCATAAGAGTTAAGTATGATGTTTGAAGGATGAATTGTTAAGTTGACATGTATGGAAGTGTAAGTGAACTAAGATAATTGACAAGTGAATTGATATTGAGGTAATGATAATGTGATGACCTTAAAAAGGTATTAATATGATTGCAATGTGTTTTCATGTGAGCCTATAAGGCCTAGATATGCAAGACTTTTAAGTCAACGTGATATGTGCAAGTGATGAGTACACCTATGTGTGGACTCTAAGTGTATGTGTATGTTATATGTACATGGATAGTTATGGGATAGGAACATCATGAGTAAATAAATACTAAGTATTAAATCAAATATTATGTTAGAGTTTGAGGAGCATTAAAAGTGCAAAGGGGACTACGAGTACTAGGAGCAAAGGAACCCCAAGGTGAGTAAACATCGTATTCATTCTACAAGTGTGAGTAAACACAATGTTTTGTTACAAGTATAAGTAAACACAATGTTTTGTTACAAGTGTGAGTAAACACAATGTTTTGTAACAAGTGTGAGTAAACACAATGTTCTTGCTACAAATGTGAACAACATCATGTTGTGTTATAAGAATGTGATATATTGTTATGTGAACCTTTGTGATTCTTTGAAACCCAAGTTCTTTCTATTTTAAATGTTATTAATGATTTCTTTATCAAGCTTGGGTTGCCAAAGGACATTTGGTCCAAAACTATTTTGTTTATCCAATGAGAACTTTTTGTGAATGACACCCTAACTTGTATTCTTTCTGGAACTACACTTTCATTGTATTATTGTTGAAAGCCAAACTACTATTGTTATTGAAATACATGTTATTATTGCCTTACGTGATATTGTTAATTGTGTTTACCAATAGCTCTAGCTATGGTACCTTTACCCTTTATGCAGAATCCTCGTGCTGATGCGGATAATCATCGGAACCTGTGCACATGGTCTTAACCCGATGGATAGGGGTAGTGTATCCACCTCAGCTAGAAGGGGTAGTTCTAGCCATAGAGCATGATCAGGTTCACGCTTTCCATGTGATGGGAGTTGGAATTTGGCAAAGGCCACCTCTCCTCGATGTGTTTGGAGTGAATTGAGTTTGGTCTTCACTCTATAAGTGTTATAAGTATGATTTCTGCAAACTTGCTAAATTGAACCCTTGCTAAATTGCAACCTGATTCATGAGTTATAAACCATGAACTATGTGTATAAGCTATGTGTTTCCTTTCAAAGGAATATGTGTTAATGTATGTTCCTTTTTGTTTACTCATTGAGATCAACTATCTCACCCCTTTTCCTTGTGTGGTTCCAGATGAGCAAATGTGAGGAGGCAAGGTGATGGCTCAAGCATTCTACTTCGCTTGGGGAATTCCTTGTCTAAGTTATTAATAATACTATGTTTATGAAGTCTTGTCTTTAGATGCTCCGAGAATGTTAATTGATACTTATAGAGATTTATATTATTTTCCTTATGGATTTTATATGTAAAGATTTACTTTAAGTCTTCCGCAAATTATGGTATTTATCTAAATGTTTTAAATGAGTTAATGAAGAAGGTTCGGTAAGATCCTAGGCATGATTGTTATATGTTAATAGGTTCTACGGGTGTGGGTGACCTTATGTCTCCCCATGTTCTAGGACTGTCATATCTCATAAGGTTGGGATGTGACAAAGGTGGTATTAGAGCCGTAGTTTTTAAAAGTCTAGCTTAGGCTTGTTTTATGTGAGTTGCTTAAGTAAAATCCTAGAGCATAGGAATTTCCTGTCATGTCACTTGCAGTCTATCGCTAGCATAGTTTCACAAAATCCTAGTAGATTAGTAATCCTTATTATTGTTTGCTTGCCTTACAATTCTTCTGGCATATGACCAAGAAGATTACGCCTGCTCGAGGATTGCGACCTAGAGCAACCCGTGTGACTTGTAAGAGGACTTGGCCAGAGATGCTCGAGAAAGTTGTAACTGTGATTCGCCCCACGAGAGAGAAGACCCCTGACGAAGAAAAGGACCCCGAGGAGTGCTTAGATCCTGATTGGGTATATAGTAAGGTTCAGAAATTAGAGGATAACTATTTGTACTTGAAGGAGGAAAACTGACGTCTTAAGGTAATGATTCAAGCACTAAGAGAGGATATGGAGCAACTCAGGTCAGGGATTGTTGAGCATAGAGGGGACTACTCACCAGTGAGGTCTGCATCTTCAGCTAATCGCCGTCAAGATAGAGATCTTCTTTGCTATCGATGTGGCAGCAGTGGCCATATTGCTCTTGATTGCTCTGGAGGTGGACACGATAATTAGGTTGAATAGATATGATAATCGACATAGTGGCATAGCACTTTATATGATATGAATGATTTTCCCTTGATTGCCTAGTTACCTAGGATGAGATGATTTCCTTCATTATCATGCTATAGTGTGATATTATGAGATATATGCTATATGATTATGATATGTGATATGTGCAAAACTATGTGATATGTGATTTATATATGACATGTGCTTAGTGATGTGACATGGTAAATGCATGATAATGTGTGCTAGGATAAGGGGGAGGTTAAATGGGTTAGGATAGGGGATTAGTACTAAATTCCCTTATTATGATAGACAGAATGCCTCTTAAGAAAAAGGTTCGCACAGTCGCCCAATCCGTTAGGGCTAATGATGATGTTATATCGAACACCGCATCGAATGTTACCTCTGTACCTATATGGTCAAGAGAAAGATCCAACTCGAAGGCACCGACCATGGGCTCTAGTGAACATGCGACTTTGCAAGAAGTGCACGCCATGCACGAAGAAATGAGAGATTTACGCAAGGACCTGGACAAGCTAAGAGCTTAAAGGCAGGAAACACCGCCGACTCAAGAAAGGAATGGAGTTACGCCGCCTACGGTGGTGACACCTGCTCAGAGAGAGAGGAAACGACTACCTGATGAGGGAATGACCGTGGCAGAATTTAAGAAGCTACAACCGCCTACTTTTTATGGTGAGGAGGGAGATGACCCTCATGAATTTTTAGATGAGATGGATAAGCTAGTCCATCGTTTATCTTGCTTAGATGCTCAAGTGATTGAGTTGGTAGGACTCCAACTTAAGAAAAAAGCTTGGTACTGGTATGAGAGGAATATCAAGGAATGACTTTATGGAGCTGATCCACCTACGTGGGTAGAATTTAAGCAAGAAGTAATGGATCAGTTCTTGCCAAAAGGAGAAAGGCAAGATAGGGCATTGCAGTTCGAACAACTAAAGCAAAGGCTAGGAATGTCTGTGTCTGATTATGCTAAGGAGTTTAACCAACTTAATCATTTCATAGTCAACATCATCCCTACCAAAGTAAGTCGCGTCAATCGTTTCCTTAGAGGACTGATTACGCCTCTATTTAATTCATTGGCAGCAATCGAGTTTCTGACCTTAGCCAAGCTCATAGACAAGGCCAAGGTCATGGAAAAGAGATACAAGGTGGAAAGAGCTGAACGAGCTGAATGAGACCAGAAGGGAAGGCATAAGAACAAAGGTCATAAACGACAGCATGGAAATGGAGGGGAGCAAAGGAAGGAGTTTCCACTATCCGGACCACGAAATGGTCAAACTAAGTAAGAGATCCCCATATGCGGCAAATGTGGAAGGAAACATCCTGGAATCTGCTGGAAAGATACTGGTGCTTGCCTTAAGTGTGGGCAAATAGGGCACTTCATAAAGGACTACCCTCAAATGAGGAGCCAAGGGAGTGGGACCACGGTACGACCACAACCCAAGCCATTCCAAACGCAAGGACAAGGAGTCAAGGATAAAGGACCAATGGTTAGGAATGCACCAATGACAGAGAATAAGGGCAAGGGTCGAGTCTTCACGTTAAATTCACAAGAGGCTCGCGATTCGCACACCGCCATCATAGGTATCATCCCCATCCAAAGTTCTAGCACAAAATGTTTAATTGATTCTGGTGTTACCCACTCGTTTGTGTCGCCTTGTTTTGCTAAGTATTTAGGTATAGATAAGGAATTGATGAGTGAACCGTTAGTAATAGCAACTCCTTTAGGGGAAGTGATGGAAGTGAAGTATGAATATAAGGGATGCAATGTAGACATTAATGGATAAACACTTTTGGTAGTATTGTTAGAATTGGACGTACTAGAATTCAATGTGATATTAGGGATGGACTGGTTGTATGAGCATGGAGTTCGTATCGACTGTAGGAAGAAACTTGTCAAGTTTTGAACTAGAGATGGAAAGGAGTTTGTGTACCAAAGAGATAGGAATGAGAATTCTTTAAACTTGATATCGGCCTTAGGAGTGAGGTGAATGTTAAGGAAATGATGCCAAGCATTTCTAGCTTACGTAATTGACACTAACAAAGAAACTGGCATTCGAGACAAAAGCATTCTAGTAGTGGATGAGTTCATGGATGTCTTTCCAAAAGATTTACCCAGATTACCCCCTAATCGTGAAATCGAGTTCAACATCGAATTGCCACCCGGTACACAACCGATATCGATACCGCCATATCGCATGGCACCAATGGAGCTGAAGGAGTTAAAGATGCAATTGCATGATTTACTCGATAAGGGCTTCATTCGACCAAGCAGTTCACCATGGGGCACTCCAGTGTTGTTCGTGAAGAAGAAAGATGGATCGTTTCGAATGTGCATCGACTATCGTCAACTTAACAAAGTCACTGTGAAGATTAGATACCTATTGCCGAGGATCGATGATCTTTTTAATCAACTGCAAGGAGCTGGTCACTTCTCCAAGATTGACTTAAGGTCGGGCTATCATCAACTAAAGATTCGAGGAGAAGATGTCTGCAAAACTGCTTTCCGTACTAGATATGGGCACTATAAGTTCACGGTTTTGCCATTCGGTTTGACGAATGCTCCTGCTGCTTTCATAGACTTGATGAATCAAGTTTTCAAGCCATTCCTTGACAAGTTCATCATCGTATTCATCAATGACATCCTAATCTATTCAAAGAATAAAGAGGAACATGAAGAACATCTGAGGATCATACTTCAAATGTTACATGATCACCAACTCTACACCAAGTTATCTAAGTGCGAGTTTTGGATGGAGTTGGTAAACTTTCTTGGACATGTAGTAAGTAAGGAAGGAATGCAAGTTGATCCTAAGAAAGTTGATGCAGTAGCAAATTGGCCAAGGCCCACAACAGTTTCTAAAGTACGAAGTTTCTTGGGCATGGTGGCATATTATCATAGATTTATATAGGACTTTTCTAAGGTAGCAGCCCCATTGACTAAGTTGACAAGAAAATAAGTTAAGTTTAATTGGGAAGAGTCCTGTGAGAAGAGTTTTCAGAAACTCAAAGAGTGTCTGGTATCGGCACCAGTCTTGACATTACCTGAAGGAGAAGAAGGATTCATGATCTATTGCGATGCGTTGAGAGTAGGACTTGGGTGCGTTTTGATGTAAAATGGAAAAGTCATCACCTATGCATCACGACAACTAAAGAGACATAAAGTGAATTACCCTACTCACAATTTAGAATTAGCTGCGGTAGTGTTCGCTCTAAAGATCTGGAGACATTATATGTATGGGACGAAGTGTGAGATCTACACGGATCATAAGAGTCTTCAATATATCTTGAGCCAAAGAGACCTCAATCTAAGACAAAGGAGATGGATTGAACTATTGAAGGATTATGACTGTCAGATTCTCTATCATCCTGGGAAGGCAAATGTAGTGGCAGATGCCTTGAGTCGAAAGTCGATGGGAAGCCTAGCCTATGTGGATGTGAGAAAAAGGCCGATCGTGAAGGAACTAAAGGAATTGTTCAATCAAGGATTGAAACTAGAGATTGAAGGATCAAGAGTTCTATTGGCTCATTTCCAAGTAAGATCTAAGTTAATGGAAGAAATAAGGAATTCGCAAGATAGGGACCCATACTTAATGAAGTTGAAGGATGAGACAAGAGAAGGAAAGAATCCTGAGTTTGAGATAGTCAATGGAGTTTTAAAGTGTAAGAATAGAGTATGCGTGCCTGATGTGGATGGATTAAAGGAAGGGATATTGAAGGAAGCACATCAGACACCTTACTGCACTCATCTTGGAACTACCAAGATGTACCACGATGTGAAAGCTAATTATTGGTGGCCTGGATTGAAGAATGATGTAGCTAAGTTTGTAGCATCCTGCCTAATTTGCCAGCAAGTCAAGTATGAACATTAACGACTCTCAGGATTGCTACAAGAGATTTGATTACCCGAATGGAAGTAGGAGCGCATCATTATGGACTTCATTGTTGGCTTACCTAGAACCTCCAAAGGATATGATTCTATATGGGTCATAGTAGATAGATTGACCAAGTCTACCTATTTCCTAGGAGTTAAGACCACTTATTCTGCAGCTCAGTATGCACAGTTATATATAGATGAGATCGTGAAACTACATGGAGTGCTAATTTCTATCATCTCTGATCGAAGAACGCAATTCACCTGAAGGTTCTGGCAAAAGTTGTAAGAAGTGTTAGGAATACAATTAGATTTTAGTACGGTGTTTCACCCTCAAACGGACGGCCAATCTGAAAGAATGATTTAGACACTCGAGGACATGCTAAGGATGTGTGTCTTGGATTTTGGTGGTAGCTGGGATAAGTATTTACCCCTGATTGAATTCGCCTACAGCAATAGCTATCATTCGTCCATTGGCATGGCGCCATACGAAGCGTTGTATGGGAGAAAGTGTCGTTCTCTGATTTATTGGATTGAACATGGAGACAAGCATATAGAAATGCCCGAATTGCTTAAGGAGACCACTGAGAAAGTACCAATAATTCAAGATTGACTAAAGACGACATTCAGTTGACAAAAGAGTTACATGGACCCTAAGCGAAAGGAAGTCCAATTCGCCGTGGGAGATCACGTGTTCTTAAAGGTCTCGCCAATGAAAAGAGTTATGAGATTTGGGAAGAAAGGAAAATTATCACCTCGTTTCATAGGTTCTTTTGAAATCTTAGATAAGGTTGGAGAAGTGTCTTATAGATTTGCCCTGCCTCCAACTTTGGCGCATGTACACCCAGTGTTCCACATTTCCATGTTAAGGAAATATGTGTTAGATCCATCGCACGTTCTTTTACCTCCAGACATTATGTTAGATGAACAACTATCTTATGAGGAGTCACCAATAGCTATAGTGGATCGACAAGTAAAGAAGTTAAGAAATAAGGAGATACCCATGATTAAGGTTCAGTGGCAAAATCATGGGATAGATGAATGCACTTGGGAAGCAGGGGAGGAAATGTGACAGAAGCATCCTCAGCTTTTCAAGAGTAACTAGGTAAGGGTTTAAATTCAAGGATGAATTTCCTTAAGGAAGGACAATGTAACAACCCACACCCACCCTAGGAATTTTCGCGATAAATTGCTTGAATTAGAATCTATAAGGTTAAGTGTGTGCTTGTGTGAAAATTTGTGATCTAAGTGATTGATGAGTATGTGGCATATTAAATTAATTTTAATATTCATAATATGTGTTGCTAATGTGAAATAAATGATTTACATGAAGTGCATTTGCATAAAAGAATTTATTTTAAATAAAATGAATTTCCATGCATAAGACAATTTTTAAGCATAAAATAATTTTATGGGTATTTTTAAAATATTTTTTAAATAAAAACTTTTGAGGGAAATATTCTAGAATTAAAAAGAAAAATATTATTTTTATTTTAAATCCTTTCAGCCAAAATTTTTAAAGAAAAAGCCCAAATACCCAAAAGCCCACTACACAAAAATGCTCCTAACCTATTTCATTAAGGGTAATAGTGGAAATTCCACTCCAACCCTAATATATATTCTAATTTTCGGCCAAACAAGGGTTTTCAGCAACCATTCCCTTATTCTTTTTGTATTCTAGCAGAAAAACCTCTCAAAATAATTCTCTCTACCGAAATATCGAAAATACTTTACCGTTTCGCGATTTCGTGACCGTAATCGTAAGTTTTTATTCTCTTTTGATTTCTAAATTGTTTTCTATGAAATAAATTATGGGAAAATTATTTTGAACTATTTGATTACTAGTTTCTACATATTCAATTCTGTTTGAGTGAATTTTTGGGAGAGAAAATTTATTTTCTACCGAAAACATGATTCTTTCTGCAAGATTTCTCCAAAGGTGAATTCTATAACTTAAAATCACAATTTTATTGCATAAACATCATAAGAGGGGAGGGGGGGGGGGGGGATGATTTGTACTTGTTTGCATTCTAAATTAATTTTTGATTTGTTTTGATGAAAAATATTGCATGAAATAATATTTCTGCATATTTCTGTGATGACCGAAAAGTTTCGAAAAACAAAAGAATTCAAGGTTTTCGTGTTAGGATTTGGAAATTGGAAAATTATATTCTTTCATGAATACATGGCTGCCGATTTATGTGAATTGATGTTCTAATATGATATTTGTTTTGTTTAGATAAAAAATAATGACTTGAATCATGTATCTGTTTATCTCTGAAATAAACGAAATGCGTGAAAAGCGCAGAAACTCATGATTTTTCACCTAAGCCTTTGAACTTGGAATTTTTTTGTATAAACCCTATCTAAAAGAATGTGTTCTAAACTGATATTTTCAATGATTGAATGAAAAATAATGGTTTAAACAACCTGTTTGCATATTTCTGAAATGACCGGAAAATATCGAAAACAAGAAAACTCATGTTTTGTGCACTATAATGCAAAAGATTGAATTTTTATATATTAATGGCACCAATAGTAGCCAATTCTTATGGATTTAAGTTCTAAAATGATTTTTGTTATGTTTACATGAAAAATCTTGGTTCAAATCATGTTTTTACAATTTCTGAAATAGACGGAAAGCACGAAAAAAAGAAGAATTTGGTTTTCACCTTAATGATGCATTCAGCCTACATGAACAATTGTGTCCAAATGTTTATAAATTTTATGTGATGTGTTTTGGTGATTGTTGACATGAATGTATGTATAGTAGATGATGAAATTGCATGTTAGTTGAAGGTATGATACTAGATAAGCTTAAATGCGTTTTGGTATACTTAAGGTATCTTGATATTATATTGTGGTTAGAATGCAAATGTGATTGGGAAATATGGAACTAGATGTTATGATGACTTGATGATGAATATATGGTTATGAGTTAATGAAGTAAAAGGGATCATAAGAGTTAAGTATGATGTTTGAAGGATTAATTGTTAAATTGACATGTATGGAAGTGTAAAGTGGACTAAGATAATTGACAAGTGAATTGATATTGGGGTAATGATAATGTGATGACCTTAAAAAGGTATTGATATAATTGCAATGTGTTTTTATGTGAGCCTATAAGGCCTAGATATGCAAGACTTTTAAGTCAACGTGATATGTGCAAGTGATGAGTACACCTATGTGTAGACTCTAAGTGTATGTGTATGTTATATGTACATGGGTAGTTATGGGATAGGAACATATGAGTAAATAAATACTAAGTATTAAATCAAATATTATGTTAGAGTTTGAAGAGCCTTAGAAGTGCAAAGGGGACTACGAGTACTAGGAGCAAAGGAACCCCAAGGTGAGTAAACATCGTATTCATTCTACTAGTGTGAGTAAACACAATGTTTTGTTACAAGTGTGAGTAAACACAATTTTTTTTACAAGTGTAAGTAAACACAATGTTCTTGCTACAAATGTGAACAACATCATGTTGTGTTACAAGAATGTGATATATTGTTATGTGAACCTTTGTGATTCTTTGAAACCCAAGTTCTTTCTATTTTAAATGTTCTTACATGATTTCTTTGTCAATCTTGGGTTGCCAAAAGACATTTGGTCTAAAACTATTTTGTTTATCTAATGAGAAATTTTTGTGAATGACACCCTAACTTGTATTCTTTCTGGAACTACACCTTCATTGTATTATTGTTGAAAGCCAAACTACTATTGTTATTGAAATACATGTTATTATTGCCCTACGTGATATTGTTAATTGTGTTTATCAATAGCTCTAGCTATGGTACCTTTACCCTTTATGCAAAATCCTCGTGCTGATGCGGGTAATCATCGGAACCTATGCACATGGTCTTAAACCAATGGATAGGGATAGTGTATCCACCTCAGCTAAAAGGGGCGGTTCTAGTTGTGGAGCTTGATCAGCTTCACGCTTTCATGTGATGGGAGTTGGAATTTGGCAAAGGCCACCTCTCCTCGATGTGTTTAGAGTGAATTGAGTATAGTCTTCACTCTATAAGTG
>CANTUT010000895.1:672500-681198 GCA_947687605.1 Reutealis trisperma
ATTGAATTTTAGACCATACATACTTGCATGAGTTTGTGATTGAGAAGCCCTTCGAGAACTTTCACCTTTTTCCATAGATTTCTTCTTCTTAGTAATCATTTTGGTTCTTGGAATCTTGAATGGCAAGAATAAAAGTTTTTATGAAAGAATTTGAGAGAATAATGAAGAAAAGTTTAGAGAATGTTAGAGCATAAGAGTGATTCATAGTGGGTAGGGTTTAAAAAATAATGAGAGAGAGAGTCTGATAAGATGAATATATAGTGGTGATCATTCACTGTTGTTACTCTATTGTCACGATCGTTACATTATATTTCACAACCATAATAATTTGACACTACTAGAAATGTTGCCACTGTAAGAATTTCAATTAATTATCATGATGAAAAGTTCTTTTACACGGGCATAAATGATCAGGAAAGAATTTACAATGGCCATGAATAGGGATTTTGACAAATATCAGTAGAAGGAATTTAGAATTTGATGCTCATTTTATGCAGTCATGTTTATATGATTATAACTAAGTCAATTTGGCAATAATCAATATAAATTGAGTTTGAAATAACATAATTTCAATATGAAATATATCCTTTAGGTTTCAATTTTGCAATATATTCATAATTTTTTACATAAATCATATATATCACATAAACCAACCAATTTTTGTCAATTAATCATCAAACATATTTGAACAATAATAATTTTTAAGTTTAAGGGTGGATCATACCTGAGTGGTATCAATCATACCTAGTAAAATGGGATTTTAGATAAATTTATGGCACTAGTATTATCACATTTAATTAGAATATTATGAAATATATAACCAAAATCTTTAAGTTGAGTTCTCATCTATAGAGTTGAGTGCAATAACTAGCCACTGTTATATACTCCGCTTCAACTATTGATAATGCAACTAATTTTTTTTTTTCGTTGAAAACTATGAGAACAACATGTTTCCTAAAAATTGACAAGTGCCACAAGTGCTTTTTCTATCAATTTTACAACCACCATAATCAGCATTAGCATACCAAATCAAATCAAAAGATGATCCTTTTGGATACCACAATCCTAAATTTGGTGTATCCACAAGATATCTCATGATTTTTTAACTCTGGCCAAATGTGATTCTTTGGGATTAGATTGAAAATGTGCACACATGCATCCACTAAACAAAATGTCAGGTCTTAGATTCAATTAATATAAAAGTGAACCTATCATACTTTTATGAATTTTAGAATCAACAAATTTAACTTTCTCATCAACTTCCAATTTTGTTGAGGTCCTCGTCGATGTGGCTTGTGGTTTGTTATTCTCCATCCCAAATCTCTTGAGAAACTCCTTGGTGTATTTAGCTTGATTGATCAAGGTTCCATGCTCAAGTTGCTTGATTTAAAGTCCCAAGAAGAAATTGAGCTCCCCCATCATACTCATTTCAAATTCACATTGCATAGACTTAGAAAATTCCTTGCAAAACACATCATTAGTAGCACTAAAAATGATATCATCAACGTAGATTTGCATAATTAATATATCTTGCATATTATGCTTAATAAAAAGAGTTGTATCAACTTTTCCTTCTAAAAAATTATTTTCTAACAAAACATTGCTCAACTTCTCATTCTAAGCTCTAGGAGCTTATTTTAAACTATATAAAACTTTTGTTAGTTTAAAAATATGGTTTGAAAATTTTTCATTTTCAAAATCAAGAGGTTGTTCAACATAAACTTCTCGAACAAAACCATTTAAAACTGCACTTTTAACATCCATTTGAAAAACTTTGAAGTTTTTGTAGCATGCATAAGCAAGTAAGATTCTAATTACTTCTAATCTAGCTATGGGGGCATAAGTTTTGTTGTAATCAATACCTTCCTCTCGTAAGTATCCTTGAGCAACTAACCTTATATATATATATATATTTCTCACTATTATTTTGGATTCATCCAATTTATTGTGAAAAATCCATTTATGAGGAGATGCCAATGGAGATTGTGGACCGACAAGTAAAGAAGATGAGGAATAAAGGAATAACCATGGTGATGGCAAAATCATGACGTAGAAGAATGCACATGGGAAAGCGAGGATGTCATGCATCAATGATATCCCCATTTATTCGATTAATCTACTGGTAAGTCCCCGCTAAAATTTGAGGACGAATTTTTAATAAGGAGGGGAGAATGTAACACCCTACATAAAGATAGCAATTACAAGATCTAATGTGCATTAAGTATGATATGATGTGACTTATTTTATGTTCAAAATATGTTTAAGGATGTTTAATAATGTAAGGACTAAGTTAGGATAGTAATAGGAGATGTTTTGACTATAGGGGTATTTTGGTCATTTTGACCCTAAGGGTATTTGAGTTAAAAATGAAGAAAATATTAAAAATAGGTCCCAAATATTACATAAAATACAATGCTTTTTGTTTGAACGAAAAAGAATAAGAAACAGAAAAGTTATCTCAAAAATACCGAAAATAACCCTGACTACTGCCACTAATAAGAGGTATTTTGGTCATTTGACCAAAGTTGTAAAATAAATATACTAAATTAAAGTTAAGAATATTTGGAACCAAAGTCTAGTTGAGCATTTTTCCAAATTCTCAATAGAAGCATAAGAAAATTGCACCGAACCTAAAAATCGGTATTTTAATTTTTATGCAATATTAATTAAAAAAAAAACCCTAGAATCTAAAAGTAGTATAGCAGCCACTCCCCTCACTTTGGCTACTGTACATGCCACCCTTTTCTCCAAAAGGAAAAAAAAAATAAAACAAATCTTCTTCTTCTTCCTTTTCTCTCAAACAATTCAAGAATCAACAACAAGGAATCAAAATTTTTGCAAAGTAAAGTTTCTCTACATTAAATTTTGTTAAATTTTATGAGCTGAATATGGTAGTAACTATTTGGAAAAAAATATATTGTGCAACCTTGGAAGGAGATAGAAGTTTTACTTGTATATTAAGGTAAGAAACAATTCATTCTCAATTTATGTTACAACAATTGAAATTGTATACTTATGGCTGATTTGCTCTCATGAAGTGATGTGAAAAGAAAAATATATATATATATATATATGAATCAAGGCTGCCATATTTTCAGCCAGCCATAAAGTTATGAAAAAAAAATATATGTTTTAATTGAGTTGTTATCATTATCAAGATTAGGTATAAGTATAGAAAAGAAAACTATTAAGTAAACTAATTAATTAGGTAAAGAGATTAATTAAACTATTGGTGCTCATATGAATGTGGGTTACAAAAAATAAATAAATAAAAGAAAGGAAATTACTGCACATGGTGGTTTTGGTACAATAATGTTAGAGGTGAGTTTCCATTTGGTAGGATTACAATTAAAAACATGACTAGGTACCACTTTTGACAAATTAATTAGGCCAAATATATAAGAATAAATGAAATATTCATGAACAATTTAAAATTAGGGACTTTCCAATTAAAGTTAATTAAGCCTAATTTTAATTAAAATTATGTAATTAAATAATTAAGCAATAAAATTTGAAATTGATAACAAGAACACAAGCAATCGAAGGATGGCTGAGTTGAAATATTTTAAGGGGTGAACTCTAGACCTAAGAATTGAGTTTCTAAATAAATTAAATATAAACATCGAATTAAGGATATAATTATAAAATTAAATAAATAAATTAAGAATTTATGAAGTCAATTAGTATAAACAAGTCAAATATTAAGACTTCCATTTGGGAGTACATTTAGTATAGGGTTGACCTTAAGAAGTTAAAGTTAAAAGTTTGACCATGACCTAAGATGAATTAAAACATATTATTAAACATATTAAAATAATATTAAAACATTAATCATTAATATTAAAAGTCAAAATAAGGAAAAATATTAAAGGTTAACCTTGTTTGATTAAAGATTCATAATGAGACTGGGAGTCCTAGTTCAAGTCAACCATTTAAGTTAAGTAAAAATATGCATAAATAAGATAAGTTATTGACCATATGAATTAAATAAGAACTATTTGATTTATATTGTAGAGGTTAATGAGGTTCAGGCCCTGCAGTCCACTTAGCTCAGTTAACTAGGAGCACAGGAGTTTAAGGTGAGTTGTAATGCACACTCTTATTTCTTTGTAATTATGAAACAATTTCTTTGAGATTGAATGATTTCCTTCATGATTCCATGCCTATTGATTGATTTTCATTTCATAAGCTATGTTTGCTCAAAAGTCCCACCTTAAGTATGACTCTTTCTTATGTTGATTGTTTGAACCCAAAACTCATTTTAAGCTATATTATAACATGTAGTGATGTTGTGAACCTTAAACCAAGTCTTTCAAGCTAAGTAGGACTCTTTCATAAGAGTCCTAATATAAGTTAAACTCTTGCTATGTATATGTTATTGTTTACTTTTCCAAGCCTGCATAAACACCCCTTCTCAAAGTGGGGTGAACATTGGACTTGTGCACAAGGTATGCCCATGGATAGGGCAAACTATCCAGACCTCGACTAGTAGGGGGTCTAATATTGCTAACCATAAGACCTGATCAGTCTTATGCTATAAGTTGAGTAGAGAAGGCAATAGCCCCTACTTCTAAGTTAATATAAGTTACAAGATGTTTCTGCTATCCTATTGTTTATTCCTCATTTTTACAGCCAAGCTATGTTATTAAGTCTATGTTTATTTTCTTACATACCCTATGTGCGCATCTACTCTCACTGAGTCTTTTACTCACCTCTTTCTATGTTTATATATTTTAGGATGGCAAGATTGATCAAGGTAACTAACTCAAGCCTATTCCTCCACTTGAGTAGTTGCTTTGCCTAGAAGATAGTAGAGTTCTCTTTATTCATTTGTGTGGTGAACTTTGGTTTAGTGCTCTGGGGGCAATAAGCGAAGTACTTGAGAATCGGTTGGAAATTGATGTTTTGTGGTTTTAAGTTTAGGATTATTTGGACTTTTATTTTGTTGAGTTATCTTCAAATGTTTTCCTTTAACTTTGGCTTATAAGAACTGTTTTTAAGATGTAAGAAGTTTATGGGCCTATTCCACAAATTTTATAAGTTATTATTTAATTGAATAAGATTTGGGTATTTGATAAGTAATTTTACATAAGCTAAGGATTCTACGGGTGTGGGTGACCTTATATCTTCCCTTGTCCTAGGATCATCATAGCTCCCTAAGTCGGGCTGTGACAAAGGTGGTATCAGAGCCTTAGGTTTAAGATTTCATGGGTATTTAAGATTACCTCAGAGCAATAGGATTCCTTATTGTCATTGAAGTCCTTCATTAGGAAAAATTCAGCGTTAATCTCATGTCTAGGTTTTCATATATGTATTACTATGTTTTATTTTTGTGATATGTGTTTATTTCATATACCACTACGCAAGGACCTAGACCCAAGAGGATGAGATGTGATCATTATGAACCTCCGCCTGTGATTGTGATTGATGATGATTTAGTGGATGAGGACCTTAAGGAGGACCCTAAGGAGGACCTAGAGGAGGAGATACCTGTTGATGTACAGCCTGACCCTAAGGATCCATAAGAGGCATTGACTAGAGAATTCGAGCAGTGTAAAGGAGAAGTGACTGCCCTGCGAGAAGAGGTGGAGATGCTCAAGAGACATAATCTTGAGTTAGTGCATCAAAACATAGGAGTCCAATTAGAGATTGAGCAGTTGAGACAAGATCTAGTTGGAATCGGGATTACTTGCATCTCAAGACAACCTGCTCTTGATCGGAGAGTCTCATAGGCCTCTAGGTAGCTTTCACATGGAAATTCGAGATGTGAAGGATGCAGACGAGGACGAGTGTTCTACCCCACTTTTGCATGTGCTCCTATATGCTATTCACCCGAGTGAATTACAGACTCCATTGCTAGAGCTAGACCACGTGCACTTAGAGCACCATAGGAATGATTCCATTATTGGTTATGACATTATTTAGTCTTTAGTTACTTGATGAAATAGTTGACTATGATATGGTATGCCTAGAATAGGATGTTGATTTATTTATTATTATTCATTCTTTCATTAGGAGTTTTTCTTTATTAGATTGATTCATTAGTTTATTGAAATTATGGAATAAAAACATGCTATTAACAATAATGATAACTGCACGTATGTGAATGATAAGCCTATGTATATAATAATTGTATGATTTGACATATGTGTACGTTAGCATCAGAATAAGCTAAGACATTATGACATATTGACTTTGAAATAGTTTATGATAACTAGAGATGGCACCTAAGAGGAAGCGTGATAACGTACGTCTACCACTAACATTGCACAGAATATAATTAGAGTTGCTATGGGAGCTGCTGCACGAGCTACTAGGGCTCAGCCAGATAGTAAGAGTGTGGCTCAGACAGGATCACAAAGACCCCCACGAGTAAGATAAATGGTCAAGTTAGCAAGCAAGCCTCCAGCGAGGAAGTACAAGCTATGAGGCAAGAGATTCAAGAATTGCGTCGCCAACTAGAGGAAGTAAGAGCTCAACAACCCCAACCACAATAGCCACAACAGCAGTCAGAGGTCATGCAAGTACCACCACCACCTCCAATTGGTCAATGAGGGCAATGAAGAGTTAGGGGTGATGAAGGGGTCAGCATCTAGCATTTCAAGAGATTGAAACCACCCACTTTTAATGGGGAGAAAGGTGAAGATCCCTAAGACTTTTTAGATGAAATGGACAAGCTGATTAAGAGGCTGTCCTGTTCTGATGCTAGGGCTATAGAGCTAGTTGGATTACAGCTCAAGAAGGATGCTTGGCTATGGTGCGAGCTGAAGATTGAACCTTGAATGGAAGGTGAGAACCCTATGACGTGGGCAGAATTTAAGCAGGAACTCATGGATGAGTATTTGTTTGAGGGGGAGAGACAAATCGAGCTTTACAGTTTAAACAACTTAAGAAACACCCTAGCATGAGTGTAGTGGAGTATGCTAAGGAGTTCAACCGATTGAGTAAATATGCCAAACACATTATGCCAATAGAGAAAAGCCAAGTTGAACGATTTAGGCAAGGGTTGATCACACCCTTATATAACGCTCTTATTGCTAATAGACTTCACTACTATGAACAAACTAATTAACAAGGCTAAGCTAATGGAAGCTAGGCATAAGGCAAAAAGAGCGGAGAGAGTTGAAAGGGATAATAGGAATAAGAACAAGAATAAAGGCCAAAATAGCAATTACAAGGGCGATCACTACTCCAAGGGAGGCCAAGAACAACAAGCAGCAACCAGTTTTCCTCAACAGTCCAAAGGAGGAAATCAAGGCAGGGGCCCTGCAGTTAGTGCTTTTGTGGCATCAACACCAGCTAGATAGAAGACAAACTCATATCCTATATGTGAGTCATATGGGAAGCACCATTTGGGCGCGTGTAGAAGGACCACTGGAGCTTGCATCCATTACGGGCAAATGGGACATTTTATCAAGAATTGCCCACAATTGAATAGGACCAACACTGCTCCAATCACCTCTCAACAAACTTTACAAGGAGGCAGAATGGATAACAGACCACCTGATGGGAGAGGAAAAGGAGTGGCACAAGAGAATGCACCCACTGGAGATGGGAGAGGTAAGGGCAGAGTCTATGCCCTAAAACAATAAGCTGCTCATAATTCAAATACTGTGGCGACAAGTACCATTCCTTTTCAGTTTATGAATGTTGAGTGCTTGTTTGATACCGATGCCATGCACTCCTTTGTTTCACCGCACTTTGCTAGGAAATTGGGAATTGACTGTGGAATCATGCATGAACCCTTAGAAGTATCTACCCCTTTAGGTGAATTTGTAATTGTGAATAAAATCTATAAGAGTTGTTTGGTTGAGATTAATGATAGGCTATTGTCTGTAGACTTGCGAGTCTTAGAGGTATTGGAGATAGATGTGATATTAGGTATGGATTGGCTATCAAGGCACAATGCCAAAATAGATTGTAAGAGAAAGGAGGTAGAGTTTATGGATGAAAAAGGAGACAAGTTTATGTATTGTGGTAGCAAGGAGATGATTCCTATGAAATTGATATCGGCCATTGGTGCAAGAAGGTTGATAAGGAAGGGATGTAAGGCCTATTTGGCACATGTAGTAAATAAAAGTAAGGAAGGTGGTAATGGAATTAATAAGATTCCTATAGCAAGGGACTACCCAGATGTGTTTCCTAAAGATTTACCTGGATTGCCTCTAGAGAGGGAGATCGAGTTCACTATTAAACTATTGCCTGGCACACAACCAATCTTTATTCCACCCTACCCGAATGGCACCAACGAAGTTGAAGGAATTGAAGGTGCAATTGCAAGACCTATTGGATAAGGGCTTCATAAGACCAAGTAGTTCACCTTAGGATGCACCAGTGTTGTCCATTAAGAAGAAGGATGGGTCGATTACATTATGCATTAACTATCACCAGTTGAACAAGGTGACTATTAAGAACAAGTATCCATTGCTTGTGAGGCCTTGCCTAAGCACCAGTCAGATTCGCCGAGGGATCAAAATGCTCTTCAGGAGAAACTCCACGATTGTAACTCACTGTGAGTTTGAAAAATTGATTTTTGTAATGTGACAGTTGAAAAGTGAGTCGCCATTTTAATTTATTTATTTTAATTGGGAAAATTAAAGAAAAACCCAACATGATTGACTCCAAAATTTGATTTATCCCAAGGGAAAAGTGCACCAATTCGCGAGTGACCAAGGAGGGCTCGGGCATCAGGGCTACA
>CANTUT010000896.1:5000-370000 GCA_947687605.1 Reutealis trisperma
CGTTCATCTTCTTGAATGTTTGTTTAGTTAGCCTCTATTTAAGTGACCAAAATTTTAAATTTAAGCATGAATTCTCATTCAAGGGAATAATGCTCCAAGTGTATTCTCCATTCATGATATGCAATTGAAATAATGATGCTCCATGAGAGTTGAGAAAGATATTATTTTCGCCTATGGGCAATATATGAATGATATTATTCGTAATGACATGTAATTGATATTAGTATGGTATGGAACTTATGAGCTTATGAGTATGAGTACGTGGATGAAATGCATAGATATATGGGTGTATGTTCAGGTTATGATCTTAGGATGTGCATGTGATAGTTGCCATAATGCCATGTAGATTGTAGAATAGATGGATTCTACGAGTTTTCTGTGGCCTTATGCATACTCATGCCCTAAGACCATCATTATAGTGAGCTGGACAAATCCAAACTAAAAACCATGATTTAAGTTGTTTCGTAGTTGGTTATAGTTTTAAAATTTGTATAACTTGAATTTTTAGTTTAGTATTGATTTAAGAAAATGAAAATCTAGTTAAACTAAATCAAACCGATAATATGCAAATTATGGTTTAAATTTTCTAGATGTTAGAGATATCTATTGAATTTCTTAGAGATATCTACTAAATTTCTTTGTTTTGAAAGATTTTTATGCTATTATTTTGTTCCTTACTAATTTCTTGAGGGATATTTTATTCTAATTTTATTATTGTTACGCTATAGAATTTCAAGTGCAAAACTTGGAATTTGTAATTTTTATAATATTGATAAGGTTGATTGTTATATAGTAATATGATTTTTATTTTAATCTTTTTAAATTTTTATGATCTATTCAATTTATTTAATTTATTATTATTTTAGTCAAACCAACCAAAGCTAAGTGCAAATAGTTTTGGCTTGGATAGTTTTTAGTATCATTTAGTTTGATTAAGAGTTAAAGTATTTAAAAGTTGACTTTTGGTTAAAATTATTTGTTTTTAAGGAGATGAAAAAACAAATATAGTAATTAAAGCTTTTGAGCCATCCAAGTAGAAAAACCTAAACCTCCAATAATCATCTGCAACCTTGTGCCATAAATGGGTCTCAAAGTCTTGTAATTAAAGTTAGGTACCTCAATTTCTTCTTCCATGATAAGTTACAAGCAACTTTTGAATGGAAATTTGAGGTTACACTTAAGTTTTGATCTACTATTATTATGATATTCTAGTTAAGGAATTATAGGGCTATAGAAAATTTGTTTTGCTTTAATTTGAATATCTTTTACTCTTAATTGAAAAATCAATAAAACAAAGTGAGGTTTTTGGATACTGGACACTAGTTTGAGATATGTGATTCTTGAGAAATTTCACTTAAGTTTGTTGGAAAAAGATATGCAAATATTAATTTTTTAATGCATTGGAATTGGTCAGATTCTACTTGAATAGATTATCTTACAATATCTATTTAATACATTAAAGGAGAAACGCTGGCATTGTAGATGAACAGTAGCCAGTCCGATTCAATTTGGAGAGCTTGAAATGTCTAGATTACCCCTTACTTAGGCTGTCTATGCGCTTAAAATGGCTTCATTTTGCTTGCCCCTGCAAGTCCTTCTACTAAGCAGTGTCGTTTTGCCTATCTCGCCGGTTTGTTGTTGGGTGTATGCATTATTATTTAGTCAAAATTGGATTAAATTTGTGCCTATTATTATTCAGTCAAAAATTAGATTAAGCTCCCAAATTTATTTATTTTGATTATTCTATATAGTTCATTGGCCTAATTGACCCATTGCTAAAATCAAGAGACAAAAAAATCGACCATTTTTCTAAGAGAATAGGCTAATGAGAGGGAAAAGAATTGTTATTTAGCTCCATTGAGAGTGTATTCAAAATTTTACATATTGGGCACTATTGCTGGAAACTAGAGTATTCGTTTTGGCATAATAGTGTATTCGTTTTGGTGTAATAATAAAATAATTTATTGCTTCAAAATCTCAAAATAGTATACTACGTTAAATGGTAATTATAAGAGTAAAATGTACCAAAAATACTAAATTTTTAATTATTTTTTATTTTGTTTATTAAAAATTAATTTCTTATAAAAGTGTTACTAATAATTAATTTTTCATCGATAGGTCCCTAATCATTTTCAGACAAGAAGCTCAATGGAAAAATAATGTGATATGTCCACATCAACCAGTTATTTGAGTAGAACTGCCACTTAAATGTCACATCACATGCCTTGTGAAAATAATCCCACTTTTTTTTTTTTAATTTTTGTTAACAAATTAAAAAATAGTTTTTTTAAAATGTTCATATTACTCTCAATATATAATTTATATTAAAAAATTATAATTACATATTTTTTATTCTAAAAAAATTAGAAAAAGAATTATTAAAAAATAAAATAAAAAGTCGAGTTAATTGGGAGAAGAGGCGTAGCCCACTCTTGGAGAGAGACAGTTAGCTGAGGTAGGCTGACTAGGCAAATTTTGGAATTAAAAATGACAGTTGGCGCGCACAGTCACCATTTCATTAGAACTTCTAACGGAAATAGGATAGCCATCAATGATACTGAAGTGACTGTTAATACAAGTCAGAGGATATTTTTGTAACAAGATGAAGATGTGTGGCCGAAATATGCATTAGTGAAAATAAGAAGGATCATAGATGGAATTAACTCCTCAAGGAAAGTTGACTTGAAATTTATTTCAAGTTAGGGTAGAAACTCCTATATATACAATATGTAACCCTCTAATTTCATTAAAATTTATTTTTGCTCCGGCTTTTATATAATAATCTTCAAATACTTAGCGCAATAAATAAACCAACACCGCAACCATGTCTCTGCAATTTTCTTTCTTACTCTATTGAAATCAACTCGAAAACCAGCACTTTCCCGCACTTACATTCTGCGTTCTCTTCACACACTATTCGAGTCTGTTTCTCGGAATCCAGATCCGATCCGTTTCTACCCGAGATTTTTCGTTTCTTGTCCATATCTGCTTTAGGTAACCTCGTCAATCTCTTCATTTCAAATGTTTGGTTCGTGTATGCTTCTCTGTTAGATCTAAGGTGTGTATTAAAGGTTGTTTCATGGCAGATCTCTGATCTGGTCTTTTTTAATTTTAATTTGATTTAGTTTTGTTAAATTTGTGCTTGTATATGTTTGATTTCGCTTTTTTTTTTTTCAAAAATTTGGTTGCAATTGAAAATTCAAGCAAAAGATTTAATTATAATTGAAATTTCAATCATATAGATTAATAGTAGAAGTAAAGGGTTGGACTTATAAAAGATGGTATAATTTAAACTGTAAAGATTTAAATCAGAATGCGTGCTTTCAATAGTAGTCATCTACCACAATTTGATAATTTGATAATTTGCAAAATTTGAACCTTAACTAGCCCCCTACAATGCCCAATTCAGCTTCTAGGCCATCGCCAGTCGGTCAACCGCCACCCTTTCCTTCCTCCGGCCCTTCAGCACTATTCTTCCGTCCAGGCCAGCCACCTTCTGGTGCAGTCCCTAGACCTTCAGTGCCTCCCTCAGGGTCCCCACCACCTACATTTCCCCCAAATGTAGGTCTAGGTAGACACACTGGGCCGCCTTTTAGCCAGCCTTCCCCTCCTGGGTCCAGACCACCCCCGGGGTCATTGCCTTCTTCTATAGGCAGTGGTGCAGTTATGGGCCCTGCCTCTGTGGCACCATCTCATGGAACACTTGCGCCACCGCTTGGTGCTCGCCCAAGTTCTATCTCATCTTCCACTGCACCTTCATTTGTGCCCCCTGCAACCCCATCAAGTAGTTTAGTCAGTAATGGGCCACTTGCGCCACCTTTCCATGTCGGGCCATGTTTTCCTCTATCTGGCAGCTCTCCACAACAACCACTGATGGGTCCTCCCCCAACAATTGGGGCAGCTCAAGCACCTCCTCAAGTGCCACCAAGCATGCACCCCTTGATGGGAAGTTCTGGGATCGGTGCTCAACAGCGACCTCCATTTTTAGCATCACCTCAAGGAGCACCATCATCTTCTTCACCCCTTCAAGGGACTCCATTTTCTGCACCACCTCAAGGGATATCGCCACCAATAGGTTCTCCTTTTGGACAACAGACGCAAGCACATCCTGTAAGTCTTGAACGATTATAATATGCATGGCTTGAAATTATGTTTCATGTTGAAGTTATTTCACCTCTTTGGTGTTGTCTACTCACTCTAAGTTTGAATGAGAAAATTCTTTTGCCACTTTACATAGGCTGAAATCATCACATGAAGGTAAGGAGTAATCTTTATTTGAGGTTGCATTAATTTATATGCAAGCACAAGGGTGCACTTTGCTTTTGAAAAAATGTAGAATTTTTTTTTACCTCATAAGAAGTTCTTAATAAATCAGATGTGGGAACTCATTTGCATTTTCTTCTCTCTTCAATTGAAGATTCTGGATTCTGAATTTTGTGGATTATTTTAGGTGGCTCCACCTTCACAAATTCCTGGTGCTGCACGACCTCCTGGAATGTATGGACTGCCACCGCCTCCTCCACTACCAAATCAAATGACTGCTATATCTCCTGTTGTTGGACAAACAGGAGGTTCTTTAGCAGGGTCATCAAAGATAGATCCCAATCAAATTCCACGGCCCATTCCGGGTTCCTCTGTGCTTCTGCACGATACTCGGCAAGGAAATCAAGCTAACCCACCTCCGGTATCTAATGTTGCATGAATTTTCTGTTTTATCCTTCTTCTTCTTCTAATCACAGTTTTGCACATTGCGGCAAAGTATTCCATCTGATCAATTGTTGATTGCTTCCTCTTATTATTAATTGTGCTATTGTAAAGCCTGCTACAAGTGATTACATTGTTAAAGACACTGGGAATTGCAGTCCACGCTACATGAGGTGCACAATCAATCAGGTTATAGTAAACATTTAAATAACTCAATATTCATTGTTAATTTTGTTACAAAATTATTAGATCTATCTCCCTATCTCTCTCATCAGGGCAGTTAAAATTTTATTTTTGTTCTTAATTATTGAACAATTTCTGCTTTAAATTTTCAGATCCCATGCACTGTTGATCTTTTGACAACATCCGGCATGCAGCTGGCTTTGTTGGTCCAACCTTTGGCTCTTCCTCATCCATCTGAGGAGCCCATCCAGGTAATCCATGAATTTTTCTCCTCTGTCTCTCTCTTTTATATATTTTAAACACCCATAAAGCTCTTGAACTTGTACTAAATGAAAACTCCACTACTAACATTTTCTTGTTAACTGCTTCTAAAATTAATAAAATGTCTGGTTTTTATTGCATAAAATTTCTGTGGCTGTGGCTTGTGGATTTTGGAGAAAGTGGTCCTGTTCGGTGTTCTCGTTGCAAAGGCTACATAAATCCTTTCATGAAGTTCATTGATCAAGGAAGGCGATTCATCTGTAATTTGTGTGGTCAGTGTAAATTGTTGTTTATTTTTTATTCTTATTTGGAATTCTCATGCATTTTATCATTATGGTTTGGATGGGATAAGGGGTAATATGCTAATTAGATTGAATGTAGCTTTCACATTTGCGGCCCTTTGCCTGACTATGGAAATTGTTCTAGCGTGTTATATGCTTTACATTTAGGTTTCATATCAATAGTTGTTAGAACTTTGAGTGCTGCATGCTTGATTAGTTTATTTACAAGTTATTTTTTTCATGTCCTCTTGACTGTGAAATCAGCATGAATTTGGACAAGCTACCTGTGTGTTAAATTTAATGGTTTGATAATAACCTCTAATGGATATTTGTTTTTAAGGTTCTATACATCTTCCGACGGTATATATTACTTCTTTGAACAGATGCAATTGACCTTTTTATTGATTTGAATACCTTGCCAGTTTCATGTATTATGTTCCCTAAAACATGTTGTCAAGATAGTGAATTAACAGTTTTTTTCCATATCTGGTAGGTTTTACGGATGAGACTCCTCATGATTACCACTGCAATCTGGGTCCAGATGGTAGGCGTCGAGATGCTGATGAAAGGCCTGAGCTATGCAGGGGAACAGTTGAATTTGTTGCGACAAAAGAATATATGGTGTGATACAAATCTGCTATATTTATAAAGAACATCTGTTTTCCATACTGTTTCTTTATCTCTCAATCTCTCTATTCGATTCTTATGGAAAAATCCAGTTTATGCTACACAGGTACACATTTCTCATAAGATCTTTCACCCGATATATGATTTTTTTGCTATGTTTACCTTGTTCCAGGTTCGTGATCCCATGCCAGCTGTGTATTTCTTCCTTATTGATGTTTCAATGAATGCCATGCAAACTGGTGCAACTGCTGCTGCTTGTAGTTCAATCAATCAAGTTATTGCTGATCTTCCAGTGAGTTTTATGCCCTGTAACATGTAGATTGTTATGAACTGCATCTTTTCTTGACATCTTAATGGACTCAGACTCTACAAATACGAATGGGGGGGAATTTTCGAATTATTATTAGACAAATAGGGCACAAGAAGGGGGCTTAGGACATTGGCTGTAAGACTTCCAACCATTAGCAAAATTAGCAGCAGAAGACACAGTAGTTGTAGCAGGATCGTTGGCACGCTCATGTGGGTTGTTACTTGCATTTGTTCACTCGATAGCAAAAGCATGAAGGCTCACTTATCTCTTCTCCCATTCGTCCATGCTCTATTGCTGTGGTTTAAGTTTGGAGAATTTACTTTTTCTCATATTTTTGGGTTTAGATAAATTTAGGAAGGAGATGGCTGTTTTGTGTATTGATTATCAATGAATTCATCTTTGCAGGAAGGAACTAGGACGATGGTAGGAATTGCAACATTTGATTCTACAATCCATTTTTACAATTTGAAACGTGCATTACAGCAGGTTTATTTCCTTTCCAGGATTTTATCTCACTCGGTAAACAATAATCATTTTGCTTTTTGTTATATATATATATATATATATATATATATATAAAGTGTCCCCTAGCCTGAAATTTAGATGCGTGGAGAAACTGTGTGGCATAACATGTCCAATTGGCTTAAGTTTGCCCATAACCGGTTGATCCTCGTTCAGGGCTGAGAGAGATGTCCATTAGACCTAAGAATGCTTGTATGCTATCTTAGTTGGAACTTGGCTGGCCTAGATTGGGGAAGTCTAGGCGCCACACAGGGTAGTTGTGCATTCCGAACTTGAGCATTTGGACATTTGATGTCATGTATATACATGAGTGCGTGTGTATACAGTAATGATCAAGGAGAACTTTTGGAAGTTCATACTTTCTGTTCTTTTTGCTGTGTTTACAGGTCTATTAATAGTCTGTTTAGTGCTAAGGTCAAAAACTATTTTTCTGAAAAGCACCCCTCGAGATGCTATTGCAAAATGAAGATTCAAGCTGTTGTTTGGAGTTCATATGACTTAAACACATAAAATCTACTTTTAAAACAATTTTTATGGTCTCTGCCATATTCAAGGGCGATGCTTTTCTCTATAAAAGCTCCAACAACAATGCCATATAGGCCCTAATAATTTGATATGTATGTGTTTGTTTCAAATGAGCAATTGTATTGCTTTGGTTCTCAGTATTGATCTCTGACTTGTAAGTTCTAGGTCTATTATATTATTATATGCACTGAATGGTCTAGGGATGAGCGCTATAATAATGTTGAATGACTACTGATCATTGAATGAGTTATATTTACCATTAGTACACAATTGGGATATGAACTTTTCAGGGAGATGAATTTTCATAATTGTGCAATCATCACGCCTATATAATTGAATGCGAGTTTGAAACTAATTTGACTTTTGGCACATGTTTATTACAGCCGTTGATGATTATCATTCCAGATATACAAGATGTCTATACTCCTCTGCAAACTGATGTTATTGTTCCGCTTTCTGAGGTTAGTTATCTGGTAACCTTCTATGGTTATTGGATATCTCTTATTTTGGTTAAATTTGAATTACTACTTATTACATATAGTTTAAAATGTTTTGAGGAATTCACAATTTTCTTAATGATTTATGTTCATTGTGATTAAGTGCCGTCAACATTTAGAGCAATTACTGGAAAGCATTCCAAGCATGTTTCAAAACAGTAGAACAGCTGAATCAGCATTTGGTGCTGCAATCAGGGTATGCTGTCTTCCCAATCTCATCATGCTTATATCCACCTATGTAGGGGTACATTTAAATTTGCAAAATATACACTTACAAAAGTGTTTCTTCCCTATCCAGGCAGTTTTCTTGGCAATGAAGAGCAGTGGAGGGAAGCTTTTGGTTTTTCAATCAG
The DNA here is from genome assembly GCA_947687605.1 of Reutealis trisperma. Classification (NCBI taxonomy): domain Eukaryota; kingdom Viridiplantae; phylum Streptophyta; class Magnoliopsida; order Malpighiales; family Euphorbiaceae; genus Reutealis; species Reutealis trisperma. Next base: position 13,264 of record CANTUT010000896.1, read on the forward strand.
GCAAGATTGAGAACTCATTTCTTGTTTTGGGGTTGGCCTATACCAATCCTTTGTTCTTTTCTTGGTTAATGTATTTGTTACATATGTGTGTGAGTTAATATATGTATGTGTATGTGCACACACACGTGCACACGACAAATCTAAGGACATTGCTTTTTGCTTGAATTATGTCCTTCTGATGCACTAGGTTCATATCTAATCATTATAAATTTGATTAGATGTATGAAAGACGTAATGGTATGTTGCCATGAACATCAATACTGAATTTGTTTGCAGTAACAATCTTGACTTGGTTGTTTTCCTTATGGCCAATTGATGCCAAGGGTTATGTCAAAGATATCAGGATGAAAGATGTTAAGTAATCAGGATGAAAGATGTTAAGTAAACAAGGGAAAAAAAGAGGGGTGAGAAAAATTCAATTTGCATTGTATCCGAGAGTTCTAGGGTACAAAAACTGAATTTGGACTTCATCCAGGCAGACCTTAACACTTGGTCTCTCCAGTTACAGCTTGTGAAATTGGGCTCGAATTTGCCTTTTGCATCCGTGTCCTGTATAGGATGGTATATATGTTTTTTTGGGACATTGATTTTTGTTTCTCACATGGTTTATATAGCAATTCGAACATTTTCTTGATATTTCTGTTTTGTGGATTCTTATATTGTCCTAGAAACCTATGTAAACTAGAATTATGATTTTTTTAATTTGCCTTCAGTGTTACCATCAATTGGCATTGGGGCTCTTTCTGCTAGAGAGGCAGAGGGAAGAAGTAACATTTCTGCTGGGGAGAAGGTATTGAATTGAAATGTCTTGCGTATGTTTTTCTATCTTATGGTTATTGATTTTTAATATAATCACCGTAAGAATGTTAATTTGATAATGGTTTTCGTATCAAATATTTTCTTGTTTAGGAGGCCCACAAATTACTTCAACCATCTGACAAAACTCTGAAGGAAATGGCAATTGAATTTGCCGAGTATCAGGTAATCATTTAATTATTTTCCCTCTTATGGTAATAATCAAGGTTAAAAATTTGTTAGGGGTATTATAGCCTGTTTGCTTAGTTCATACAAGTCTTATTTTCTAGTTTTTTCTGGTACATGTTCCAGGTCTGTGTTGATGTATTTATCACTGCTCAGACATACGTGGACATTGCATCTATCTCTGTTATCCCAAAAACTACTGGAGGACAGGTATTAATTAAACTTTTATTTCTAAGCAGTTGTCTAGATTGGTACTTATTATTACGGAATGTCAACTCGTAGCCCTTCATGTGCCTGTCCTGTGTTTATATTCCTTCAAAGTGGCCACTACAATGAAAATAAAGTGGTGATTAAAGAATATCTTTATGCTATCAAATTAGAGTTGCCAAGTTCATGGGAAACAAGTGTGGTTGTATTGTATCGCTGCTGGAGTGTATAAAAATTTAAATTAACCTTTAGGACATTAAAAAGGCACAATGACCTAATCTCAAAACTAGGGCATTGTTTATAATGTTGCACTTCTTTACAAGTTATCAATGGTGGCTATGAACTTCAAAATAATTGAATTAATGATTGCGCCATTGGGCAGTTTTTCTCTCTAGGAAATGAGGGTTTTCGCACTTATCCTCTCCTTATAAAAATGTGCACAGAGATATCATAACCTAGAAGGAGAAATTGACTGGTGGTTATATTTGGTTTCGTTATTGAAGGTTATGGATGCTAATTTTTACCTAACTGGCCTGGATTGAAAAGATAACTATAGTTCTAATTCCAGATAAATCTAATATGTTATGACATAACCTACAAAGCCTGCCCGGAATTGTACTACGCTAGGTTTCATGAAAATGAAAACGGGGAAATGGAAACGTTGAAACAATAATCACGAAATGTGGGGAAAACACATAAATATAAAAAAATATAGGGGTATGTTTACAAATATTAATTTATATATGTACAAAAAGTAATAGTTTATAAATATATATTTAATAATTTTAAGCATATATTATTAATATATTTATAAATATTAATTTATAAATATATATATTAATATATAATTATAAATATATAGTACAAATATACATGTAATAATAATAATAATAATAATAATAATTAATTATTATTATTATTATATAAGGAAAAATGAAGTTGGGAGTGAATATTTTTATTTAGGTGTTGATCAGGGCGAGATGATTTTTTTTTTTTCAACTTGGAAATGAGTTTCGTTTCATAGAAATGAGTTTCCAACTTTTTCAAATTATAGAAACATGCTTGAAATGTTCTGGATAAGTTTCTGCAAGTTCCTAATTAGGGAATGTTTCCGAATTCAAAAACACGACTTTCTGAAAGTTTCCGTGCAACATAGGTACTATGTTTCAAGATAAATGACTTTCTGTGTTCTTGTTTTCATTTTGTTGTCACATTCAAACCTTAACTAATGTTTTTCCAAGGCTCACTTTAAAACCTATACAAGAGTTTTCTAAGACTTACTCTCAAACCTAAATAAGAGTTTTTGCATGATACCGAAGATACCATTATCTCTCTTTTCAAATCATCATGATTGCCAAACATGTTGGCGCCTTAGCATCGCAAAACAAAGCCATTCTCCAAAATCGCCTCAAGTTCACTTCTAGCATGATTGATATTGATTATATGCTTCATTCCAAGTGCATAAGAGAGAAATGGCAATTATGAGCACATATTTGGAGAAGTGGATGTAAGAGAGAAAGCTAGGAAAAGGCCAAGAGTCGAATTACCAAGTAGGAGTGGTCAACAAGAAGGCATCCAAGAATAAAAGGCTCCACCAAGTACCCAAGTTGCTCCCTCATCCACTCAAGGCGCCCAAACCACCTCCACCATTGACCAAATGCTTGCCAAAATCATGAAGAAATTATCGCTCTTGAATCATGTTCATCATGATATTGTTGACATTCAAGGGAAAATGTGGCTTCACCAATGCCACTTGGAGGATTGGAAAACAAGTGAGGAGGAAGAATGAGAGGAAGAACCTTAAACCTTAGGGTCTTAAGACCTTTATCTTATTTATCTTTTCTTTTCATCTTTTATCTTTTTATTATGCATTCATGATTTTTTTTTTGGCACTTAATTACAATTATCTAAAATAGTACTTGTGTTTTCTAATAAATGCAAATTTTTCCTTGTTGCTTAATTGTTACTTATTTACTTCTTGTTTAATTATTTTCATTACTTGATTTTTTCTTAACTATCATCTTCAATCCTTGCTTCCATTACTCTCCCAAACCCCTCTTTTTGATCTTGACAAAAGGGGAGAGAGATAGCTAGAAATTGAATTGATTTTTGTGACAAAGGGGGAGTAACTATTAAGATTACTTAAAAATTTTTCAAGAACTTATTTAATTTTTAGGGAGCATTGATTGAAGGGGAGCATATGTCTTGAAATTGTACTTAATTTTTATTCAAAATTAATTTATTTGTCAAAATAAAAAAGGGTAGATTGTTGACCTAAATTGGGTGACTAGTTTAGTCAATCTCGATTTTGAACTTGACAATCAAATTGAATTGCTCTAATATATGTATAAAGTGTCTATTTTGTAGGTCAGATACTTAGAAGAGGTTGCAAATCAAGAATCTTAAAAAATTTCCTAAGTCATGAAACTAGCATGTAAATTGCGCCCGCAACCTTGGAATAGCCCTCGCAACATGCAAGTCAAGATCACAACTCAGAAGTCGTGATTGCGAATTAATTCAAGCTAAATAGCTTGAACTTCAATGGAGAGTGAAGTTCTCATCCATAGTTGTGACCACAGTCTAGAGCGCAATAGGCCATCGCGACTGCTATTCCTATGTTGTGGGTGCTATTTACAGGCCAGTTTCATAACTTAGGAAATTTCTTAAGATTCTTCATTTGCAACTTCTTCTAAGTATCTTGCCTACAAAATAGACACTTAATACAACTAAATACAATTATTAGAGCAATTCAATTTGATTATCAAGATCAAAATCGAGATTGACTAAATTGGTTATCCAATTTAGGTCAACACTTTTTTAGCTTGGAGTGCTTGGTGCGCTAGGCATCAATTCTGAATGATTTTCTGAGACCTTCACATTGATCTGAATGAGTTACAGCACAAATAACTATCCTAGTTTCTTAAGATTGTAATTTATTCCATGTTCCAGAATTAACAGCCCGTTTGGTTCAAAGATTCGTAATCCATTGGATTAGTTTTAATCCTAAGCTTAGTTAAACTATAGATTACTTATCTTAAATCTTATTTGGTAGAAAAATTTTAATTTGTAGAATTAAATAATCCGATTTTTTAATCCTATATTTGGTAGAATAGATTAACGAGTGGAATAAATTATTAAAATAGTTAAATTATTTAAACACCCTTTGCCTATATGTAAGATTGTTCAATTTACTAATATTTCTATTGAACAATTAAAAAAAATATAATTGAACATTAAAAAAAAAAAAAAAAAAAAACCTTTATTTACACAACACCTTTCACTATTATTTTTCTATAAACTCCCACTAAAACTATCAAGTTACGGATATGAAAACTAGACTAACACAATTGTAAATCATCCACCTCGCCTCTCAGTTTTTGCTATGTTAAAAAAATTCTGTATCATGTGGATAGATGGTAGATGATCGAAAATACAGGAACTAATTAACCTAAAAGGATTTTACTCATTATTATTATTACTTTTTTTGCCAAATGGATTTTACTCATTAGTCACCCACAATAACCTATTTTAAATAATTAAACTAAACAATAATAACAAAATTACCTCTCAATCGACAATTTTCTTCTTTACAGCCCATTGTTTGCTCTTTTCATGGTTGATTCTTCGTGTTTTCACATGAAAGGGAGATGTTTTTCTTTATTTCCAGGGTTAACGATAATGGAGAAAAATAAATTAGAAAACTAAGGCCATTTTTGAGACATAAAGTAAAAAAGTAAGGCTATTTTAGGGACTGAAGCTTCATAAATAATGGGATTGGTAATCCCACAGGAAAGGAATTACTAAAGACATGGGGTGCTAGGTTTTAGATAACACTGATTGCATGGTTAGCTAATCCTTTAGGATTATTAAGCCCAACCTAAGTTAAGCTAAACCTTTAGGATTATTAAGCCCAACCTAAGTTATACTAAATATAGTGTTATTTACTAATATTGTGATTTAGTTAAGCAATCCCGTACACCAAACCGGTTGTATATATATTTACTTGAACATATGTTTTCAATATTTAGAATATCTTTGCATTTGCAACCAGAATTGCACCCCTAACTAGTGTTAATTAGAATAAATTTGGACTTATTAATTGTATCCAGTTTATGAAACTTTATCCTTATGCTGAGCTTCTTCTTTGGGAAGGTGGCTTATTCTAAGTTAACCTTAAATGTCTTACACTCTCTTCCAGGTTTATTATTATTATCCCTTCTCAGCACTTTCTGATCCTGCAAAGCTTTACAATGATCTTAGATGGAATGTCACAAGGCCTCAAGGTTTTGAGGCGGTGATGCGTGTGAGATGCAGTCAGGTAAATCCTTTTTTGTCATACTGGATGTTTTGTTCTCTGTTAAAAATTGATTGGTTTTCAGTTTCTAAAAATTTGCACAATATTTGTTAGCTGATTAGGCCTGTTGCTTTATAGGGTATTCAAGTTCAACAATACTATGGAAACTTTTGCAAGCGCATTCCAACTGATGTTGATCTTCCTGGGGTTTGTATATTTTTTTTTATATACAAAATGCATGATTTTATTATGTTGTCAATCAATGCTTAAAATAGATTTTCATTTTGATAATAGTTGAACCTTCTTACACCTTAATTTGCCAATAGCTGATGGTATTGAATTGCAATATTCATTCGTCCTCCATTGTTGATTGCAAAATTGCTTTGTTCTTTGGATTTCTGGATCATGCTAAATATAAAATCTTGTTCACAAAACGACGTGTTTGATCCTGAAAAATTGGGCAGAAATTTCTTCCTGTTACAAGTCACTGGGCGATAGAAGGATATCTTGCATACCTTTTATATTGATCTCTTGGAAAGCTGATGCAGGAGCATCCAGAAAACAGAGAACGGAATTCCTAGTTCACTTTGGTTTTGAATTAAATTTTCCTTATTTGTTTAGTTTTGTTATTTCAGTTTTGTTTTAGTATTTCAGTTTTTTTAGTTTTCTTTTCCATCTTTATTTAGGATTCTTAATAAGTCTTTTATTTTGGTTAGGATTACTTCTTTTCAGTTTAGGATTAGGATTCTATCCTAAGTAGTATAAGTAGGGCTGTTATCATACAACATTGTATGATTCATTATTATTATTTCAGAATTTTAGTAGAGGTTTTCTTTAAACCCTAAATATCTTGTTCCAACCACAATCACTATCTAATCTAGCCCTAATTGTTGAGATCTAATTGCCCTAAACCTTTCTCCTGCGTCAAGTGGTACCAGAGCTTGAAACCTGGAATTTTTTCAAACCTGAAATCTTTTTTTTTCAAACCTGAAAAATTTTCAATGGTTGGCCGGGGTAGAGGACGAGGTAGAGGCAATCAGCCCCAACAAACAGAATTGGCAGAGATGCGAAGAATGATTGAGGATTTGACCCGGGCTGTACAAGCCTTGCAGCGTCAGGAACCTGTGGAAGCCCAAATGGAGATTCCGGAAGGTGACCACGAACAACTCGAGATTCCAGAAGATCTTGAGGATGAAGAAGAAGTTGAGGATGTGAACCCTTTCCATGAAGCTGGACCTGCAAACTGAGCGGCACGAGGTGGACTGGAAGACCGGTTACTACATGCTCTTGATTTGAATGGTGGAGGAATCAAAATTGAAGTAGCTGATTTTCATGGAAAATTACATGCAGATGATTACTTAGATTGGGAAATCAGTTTGGAGAATTACTTTGAATGGAAACCTATGGCAGAAAATAGAAAAGTATTATTTGTAAAGCTTAAATTGAAGGGCACTGTGCTTCAATGGTGGAAGAGAATTGAAGTGCAACGTGAACGACAAGGCAAGCCTAAGATCAACACCTGGGCGCATATGAAAGCCAAGCTGCGGAAGGAATTTCTACCTGCTGATTATACAATGGAATTATATGAGAAATTCCATTGTTTAAAGCAAAACAACCAATCTGTTGAGGAGTATACTGCAGAATTCAATAATCTATCAATTCGGGTTGGTTTATCTGAGACTAATGAACAAATTGCTTCTCGCTACCTTGCTGGTTTGAATCATTCTATTAGAGACGAGATGGGAGTAGTTCGTCTATACAGCATTGAGGATGCTCGTCAATATGCTTTAGCAGCAGAAAAACGAGTATCACGCTATGGTGCTAGAAAACCCTTAGCTGGCACCAATTGGCAGAGCAATTCTAGTGCTGTGCGTGGTTATCAAACCACCCAACGAAATTATCCAAGGGCTGCCGCAACTAACAAACCCAACACAAATGCACCAAATGTCGAAGTGAGTGAAAAAGGGAAGAATGTAATGTCTTATGGTGGTCAAAACCATTATGGTTCAAACGCAAATAAAGGGGGCAGCAGCTCACAGGGTCGATGCTTTACTTGTGGAGAGAAGGGACATATTTCATTTGCTTGTCCGCAACGAAGAGTGAACTTAGCAGAGTTTGAGGAAGAATTGGAACCAATTTTTGATGATTATAATGAAATGGAGGAAGTTGAAGTTCATCCAGTACATGGTGATTCCTTGGTGGTTCGAAGAGTTATGACAACAACAATTAAGGAAGAGGAAGATTGGCGACGACGTAGCATTTTCCGTACACGTGTTGTTTGTGGTGGTAAAGTATGTGATTTTGTTATCGATGGGGGAAGCATGGAGAATATCATAGCAAAGGATGCTGTGGATAAATTGAAGCTTCCTACAACAAAACATCCTCATCCCTACAAAGTAGGGTGGTTAAAGAAAGGGCATGAAATACCAGTAACTTCTCAATGTTTGGTGAAATTCACTATGGGAGGTAACTTGGAAGATGAAGCTTTATGTGATATTGTGCCAATGGATGTAGGACATATTCTTGTTGGAAGACCTTGGTTGTATGACCATGATGTGGATCATAAGGCTAAACCCAATACTTATTCTTTTTATAAGGACAACAAGAAGTACACTTTGTATCCTCTTAAGGAAGAGACAAGGCAATTGACAAGTAGGGATTCTACAAGCAACAAACCCAGCAAAATTAGTGGTTTTTTATCTGCTGAAATGTTTGAAGCTGAGAGTAGCGAAATGGGGGTCGTATATGCATTAATAAACAAACCAGTAGAGAGTGATCAAATTGTGAAATTAACTCAATATCCAACTGAAATTCAGCAATTGCTGGAGGAATTCAAAGAGTTAGTTAATGAGGATGTTCCAAAAGGTTTACCATCTTTACGGAGCATTCAACATGCTATCGATTTGGTGCCTGGAGCATCTTTACCAAATCTGCCGGCATACAGAATGCCCCCTGTACAGCGGACTGAGATACAAAGACAAGTAAAGGAATTGTTAGAAAAAGGTTTGGTGCGTGAAAGTAGAAGTCCTTGTGCTTGTCCAGCTTTGTTAACTCCAAAGAAAGATGGTTCGTGGAGAATGTGTGTGGACAGCCGTGCCATAAACAAGATTACAGTCAAGTACCGTTTTTCTATCCCTCGATTAGAAGATATGCTTGATCAATTAGCTGGTTCCAAGGTATTCTCCAAGATTGATCTGAAGAGTGGCTATCACCAAATCAGAATGCGGAGTGGAGATGAATGGAAAACAGCCTTCAAAACACCAGATGGGTTATTTGAATGGTTAGTAATGCCATTCGGACTTTCTAATGCACCAAGCACATTCATGAGAGTAATGACAGATGTACTTAAGCCTTTCTTAAATTCATCTGTTGTGGTTTATTTTGATGATATTTTAATCTATAGCCGCACTAAGGAAGAGCACTTAAGACATTTGCGGCAAGTTTTAGAGGTACTCCAAATGGAGCAGCTCCATGTAAATCTTAAAAAATGCAGTTTTTTACAATCAGCAGTGGTGTTTCTTGGATTAGCAGAAGGTTTGAAACCAGATCCGGAAAAAGTTCGTGCCATTACTGATGGCCAGCACCTGAATCCATCAAAGAAATTCGAAGTTTTCATGGTTTGACATCTTTCTATAGAAGATTCATTCGAAATTTCAGTTCTATCATGACTCCCATAACTGAATCTTTAAAAAGGAGTGAATTTGAATGGACACAATCAGCACAAAGAGCCTTTGAACGAGTGAAAACTTTGATGACTGAAGCCCCAGTTCTGATACTACCAGATTTTGAGAAGTTGTTTGTTGTTGAGTGTGATGCTTCCCACATGGGAATTGGAGCAGTTCTTAGCCAAGATGGAAGGCCTGTAGAGTTTTTCAGCAAAAAATTATCCGCTTCTAAGCAACGCTATTCAACTTATGATCTAGAGTTCTATGCCTTGGTAAGAGCAATCCGTCATTGGGAACACTATTTGGCTTACAGGGAGTTTGTGGTTTATTATGATCACCAAGCTTTAAGGTATCTGCACTCTCAAAAGAAGCTTAATGATCGACATGCAAAATGGAGTTCCTACCTTGAAGAATTTAATTTCTTGCTGAAATATAAGTCTGGACAGTCCAACACAGTGGCTGATGCTTTAAGTAGGCGATCTTTACTTTTGTTAGTTATGAGCACTCAGGTCACAGGTTTTGAAGAATTAAAGAATCAGTATGGGTATGATCCTTATTTCGGCAAGATAATAGCTGATTTACAAGGTTCTACACATGCTAAAAATCTGCCATACAGGTTGCATGAAGATTATTTGTTCAAAGGTAATCAGTTATGCATTCCTGAAGGGTCTTTAAGGGAGCAAATTATTAGAGAACTTCATGGGAATGGCTTGGGAGGACATTTTGGCAGGGACAAGACTTTAGCAATGGTGGTTGATCGTTACTATTGGCCAAAAATGCACCGAGATGTGGATAAGTTGGTGAAAAGGTGTCCAGCTTGTTTATTTGGCAAAGGAAGTGTTCAAAATACAGGTCTGTATACTCCTTTACCAGAACCAATTGCACCATGGATTCACTTGAGCATAGATTTTGTTTTAGGACTTCCCAAAACAACAAAAGGATTTGATTCTATTTTTGTTGTGGTATATCGTTTTTCAAAAATGGCACATTTCATTCCATGTTTTAAAACTTCCAATGCAACTCATATTGCTGACTTATTCTTTCGTGAGATTGCATGGAGTTCCTACTTCAATAGTTTCTGATAGAGATGTGAAATTTATGGGGCATTTTTGGAGAACTTTATGGAGAAAATTTGGGACAGAATTGAAATATTCAAGTACCTGCCATCCACAAACGGATGGTCATACAGAAGTTGTGAATCGCAGTTTGGGTAACTTACTAAGATGTCTTGTTGGAAACAACACAAAGACTTGGGATTTAGTCATACCCCAAGCTGAATTTGCTTATAACAATTCTGTCAATCGAAGTACAAAGAAGACACCTTTTGAGGCTGCTTATGGGTTAAAACCTCAACATGTGCTTGACTTGGTACCTTTACCACAAGAAGCTAGAGTGAGTGATGAAGGGGAAGCATTTGCTGATCACATAAGGAAGATTCATGAAGAGGTAAAGGCTGCGCTAAAAGACAGCAATTCAGCATATTCTTTTGCTGCTAATCAACACCGCCGTAGGCAGGAATTTGAGGAGGGTGATCAAGTGCTTGTACATTTAAGACGTGAGCGATTTCCAAAGGGTACTTATCATAAGCTCAAATCTAAGAAATTTGGACCTTGTAAGGTGTTGAGAAAAGTTAGTTCAAATGCTTACTTGATTGATCTACCACCTGAGTTACAAATTAGTCCAATATTTAATGTTTCAAACCTGTATCCTTTTGATGGCTTTGATGGTGCTCCATCCACCATCCAAGCTCAAATTCAGCAGCTGCCAGTTGCAAACGCTGATGTTATTGAAGATGTGTTAGACATTAAAGAAGTTAAGTCTAGGCGAGGCAACCCGTATAGACGATTCTTAGTAAAGTGGCTTGGCAAACCTGCAAGTGAAAGCACTTGGATTGCTGAAGAAGAATTAAAACAAGTGGATCCTACCATCTATGAGGAATATGTCAAGGTCTACTCGTCGGAGCCGAGTTTTTTTTTCTGACCCGGGAAGAATGATGCAGGAGCATCTAGAAAACAGAGAACGGAATTCCTAGTTCACTTTGGTTTTGAATTAAGTTTTCCTTATTTGTTTAGTTTTGTTATTTCAGTTTTGTTTTAGTATTTCAGTTTGTTTAGTTTTCTTTTCCATCTTTATTTAGGATTCTTAATAAGTCTTTTATTTTGGTTAGGATTACTTCTTTTCAGTTTAGGATTAGGATTCTATCCTAAGTAGTATAAGTAGGGCTGTTATCATACAACATTGTATGATTCATTATTATTATTTCAGAATTTTAATAGAGGTTTTCTTTAAACCCTAAATATCTTGTTCCAACCACAATCACTATCTAATCTAGCCCTAATTGTTGAGATCTAATTGCCCTAAACCTTTCTCCTGCGTCAAAAGCTGATCAATCACATATATGTGCTATTTTGCTATGGTTCTAATTAATCTTTTTTATTTTCTTTTTCTAATTTCCTTGCGGTTTCTTTTAGTTTTAATTGTTGAGGAAATTTTGTTACTTAATTCCTTCTAAGTTGTTCTACCAGTAAATCACTTTTTCTCTCTTTGCAGATTGATTGTGATAAAACCATAATGGTGACGTTGAAACATGATGATAAATTGCAGGATGGCACAGAGTGTGCTTTTCAGGTTTGTCTTATTTCTTGCATCTATTTTGTTTTTAATTCTTGTGCCTCTCATTGGCTAAATCCCATATTTTCCAAATTAGAATTAGAACTCTTATTATCTAATTGTGGCAATTGCAATTATGTGCTTGTCAAGAGGCTTTTTTTTGTCCTACTTAATTAAGCAGCAATTTATGATATGTGAAATCTACGGATATAATTGCTACAATTAGAAAATCGAGATTGAGGGACCATCATGTACTTTGTCCAATAATTTATTATGGAGAAGGTAATTTTTTTTTATCTTTCTGTTTATACTGTTTACTTCATTTTTCAGTGTGCCCTTCTTTATACCACGGTGTATGGCCAAAGAAGAATTCGTGTTACAACTTTATCATTACCGTGCACAAATAATTTAAGTAATTTGTTCCACATGGCTGACTTGGAGACACAATTTGTATGCTTCTTGAAACAAGGTATGTATCATGTCTTCAGTTCCACCAATCATTTGTCTCATTTGCATCTAAATGCTTATACATGTGAATATGATGTGCTTTCCAACCACACGTTGGCCTTCTGCAGTTGTGTGCGACCTCTATCATGTTTGTTCTGTTCTGTTCTATAGTGTTTATCGTATCAGTAGTGTTTTTATTCACTAGAAGACTGACAATTTTCTTTAATGCTCTTTTCTTTGTAGCGGCAAATGAAATTCCTTCCACCCCACCATTACAAGTCCGGGAACAAGTTACAAACTTCTGTATAAACATTTTGCTTTCATATCGTAAATTTGGTGAAACAGTATCATCATCAGGACAACTTATTCTTCCAGAAGCACTTAAACTTCTGCCTCTATACACCCTTGGTAAATACTTGCCTGCATATTAATTTATGCTGATTTGTCAAATGTTTTATGTTGAAACTGAAAATGTTTATCTTGCACTTGCTCTTTAATGCTATGTGATCGTTTCATTAGTTCAATATGGTACATAGGTCATGTGAACATAGGCATGCAGCAAATTTCCGTATGATTTAGGCAAGTTTCAAATATCAAAATAATATTTTTGAAGTAGGGAAAGTTGCGCAAGTAAATTGGTTGACTGAAATCATAAATTTTCTTGCTTTTATTTTGGCTGTTCTGTTAAAATTATGGAGTTCTAATTAAATTCTAAAGCTATATATATATATCATTTTTTACATTTTGGTGCGTGCTGATATTTTCTATTCTTGTTGAACCCATTCCCCCTTTTTGTTTCTTTTTCTTTTTCTCAGCATTGGTTAAAAGTACTGGATTGCGAACTGATGGAAGAATAGATGATCAATCCTCTTGGATCACTTATGTTTCCTCGGTTTCTACCCCTTTAGCCATTCCCCTGGTGTACCCAAGGCTGGTTGCTATCCATAACCTTGATACACAGGCATGATTTACCTCATATTGCTTTGTAATGATGCTCCATTTGTCACAAATTATAGTCCACTTTTTTTTTTTGGTGCAAAGATTAAGGATTTGGATTTATTTTAGTATTTTATCCTTATTATGACCACAAATTGCATTAATTATTCTAGAATAATGTGATTGATTATAACTATACTAAATGACATATTTGAAGACAATAATAATAAATTTAACTTGAAAAAGAAAGTGGACTGTTTATTTTGGACATCTCAAAAAGGAAATATAGACTATAATTTGTGGACAGAGAGAGTATTACATTAATTTAAGCCCTAAATCTGATGGGTTTTTTCTTTTTCTTGACAGGAAGGAAATGATTCTCTTATTTCCCCTGCACTTCCACTTTCTAGCGAACACGTGAATGATGATGGAATTTATCTCCTTGAGAATGGGCAAGAAGGTTTAATATACATAGGTAGCTCAGTTGATTCAAATATGTTGCAGCAGCTGTTTGGCATTTCCTCTGTTGATGAAATCCCAACTCAGGTAATCTATTTCCATCCTTTTGAAGTGTTCATATCTGCTTAGTTTTATCAGTTTCACGTTGAAACCAAGTTGTATAAGAGCCTCAAGACTCTGGAGGCATTGGATAACTCAATGACTATGGATGTAGCATTATTATTATGTGGCTCTGCGCCAAATATCTAGAAAACTGAATGTGGTTGATCGTGATAGAGCCCTTTTAGCAGTATTAGAAATTCCGTTTCAAAGATTTTTTCTTTTAACATGGTGGGAGGATGTGAGATTTTATTAAGAACTTGTATTAAAGGTATAAAATTTTTATGGTAATATAAACTTGTTCTTTCTACTATATGTCTGTATATTATGTAATTATGATATGTTATCATGCCTGTGGTGATTCTTGATTTAATATGATTGTAATGTTCATGAAAATTTTGGACTTCGTAAGTGATGCATATCAGAATAAATTGATTTGCTTAGCACAAGATATTTGACTTCCTATTTTGCTACTGATCTTTTTGAATGCTCAGTTGGCCCTGCAGCAATATGACAATTCATTATCAAAGAAATTAAACGATGTGATAAATGAGATACGGCGCCGAAGATGTTCTTACCTGCGGTATATAACTAATGTTTCAGTTTAGCTAATTTCTATTACTAGGAGAAATGTTATCATGAATTTTCATTGATTGCCTTTTCAAAATATTATGCCTGATTCAATTTAATTTTCTTGCAGCTTAAAACTGTGCAAGAAAGTAGATCCATCAGGTAAGTTTATCAGAAATACTCTTAATACTAACTAGGCAAAAAGAATCAAAGATTGTCCTGCTTGACAACCACCACGTGTTGGGAAATAAAGCAAAACAGGCTAGATCATGCTCTTCGCACAACTAACACTATTCTTTTCATTCTCTTCCTGATTCACATAACTGCCAACTCATCTCAAAACAATTGGACTCATCTCAAAAGAATTGGACATCTCTTTCACATTCTTTGTATTGTCCAATAGCTTACCCAAATACCTGCACATCCAGTAAGTGGTGTCTGGCTTTCCCCTGAATATTGGACCTTCCATCATCTTTCAGATTGACTAGCTGTCAGTCAGTCATGTATCATTTATATTTGTTGCTCAATAATTTAAACCGAATATTTGGAAAGTTTATGAGCTGTGAGGGAGAGGTTGGCCATTGCATTTAAACATTGAAGATTCTTTTTCATGACTGGCCCTAATCTTAATTCTTATAGACTGCTATATAGTGAAAGCCTTTGAATTGAAATGTCAGTTTCTTCTTTTTTTTGGCTGGGCATGGATCACATGAGCAAGGCATATTGTGACTAGTTGTCAGTAGTAATGCTAAATTTAATATTGTTGCTGTGATCATCATTGCCATCATGTTGATTCATCAAGCATTCAAGTTGTGTTTAAAACTCCCATGGTAAAATCTGCATTCTATTTTTAACCCTGAATATTTGGGGTCTGGTAGAAACTAGAAGATCTTATCAGCTAAGAGGCTGAGGAACTCTATATTGTGACATCTATGATGCATATAGTGTTTTCACATATATTATATACACATTACTCTCTTTTGAACGCCAAAGGTATGTAAATAATTTGTCGATTGAATTAATAAACCTTTGCTGTTACTTTTGTACTCAGGATTGTTATTCTTCTCATATTTGATCGAAGACAAAGTTCCAACTGGTGGTCTATCCTATGTGGAGTTTCTGGTGCATGTTCATTGGCAAATTCAAATGAAGATGTGTTCATAATTTGTGCCTTCTTCAGTTGGTTCTATGGGTTTTGAGTGGCTCCAGGCTTTGGCAGAACTGGATTTCAAAGAAAAGAACAATTGATTCTATGCGTAAGTTATGGTATCTGGAGTCAGCGAAGCTCATTATTTATATGTAGGAAACAAATTTTGGCATGAGAGTGTTGGTTAGTATGTTCTATATTCGCAGCAGTGAATGGCGTAATAAGACACGAAGCTTTCACCGTCCCATCTTTGCTTTGTTGTTTTACCCCTACTTTATCATCCTCACTTATTATTTTTCTTCTCTTGCACCCTACACCTGACCTTATCATTTTCCGCATGGGTTTTTTTGGGGGGAGAAAAGCACTGTAGAATTCCCCCATAATAGAGGGGAATATAATATGGTAAAACAATAGTTGTAATTTTTACACACATTTTGTTAAATGTATTACACAAGAATGAAAGTTTGTAGGGTTTGGTTGAGAACAATCTTTATCAATTCATATTTTCAATTTATTCTGATGATCCCACGATTGAAGCTTTCCTGTATTCTCCAGTTTGTTGCCTAGCATAATGACAGTGCCAAGAGCAAATGATCTATGTGCTCGAGGGATTTTAAAATTAAAAAGTAAATTTCTTTTTGTACTAAATTGCTATGATTATGATAATAATCAAAAGGTTGAAAGTTCTAATTAATATTCTATTTGTTTCTTCTAATGGGTTTAATGTTAATGTTAAAATTCAAGATCAAGCCAAGTCTTTTTTTAATAATTTTGTAATAATCATTAGCGCTATTATATTAATTTACCCCTAATTTTGTGTAATTGTAATTGTATCTTATTTTAAATTAATTTTTTTTTACCCTGTTTGGAAGGTTAATTAAAATTAAAAAAAAAAAAACAATATTCTTATTTTATTATTAATTTTGAACGAAAATTTATCTTCTAATTTGTTTTTATTAGTATCAATTTGACGGTTTCAAGTGCATATTATTATTATTATTGTTGTTGTTGTTGTGTAGATCCATCTACAAAAGCAAAAAAATTATATATTATTAAAAAAATGTATTATACATAATATCTGATTGAAAATTTATAATTTAGATAATAAAAATTCAGTTATTTTGACTATTATTTTGTCAGAGTGCTTCTACACAACCGAATTGCTTTCTATCAAAAGCTCAAAGTTTTTAACCCTTGTTTTTTGCAAGTAAAAGACAAAAAAAGAAAAGGGCTCATATTTCTTTGCCCCCCTCTAAGGAAGTCTAGTTATCATTGTTCCACCATCTACAAGTTCTGCATCCAAATAGCAGCTATGTATTTCTACAAATTTCCATGCCTGCCTTAGCAAATGACTTGCACCTTTACATGTAATAAAAGATATAATCATTGCACCTCACAAGTTTGATCATATTTCTTTCCCAGCAGGGACCTACTCAGAAGGATTTAAATCCTCGGTTTTGTTCAAATTTATGCAATAAAAAACTATAGAATATGAAACCATAGAATTTTGATACATGTTATGTTTGTTTACAAGAATGAAATCCTAAGATTTAGAATTGAAATTCATAAGACACATGCTTGAATGAATAATTACAATTTCATAGATTTTATGATTAAATCTCAAATCTACCTTCAAAATCAATTACAAATAAATATAATTTTAGTTCTAAGATAGAAGTTAGTTTTGAAATATTACAATGTTAGTACGAGTAATTTTAAAATATGAATTTTTTAGTAAAATTTATAATTTGCTCAGATTTATAGATTTGATATAAATCCACCTCTCATGTGGGTTTTGAAAATTCTCAAAAAATAAAACATTTGATGTATGATGGATTTTAATAAATCCAATGTTACATGGCTCAATTTTTCAAAACAAACAAAAAACAAATTATAATTCATGGATTTTACAAAATCCATCATTGAAATCTATCTTATCAAATGATCTTGAAATATTTTATAAATATCTTTTATTCTAAAGTAAAACATTCTATGTATGATTCCGCAAGACTATGCTTATAACTTGCAATTTAAACAGATAACATATAATCTGAAAATTCAGCATAGTTTCTTAATACATCATATCTTCTGTTTCTATCTGGAAAACAATCAAAATGGACACATTATTTTCTATTTTAACTCCTACATTATGCATCAATTCTCAAATGCATGAAATGTCACACATTTATTGTTGCAAGCATGAAGAAACGCACACCTCAAGGGATATTGCCACCAACGGGTTTTCTTTTTGGACAATAAGCGCATCCAGCAAGTCTTGAAAGATTATAATAGGCATGCCTTCAAATTATGCTTCATGTTGAAGTTATTCCGCCTCTTTAGTGTTGTCCACTCAGCGGTAATTGATCTGAGTACGACGATTTAAAAAAATAAATACCATTAATTTAAAATTTTTTACCAAAATGTCATTTTTCTATTCAAAAAGTAGATTGACAAAGTGTTTGGCATTTTAAATGTGGAATTATTTTATTTTTTAAAGCTAGCTTTTTGAAAAAGTGGATTGTGTATATTTTTTAAAGTTTATGGATATGTACATACATAAATTTATAAATTGACAAATATTGAAATCCACTTATACAAAATTAATTAACTTATATTAAGTCTAATACTTACTCATTTATAAATTCTTTATACATTTTGTTATTATTCGACGTGAGATTCATTTCTCAACAATATTTTAGCATTTTAAAAATCGAAATCAATGTAATTCGATATTTTAAACACTAAAAATGTTATGTTTTGACATAGTTCAGTATTCAAAATATCGAAATCAATATCTACATGCACGACTTTGAATAATTAGTCAAATTTGACAGGGGTGCAGTGAATTCGGTAATTTAAATACAAAATTTAAAAAACTTTTAGCATTTTTCGATTGATGGGATACAAAGCCTAATTTTTTTATTTGTTGGTTGGACCCCTTCATCTAACGGTTGAGAGGGACTCCACTTTAATATAAAACACCCGTTTCAAATTTTTTTTAATACTCCCCGCTTTCTTTTATTTCACTCTCGCTCAAATTTTCTCATTCTCCTCTCAACTTTCATTCAACTTTGTTAATTTTTTTTTTCACATATGTGATCCCATAAATTTATTGAAGAAGATAGGAAAAGTGTAAATTTTATGTTTAATATTATTAAATAACTTGTAAATTTTTTCATTGCTTATTTTGAGTTTTTTTTTTTTGTTACAAATAATTACAAATATGGATGAATAATAATTTAGAAGTGATATATATTTTTAGGATAGTTTAAAATATAAAAAAATTTGAAGAAATTTAGTTAAAAGAGGTAAATTTTGTTTTTATGTTTATGTGAAAATAACATAAAATAATAATATTTATTTTGCATTATTTGTTATTTAAGTGAAAATGTAATTATTAATTGTTATTATTGTTTGATAATATTTGTTATTATTATGTTAAAATGTTATTTATTATTTTATTTATATAATTAATTATTTGTTATTTTTTTAGTATTATGTTAAAATGTTTTTAAAGTAAAAAATTTAAAATAATAAAAAAATTAATGTAATTGGGAATCAAAATAATAATTATAAGAATAAAATAAAAGTGATTATTATTATTATTATTATTATTATTATTATTATTATATAATTTAGTTATAACACATTTTGTTATAATAATTGATATGTTATTATTTTGTTATTTATGTGTTATTATTATTTTATTATTATTATGACATAATTTGTTAATAAATTGTATTAGTTTATTTTCTACAATGATTTGCTATTTTTCAATTCATAAAAATATTTAAGTATTTAATAAGGTAATATGTAAAGCATAATAATAATAATAATAATAATAATAATAATAATAATTAATGGGTAGAAATTTTAGCACTTTTTTTTATAAATAATTATAAATATGGCCAAAAATATTAAAATATTGTTTTGCCATATTAAGAAATATTTCAACTTTTGAAGACATTTTGCATGAAAAGAGGTAAATAATATATTAATGCAACTAGTTTAATTTTAATGAATTTTAGCACTATATATATTAATAATGTTTGTTTATGTTATGTTAGATATTATTTGTTATAATATTTAAAATAAAACTATCCACAAATAATAATAATGAAAATAATTGGGTTTGCTTATGATTTTTTTTTGTCATTACATATTAAAATTTAAAAATTTTAAGGTAATTTGTGTTTTATTAATTGTATTTTATGTTAATTTATATGAATGTTTTGTAAATTATATACTATTTTTCAATGTGTATAAAAAATATTTCAATAGCTTAACTGGAACTAATTAAGAAAACACTTAAAGTAGAATAATAAATTGTATAATAATAATGATAAGAAACATTAAATCTTTAATCCTAACCCTAAAACATAAAACCCTAAACCCTTAAATATCTACACTCTAAACCCTTAAATCTTCAAATCCTAAACTATATACAGTAAATCCTAAATCCCAAGTCCTAAACTCTAAATTCTTAATCTTAAATCCTGAATCCTAAATCATAAACTATAAACCTTGATACTAAACCCTAAACCTTTCACCATAAATCCTAAACTGTAAACTATAAACTCTAATCCGTAAACCCATCTAACCCAAACCCTAAATCTATCTAAATCTAAATCCTAAACCATAAATTCTTAATCATAAATCCTAAACGCTAAATCATAAATCATAAACTATAAGCCTTAACACTAAATCCTAAACCTTTAACCATAAACCCTAAACTATAAATTATAAACTTCTAAAACTCTAAACTTTAAAGACTAGACCCTAACCCCTAAATCCATCTAACCATAAACCCAAATCCTAAACCTATCTCTTAAACTTTAAATCCTAAATGTTAACAAGTGTAAAATTATAATTGTTTTTGTTGTCTTAGCTAATTGTATGAATGAAAATATCAAACGATTATAGGCTCACTATTTTAAAGGACAATATTTCGAGGCACAAGTAGCGAAAAATTAGATAGATCTATGCCATCTGAATCAGACAATGTGATCAACATGGTGTATAAGTACATCAATATGAATGGAAATGTTTGGTATAGCAAGAAGAGAAAATTTATCAATGCCCTTATTATGCATGCCTACTCAGGTCACACAATCACATATTTATTAGTAAACATACAATGAATGTAAAAGAATTTGAAAGTATCATCTTATTGGATGAACCTAAATGGTCTAGATTATGGGATATTAGGTGTAGACTAGAAGCTTATTATAAATATCATGATTTACCAATCCCAAAGGAGCGCTTAGCTGATCTGCCTTGAGAAACTAATGAAGATATTGAATTTGTCCTTGTACAATTAACAAGAGAGAATAACATAATGAGCCGCTTGCTTGATCATTATTAGGTTGTCATGATTCATGCTTAATTTCAAATGGGATGGAATTTGGTGTCAAGTCCCAATATTTTCCTAATGATGTTAACATTTATGATTTTAGTGTAATAGATGATGATGATTTTGTAACATACTTACTGTATTGCTTCCCTAAATGTTGTTTGATTGTTGTCTTAATATTATATAAATATTGTATTAGATTAAATTAACTGAATTAAATTTATATTTAATATAATTAGTTAAGTTAATTCACTTATAATTAAAAAAAATCAATTAGAAAAGCCTATAAATGTGTTTTTTAATATTTGTGAAGTATATAATTTTAATACAAGTCATCGACTTTAAATTTGCAGTGAAGCACTTAATCGCAGATTAAAATTTAGTTGTTATAATGTCGCATCTCAATGATGACTATGAAAGTAAAAAGTATTCAGATAGGAAAGAATGCTATGGGGTTTACATCATGAGTGGCATTTTTTAATGGAAGAATTAAACAAATTGTTAGAAGACTTACGTGCTCTAGGAGCTCCAATCGTATGTCGCATATCACTAAGATTAATAAGGAGAAATATATATACAGAGGAATATATATACATATGAAACAACTATTATTTGAATATGGAAGGATAATTCATGAATGCTTCTTTGCAGATCAAGATATTACATGTTGAAAAACTTACAAGAGAACAAGCCAATGTGAATGACAGAACATCTTCTGATATAGATGTTAGCAATGTGCTTAGGTATCATAAATATTGTTCTAATAATGAAATATTTGATGAAGAGTAATAGGATTAGATATGTAATATGAATAATATAATATTTTTGGTAAGTGTTGTTAGCCAAGTTAAATTACTTGTAATAATAATGTTGTTAGCCTTGTTAAATTAGTGTAATAATATATTAACTTAACAATATTAAATTGATTATAATCATATTAAATTTCCATATATATGCAAATTGTGAAAAATATATTGCTAGTATTATGGATCAATATTATGCCATTTAATGAACAATTAACATATTGTACCATTAACATATAATGCAATGGGAATTTAGAAACATGATATGAAATATGCATATATAGCCATATAAATAAATACTATATTAAGTGTATAATTATCATTAAAAAAAAAAAACTAATGCTCTCTATGTTGTCTGTGCCCCTTTGAACATGATATCAGTTGGCTCCAGCCTCATAATGCAAAGGTCAATGGTCACATGGTGGAGTATGCCTAGGTTGAACTAGCATTGGTTGCACTTCAGTTTGCTCCTTATCAACAGCAACATCATACTCTTGATCCTGAACATGATATAGAATAGGAGAATGAGTAAAAGTATATGCTAGTGTAGTAGATGAATGGCCAAAAGCAAGTGCAAACATATTTTTCAGAGTGAAGAACTCACCTAAATATTGCATTTACTGTACGGGAGTTCCATTCCATTGTGCCTATTCCCAAGACATGAATGCAGAAGAAGGTGCATCATATAGGTTTGGTTGAAATGACATAGATGTAAATCAATCAAAGGCATTCACTTGAGAATTGAACTATGTGAATGAAGAGGAAAACTGGGATTGTTCATACATCCTAGGTGTGACTTAGATGGTGATCTCTTGATCAACCACCGAACTCGAATTTAGTTGCTGTGGTATAATGAGACTTATCTTCATCAGCTATGACATCCTGTTGATTCAATTGGTGGCAACCTATAAGTACATCATGGAATTCA
This sequence comes from Reutealis trisperma, assembly GCA_947687605.1. Taxonomy (NCBI): domain Eukaryota; kingdom Viridiplantae; phylum Streptophyta; class Magnoliopsida; order Malpighiales; family Euphorbiaceae; genus Reutealis; species Reutealis trisperma. The sequence continues at coordinate 35,763 of CANTUT010000896.1, forward strand.
ATAAGGCATAATATACTTGGATCAACAGATGTACCCATATAGTTTGCACTCCTGTTAAAACATCATTGAGCTTATGGTTCACTAGGATCAATATCTAACTGATGTTGTTTTGGCTCTTGCCTTAGTATGGAGGTTGGCCTATCACAAGTTGTTCCTCCTCAGCTAATGCATCAAACATAATCTAATTGATCTGATGTATTATGCCGGTATCATTTGTGATATAAAGTCTCTCCACACTATCTTTCTGCAATTAATACATTAGTAGTTACGTCTATAAAATGAAATAAATTAACATTTGTACCAAAACATGTAATATGCTAATGTTTTGTAACAGTGCGACATGTACCAAATAATCAAATACTTCTAATTTTTTTATTTGTATTAAATAACCATGTCCTAGTCACCCTTCTGAACCACTCTATATACTGCGAATAATATTGTGGACATGTGTTGCATGGCATGTCTACACGGATTTGCTGATGTTGATCATCCCATATCATAATCCATCACTAATGGTGCACACGCTAGTCACCTGTGCCAAAATAAAAGTTGGTGCCCTCAAGCCCTTTAGGTTTAAGTGGCTGCACTGTTATACATTACTGCTTTCCAAATTGTCTAAAAGCTATGCTTAGGTAGCACCATTGTAAAATGTGAAAACAAATCATTGGGACCACTGCTTACCATATATTTTGTCCATTTAGGCAGTATTGAGGGAGCGATTCTAACATCTCCTGATCATATGGCTGCTAAATCATCTTCATGAGAAATTGTTAACCACTTAAAATAATAACACATGATACAATGATAAAGCATACTTTTATAGTTGAGTCATCATAATTACATTTATTTAAGCATATTTGCTGATCATGCATAATAACAAATTTGCACCAAATGTCGTGTACGATGTGTGTGCTGACTTCAGTAACCTATCATAGGGTGCTTCATCTATAAAATGAAATTAATTAGATATAATTCATAAAAATTATATACAAATATGTTAATTCATACTCACCATTGCTTAAGCAATGTGTCACCCGGTGGTATTCACACACACAATCAAGGTAAAATGATGGAAAGTCTATCCCATTCCCTTTGCTGCAATATAAACAATAGACTTCCAATTTCAATTGCATCTTGATGTGATGCTCAACGTAACTCACTATACAAGCATGGCACTTATAGCTCTCCAATTATATTGACTGATATGGTCGAAGTCCTCTAAGAGACATAGGTGCATCAAATGAACTCGGTTGTTAGCTTCCGTGGTGAGCAAAACACCACCTATAAGATGGAGTATAAATGCTCATACATTGCATCCATCCCAAACTTAGTAGGATCAGTAGACAGAGTGGCGAATGTATTATTTAACCAAGTAAGTGACAATCTGTTTCCTCTAATTGCATTACCATATGGTTCTACACCCAAAAGTCTCTAACATAAATCTCTGCCATTTATGGGTGAGGATCTAGTCACTACATGAATCTATAAGTAACCCAATCTATATGCTGATGTGTTTAAGGGTGATGGCCTCTCTTTATAAGAAAAATGGAATATGTGGGTCTTTAGTCTTCATCTCTCTACTTGTGTAGTGATAAGATGGTGATTCAACATGTAATAGCCTATCCTAGCCATGCCATAAAATTTTGTCTGGCGTAATCACGAAATTACTCAGTCATCAAACATAAAATCACGTAGTACTAACATACTAATGAGGTTCCCTAGTCTATCCATACAACTCTTGATAGGTGAACAGCTTTCATGTCCAAGAATGAAGTGTCATAGTCCAAGATATTTATGATCTATAGTATGTCCACCCTCTATCCTGAACAGATATAATAAAACTGTAAGATACATTCATAATGTTTATATTTGTACAACACAACATAGTAGGTAAAATGATAGCATATCTCAATTGTAAAAAAAAAAAAAAAAGAAAAGAAAGTGTAATACAAATACGTATTAAATAGTAAAATTTATAAAGACAGTGGAACATAGTACCATTTACTATATGGTATGGTATATCACTAATTATTAAAGTAATATAATTATTCACAAATTTATCATTTGAATACAATATATTACCAATAGAAATTACGTCACTACCATTTTATGTGTTCTTGATATATCGTGTAGTATTTTCTTCATAAGTAAGATGAATATCAGATAAACAATCAGTCGACACAATTAATATGCTAAAAACACATGCTTGATTGATGTTGCCATCATCAATAAATTCTCTACCACGACGACTAAAGTAAAACCTGTTTATTCTTATATTGGTACAATTATTCTCCTCTCTTATACATAGTAATGCATGACAAATTTCATCAGTATTTGATCTTGGCATATGTATTGCCTTAGCTCAACATACTTGGATACCCAATTTTATTGCTTCTTCTTAAAGTACTAATGATTGAAGTGTGCAAAATGACAATTCATTAGACATCATGACAATAGTTTGATCATTATATTGTTGATTTGGATTAGTATGATAGTAAAAATCATCATCAAGGGACTAATATTGATCGCATGCTCTAAATATGTCAACAAAAGTATAAAATGTCGTTATCACCTACCACACAATTATATAAAAGTAATGGTATAACAAGATTTAGGCAAACATCATCACATATAACTATGTAACTATGTTATAAAATCTTAATCATATTAATACAAATACAATATGTACAAATGGGATAATCATGATTAACAAATTACAAAATGCATCAACTAAGGTATAAGTTGAAAATGCCATTTTATAGATGCTTATTCCTACTATTTGTAGTTGGACAAGTTTTAATATTATGGATAGATTGACCACACAATCTACATGAATAACCAACTGTTTATTTTACCAGGCAATCCATTTTAGTTTTGATCCTTGTGGATTTTGGTCTATCTTTATTGTGCAATCATTCTTTATTAGGTAACAAAGGCAATTCTTCACAATCTGGCTAATAATATGGATGACTAAGAGGGTAGAAGTTTGATTTCCAACATTTTAATGAATGTTCTTATTTGTAAAATCAGAAAACATAATGCTCATAATCAATGTCGTTCTTCACACAGCATGTAATGGGGTGAGAGCAAGGAATCTTATATTACTAGAATGTTCCATATGAGCATTCACCTTTTACCAAGTCCACAACCTATACATTGCCTTTCTTAATCTTTCCTTTTTGGTTTTGTCTACTGACAGTCATTTGACATTCTCCTATTTTTCTATTAAAATATTGCACTTCATGACCATTCGCCCGTCTAGTCCATATAGATAGTTTATGTAGACAAAAATGGGTGATTGTGTCCTTTAAGTATTTCCTTCCATACTTTCTTCTAAATGGTCAAATGCAATAACAAGCTTTATAGAAATTTTGTCCACCATCGAAGCAATAGGCAATGCTTTGGCGTCTTTCAAAAAACATGTTTACATATTCAATAATATTCGAAGTCATGCTACCATATATATACCCGCCATTATGAGAAAGCATCCATTATTTCAATGGTGTTTTCTTTAACCAGTTTAATGATGGTTTGTCTAACTGGGCAATATCCTTGTGCATATTGGCAAACTTTCTTTTTTGCATCTCGTATGCTACGATGAAAAAAGAATATCTAATATGAATACTATCACGATAAAAATCAATTTTAGATAATATATAAAATTATAGCATGTTGGATGATATGTGATATACTTGCATCTTGCATCAATTTTTTTAGTTTTGCATTTTTGAAAGTTGTGAGTGTTGTAACTATTGGCCACATGATGAATACAATAGCGATGCAAATACATTTTCCATAAATTGCTTTTCATTGTGTTTATTATGCCTTAATGCCAATCAGAAATAACACACAATTTTTGGTTGTTAGTAACATGCATCTGTATACACGTCATAAACCAATCCTAGTAGTCGTTGTTCTCTTTTTATGCAATAGCAAATGCCATAGGAAGAATGTGATTATCACCATCCATAACCAATGTACATAATAAGATAGCTTTATACTTTCCATATAAAAAAGTGCCATCAATGATGAGAACAAGCCTGTAATTTTTCATCTCATTAATACATGGCTTGAAACACTAAAATATGCATTGACATACATAATAGGTTAGATTAATGTGGTTGTTAAGAACATGCTCCTCATTATTGAGAATGTAATGGGTACCAGGATTGGTTGCCTGTGCTCCTTGTATCCACCATTGAAGATGAGTAAATGAAATGTCCCAAATCGCCAAACATTTTTTCAATTATAATCTATTTGACCTTTTATGTCTTCCTATAAGTTGGTTCATAGTCTAATCGATCTTTTACTGCAACTTGTAAAGTTTTAATCTTAATAAAGGGCATTTCTATTACAAGGGGTGCCACAAGATTAGCAATAACATTTGTAGAAAAGTATTTGTGATCTTGTGTACTGCTTGTGTTCAAACACGTATGCATCATATTGGCTTATCTTCCATCGAGTGTCATCCTTCAACTATCTTGTATGCATTCGCCAATTACAACCACTAAATATTTTCTTGCAAATCCATACAAATGTCTCTTCTTGATATTCTGTTGTACAAAACTCATAATTATTCTGTATTGCTACAAAATATGATTTATAAAATCATCATGAAGTATCTTAAAATCTCTTTAGAAACAACACTTTGTCCTTATCTTTTAAAATCATTTCACTTAACTCCATACTTCTATACTTTGATAATGTATAAGGCATAGAATCACCTATACCATGAATCCTTGTAACAAATAAATTATATGAATCATTGGAATAAAGTAACAAGAGATAGATTTACCTTCACAAGGTTTATCCTTCTATTTGTCATTTTGTATTCTCAATACTTAGAGCAATTGCTTTTTCAATATTCATAACATTGACAATAGAAACAATTTTCTTTGTCAACTATAGCATTATCCATGGACTTGTCCATTACAATTTCTCATTAGCCTTTGATAATAGAAACTTTTTCTACTACTTTAAAGTGCACTTTTCATCTCATGGAAATTTGGAATGAATTTGTAAAATTAAACTATTTAAAAATTATTATTCATCAAAACATGTACACTACCTAGTTTTTTAATGAATTTAATCATTTAATGAACATGGTTTCAACATTTAGTTGAAATAAAATTAATAAGAAATAAAATAAGCTTTTTACAATTCAAATTCTTTCATAAAGAATACTAGATAGAAAAAATAGAGGAATAAGAAACTAAAGATGAAATATTTTTTTCTTTGATTTCTTTTCTCTAATTTCATAATCTAGTTGAATCGTAAGAATATGAACAAGAAGGAAAAAATATAGAGAAGACAAAGAAAAATAAAGTTATGAAGATCAAGATGAAACACTTTTGTCTTTTCTTCATTTATAATTTCTTTTTCTTTCCTTTTTCCTTCTTTTCTTTTCCTTTTTCTTTCTTTGTAATTAAACAGAATAACTGCCTTAGTGTTTTCATATTAATCAATATATCTATATTTATCATAACTCTTGTCGATTAAGCATAATCACTTAGAGTCTTGACATGCTCATTTATTATTTTTGTAACCCTTGACTTATAAAACAAACATATAGCATCAACCTTATCTAATATTTTGTTTCCATTACACTTAGCATAATATGTCCTTTGGAGTAGTCTTTTCTCTAAAAGACCAAGCACAAATCAAATCAATTACATATATTATGTACTCGAATGGAAGAACCATTTTAAAGTTTTCAAACTATTCCACAGATTTAGGCCTTTTAAGCCTAAAAGAATCAAATATATTCACAGGTGGATTTGTCAATTTCATATTATTAGAAGGTAGAAAATAACAAGATTAATAACTTATATAGTTATGTAGTCACCATAATAATTTGGTCTTCAATCAAAATAGTAATCCTATTAATTTAATGAACCCTATACTTCTTAATAGAACACCAAAATCCCGTCATGGTGGATTTTCAGTAGCTGATTGAATTTTTATTATATTATCACAAAATTCCTTAGATATATATTATCGTTATTGGAACTTTGATATCTAATAAGTGAAGAACACCTTTTCATTACAACTCTTTATGAGAATCAATCAATATGGTTCATAATGTTTCCAACCTTAGATACACATTGTAGTTATTGGCTTTTCCCACTAATAGAGTCAAATCCATTAGACCAACAAGTATAATGATTTCAACATCATACGTCTCAGGTACTCATTATCGTTATTGACATAAAATGTATCATATATTTGTGACATTAGATGTTTCACAATAACTTCAAAGCAAACATTCAAACCAAATATATCACCCTTATGTATTCATAACCGATGATATAAGTGTTTGAATTTTCTTGAATTATTGCTCCAATGGAGAACCATGACTTAATATTTTCTTTGGAAGATTTTCAGGCTTTAATCATTTAGTCTCACTTTGCACATTATCTATTTTAAACATACATATCATATCATATATATATTTCATAAAATAAACAATATACATAGGTGTGATCATGGATTACTATGGGCCCACTTCCTAGCCACAAGAAATGTATTAGGGATTTGGTTAATCAAATTACAAACATGAAATACAACACTTACATCTTCATGGGTTGAACCTCTTTTTGTTCTTGCATCTCCACCAGGTTTTAAATAATAGTTTTACATATCGTATCAATATTAAAATCGATATAATAAAATCGGCTGCTGCTATTGTAGATTTTCAAAAATAGTTAGCAAACTGATATAATTCAACAAAAAATAAAATGTAACATCCAAAATGTAATATATTAAATTAATTAACACTTAAATAAGCATAATTGTGCTTAGAAAAATTCAAAATACATAAATAATAACAATAAACTAAATTCAAATTACATAACTAATAATAATAAATTAGTCTTGTTTTATTAATTCATGAGGGGAAAAAACCGCTTTATTCAAGATGAATAAGGTGATTAAAAAAACCCTCCCTGTTCTAAGTAAATAAAGTAAAATTAAAAAAATATATACACTATAATATTAATTAATCACCACTAAAAAGAGTGTCGGAAGAATCTAGATTGTCTTGTCTGCTATTAAACTCATTTAGATTTTCATTATTTACTCTAGATGAAAATACACCAAACAATTATTGAGTTCCATCAAATGCATTCACTTCATAGCCTTGATAAGTATTGTTTGTCTCTGTCTCATATATAGTAGAGGGTGGTGGATATGATTAACCCCAATTATCATTTGGATATCCACTGTATGAGAAAGGAACAAATGGATTAAGATAAGAATGGTTTACTAAAAATTCATTATATACACTTGTTAATGTAGAAGTATATGTCATTTGACTCATATTAAAAGTAGATGTTGTTTGACTCATAATTCGCATGACATTCTTTTGAAGTTCCAGTGTAAACTCTCCAAAATTAATCCACCACTCATCTACATTGCAAAATAAATATATATTTAAAACACAATAGATTGAAATAATATTTTACAAGGACAAAACACACATAAAATGCCCACTTCAATACTTGGAGTTGATTGCTCGATTTCTCTTTGCACAATTGATGACCCAAAAGATCTCCTTGCTCTTGAACTGTAAACAACTATTTGTTGACAAAGCAACAATGTTAATCCCCCACAATTAATATCATTATTTTTAATTCATGATATGTTACTAAATAACTTACTTGTAAAAAGGCTTTAACTTGGTTTCTAATTTTTTTTTATAACTTTTCTCACTCCTTGCATTACTAAAATATTATTAGTAATGTTATAAGTTACACCATATTGAAACTGAAGGTTGAAGTAGTAACCTAAAAAAAATTATTAAAATATTTAGTAGGAATATTGCTTTAAGCCTTTAATTAATTTTATAAATTTAAAAGTTTAAGAAATAACATACTAGCTAAATGCAAATCCTTATACAATTGCAAGCTACATCTTGTATTAATAATGGACTAATAATTTTTGAAATATCGAGAATTTTCTTTGATGGTTATTTTTGCTCTTGTCATGCATTGTATAGAAATCTCATTGTTGGTTTATCATCCCTATCAACTAGTCTTAAAACTTTTAAAAGAGGCTCCTTGTAACAACCTGATTTTTTCATAATTTATGAATTTCCATTTTAATAAGAAATATGATTATTTTTTGATAAATTTAGGAAATGGGAATATTTTAAGAAATTAAGTACTATGGAAAAAATTTGGTTTAATATGATAAATTTTATTAAAAAACAAGTATAAAAAAATGAAAATATTATTAATAAAGATATTTGTGATAAAAATAAAATAAAATATAATTTAAGAAAATATTTTCATATAAATTTAATTGTTTTAATTTTGAAAGTACTCTAAAATAAAAATATAGTTTTGTTTGGTTAATAATAATAATAATAATATTTGTGTAAATTATTAAGAATTTATATATATATAAGATGAAAAAAAAATTATATATGTATATGTGTATAAAAAAAAAGAAAAAAAAGAAAATGGGATAGCAAATCAGGGAGAGAGAGCAGGGGAAGGGAGAGGTGATAGAGAGAGAGAGGGTTGTTTGGTTGAACTCCAGCCAGCAATAGAGTGCACTACCTCTACCCCGACTTTCCTCCACCTCCGGCGACTAAAATGGAACCAGCGGCTGCGAGAAGGGATGGCAGATGATGGTGCACGAACAAGGCAAAACTTTGCTAGCGCTGAGGATTCAAACTGTGATTTTTGGCAATTCTGGCAGTGGATGAAGGTGATTCTGGTGGCTATAGAATGTCTTAGCATGGGCTTCAATTTGGTAGCTAAATCATTGGCTAAGGATGACTGGAGAAGGAGATCAAAAGTTGAGCCACTGAATCTTATGAGGTATTTTTCAACAAAATGGAGGAGTGTGGCAGCGAGTGGTGGGCATATCTGAGTTCTTAATGTCGAGATGAACAAAACAGGATCAATCCCACCTTTATCCATCACCTTTAGCGGTCACCTGATCGTGGACCAAGATGTTCCTGCAGGTTGTTCCTCGTGCGTACGATCTGATTCCGAAGTTAGATTGTGAAGATTTGATTCGGTGAGCCTAGAATGCATTTTCGTTAAGTTAATCCTAGTATTTAAATGCTTAAAAATTTATTATTTGTTTATATTTAGCTATTTTTAGTGTTAATTTAATAGATAAAAATCATTACAAAATTATATAAAAATTGTTTAAAATGAAATTAAATCATTAATGATTTCCTTCTAATTATATAGTTGATTATTAGTAAGTTATATGAATTTTCTTTTAAATTATTAGTAAATATATATATAGTTAATTATTACATACATAATATTAAAATAATTTTATTAAGCAAGTGAAAATAAAATTGTATGATTTTTATGAATCTATTTAGACTAATTTTATATGATTTGATAAACGAATTTCATTAAATATCAAATAAGTTATTTAAATATTCCTTTTATATAATTGTGTGTGTGTATCTATATATATATATGTGTGTGTGTGTGATTATGATAAATTAAATTGATTTTTAATAGAGTTTAAATTATTTAAATAATCCTTTTTTGATATATCTAGGTATATAACTCATATAATGTTCAAGTACATAGTAATTCAAATATTTTCATGAGTATTATTATAAGCAAATAATTAATGTGAAATAAAAATTATTATACTTGACGAATATAAGTTATGAGTTTATATTTTAAACGAGTTTTAAGTTATTTTAACCAAATACTAAAATTAAATATTTTTATAAAGATTTCAGTAACTTTATTATTGCAAGTAATAAATGAAATTAAGTTATGAACGAGATGGCAAATGGGATTATGTGATGTATTGGAGGTTCGGCTTGGAGAATTAACTTAGGATTTTTATTGAGTTGAAATGTTTGTTGATTTTCAGGGGGATTAGTCGAATTTTAGGGGAGATGATGCTAAATTTTCATTAGAATTATAGGAAATATATAAGAATAATTTATAGAGGATTTAATTGATAAAGATTCCATGAATAGATTATAAGAATAACAAATAAAGAATTGAATCATAGTTGATATGTGATTTGGGATCTTATGTGTAGGCGGAATCGAGTCGAGGAAAGATGAGTTGCGTGCAAATTGAGATGGTTTGAACCTAGCTAGAAGAATATAGCGAGAAGAGGTGAGTAATTACTATCCTATTATCTATCGTGAATTTGAAATTCAAAACCGTATTCACTGTTAAGCCTTTCCCCATGGAAATTTCCATATGTCCAAAAGTCGATTATTTCATTTAATTGATGAAATCATACCAAAATACTTGTTTGAATATTATTATCGTTTATTTAGTTAAAAGTTTAAATGATAAGTCTTGATAGCTCCTAACTTACGTTTATTGAAACTTATTATATGTTCATTATGATTTTATAGGTTCTAAAAGTGTTGCCAAAAATCTTATATGTATTATTTGAAAAGTTACATGTGTTCGTTGATATTAATTATAAGTTATATTATTAATTTTACTAAGATTTGATTGAATTTATTTTATAAGTTTCTATTAAGCTCTATGTATGTAAGTGTTGAAACTTCTTATTTATGAAGTATTGAAGTTTTATATGAAAGATTATAATTACTTATTAAAAAGCTTTTGATTCATTGCAATTCCTCATATGGGAATTTAACTGCTATTGTAGTACTTTATGTTATATATTTATAAATGACTTTTATTTAAAATCTTGAATTTTCAAGCAAAGATCCCCTTATCCAGTGTGGAGAACACTGGACAGCGCGCACTTTATTGACTCTAGCTAGGAGGAAGTATTATCTTAGCCGCTTGGCCTGGCCTTCCTAACGCAAGAAATATGGTATTGCTATGCAAAAAGAGCCTCTACCATTATTGTAGTTCTGTTAAGATGAATGGATCAAATCCGCATCCATCTATTATAGATCAAATTTCTACTAATTGTATGATTTTATAATTTTTTATGAATAATGTTTTACAAGGTAGTACAAGATGTATGGCAAATGCTCTGCAAGAAGAGCTACTATTATTGTAATGTTGATGAGAAAATAAGGATAGAATTCTCTCTCATCTATTGTAAAAGATTTTGAAGATAATTACTAGATAAAAGAAGTTTGAAATGTATTTCATAAGTTATATTTGCAATTGTATTTCAATCGAATTTAAAGTTATTAGTTATTTAAAGAAAGTATTTAAAATATCTTATCAGTTATATGGAATCCTATTTGAAATGTGTTACTAATTATTTGGAAGTATATTTGAACTATAGTTAGTTATTTGAATTTGTATTTTAGGTGTATTGCAATTTATTTATATTTAAATGATAATTTTCAAATTTATTAAAGTATTTATTATACAGACTCAACTTTCAAAAGTATAATGAGTTATTGGTATTTGATAAATTAATTTCAAGAATAATATACGTTATATGTTATTCAAAAATAAAGATTTAAATATGTTATTGATACTTGATTTAAACTTCCAAAAGGATTATTGGTAATTACTATCAACCATTTTCTCTATCAACCAGTATATACATAAATATATGTCAGCCAAGTGTTTCCCTTGTTTAGCAACCATTAAACACTGAGCCACATGATCTATGATAATATAAATTTTACTCACTGAGTCATAAACTCACCCCTCATTTCAAAATTTTTCTACAGGACATTTAAGAGTGATGAGTTCGATCTGAAGCGCGAGGCTCACTTGGAGATGCCATATATGTTAAAGTAAAAGTTTCTTTGAAAATGTTTGTTATGTTATTTATATGCAAGTACATGTATGTTCTATTTTAGTTGCTCCTTAGAAATTGATATTTAGTTGTATTATTGTATAACATAATTTGTTTATGTAGGAAGATTGGTGCTTAATAATGTAAAAGAATTTTTAGATGTTATAAATGAGAATAGTGTACTGAAAGCGGATGGCTTATAAGAATATATTACAATGTAAGGATAAGAAATATGTATGAATTAATCAATAAATATCAATGATGATCATTAAGAAGAATGCTCATATAATTGTAATAAGAGATGAATAATGTGATTCAGGTTATGATATTGGGCATTATTAATGTGATTATTGCAGTTTAGATTGCTTGATATCATAACGGATCTAATAGTAGGTAGGGGGTTCTACGAGTTTTCAGTGGCCATAACCCTAAGACCATCCATCCCAAATGTGGGATGTGACACTCTTGAACTTTTATTATGTCACTTACATCTTGCTAAAATAGCCTCCTTTCTTCGGTTGTACCCAAAATTGTTTCCTTTACCTCAAAAACTAGTGGATCTTTCATCCAACTATATCTACAATTGACCTATGTTTTTTATTCAAACATATTCTTCAAATTTTGATGATTAATAACAATGCTCTCTAATGCAATGAAATTTATGGCAAATCTAGTATTGCTACGTTAGAGCAACTATTTCCCTTTTGTGAATTTTTTCATATAATTTGTCACCCAATTAAAATTGTAAAAAAAAATTGAGTGATTTTCTTTGCCTTTTCAATACATCTACTTTTTAAGGATCTTTTTCCTATATCTTCTAAAATGAGGTCAATGCAATGGGCACTACAAGTTGTCTAGTATATGTGAGGAATTATTCATGATTATTTTACCTGCAAACTTCATCGCAACGTCATTATCTATGACAATTTGTATGATCTTCTTAACTCTAACTTTTTCAACAAACTTTTGCATTAGAAAAATAATAATTTCCATATTTTTTCTTTGTGTTTGATGCATTTACTGACATGTGAAAAATAGTGCCTTGATTTGAATAAATGAGAAAATTAATAATGATCATCTTAGTGAGCCCTGTCCATGTGTCACATAAGAGAGAAACATTCCTTTCCTTTTAAATCCTTGCAAAAGAAGCAATATGCTCTTTCATCAAATTATATTCTTTAGGTATCCATACCTCAGCAAGTTCATAAGCTATAAGGGGTGGAATTTTTGGACCAACTTCTGCAGCAACTCTAAGCAAAGGTCGAGTCCATGGTGACTAAGCAATAGCAAATGACAAGCTATTATGAAGCATAAATCAACCAACAGCATTCGTCAACTTCCCTTTACTTTTTTTAAACCATGTGGATTCAATTTTTATTTGCTTTTTCCTATCTCCCTCTATTTCCAAATCTACCTCAACTTATTTCAATCTTTCAATAGATGTTGGTAAGTTAGAAGCAAACCTAGATTCATTGCAAGTTCCCCTATTCTATGTGTCTCTTGTATTTCTAACACTAAAAGAATGCCCCATGGTTGGGTTAGTAGGTTGACTACCACTAAAACCACCAGTATCATAATTATATCCACTGCTTCTTCTGTATGAGTCAATATCAACTTGCCTGAGGCTTTCTTATTTCGTGTATTGCAAATCTTCATCCTCATCATCATCAATATCATCCTCTTTACCAATATGCATATGCACAATATCATCCTCAAGTTGCCTTGTAATAGTTTGTTTGTTTGTTTTTTTTTTTTTTGGTCTTTGTAGCTCTTGTGTTTCTATAACAAATTTTTTCATATTTTCCTTCACTTGTCTTGGGACTTTTGGACATGCAAATACTTTGCCTTCAATTCCTGCTAAATATTTTTTGAAATGTGTAATTCCACCAGTGACCAATCTCCCACAAAAATTGCAACTCATTTTGATATATTATTACTATCAAGTAGTGTAGCGAATTTCCATCCAATATCATCACTAGATTTGCTATTGTTGCCTTGTCAAGTCACTGTGATACTAGAAACTGTATACCAATATTTAAAAGAAATATCATTATGAGTTTCAACTTTATAAAAACTTGAAATTAATCAAATCACATTAGATAATAGTTGCGAGAAATATAACTATTAAATCTTTAGCCTTTAGTACTAACAAAATTTACAAAATAATTTGTATTATTCAAAATTACAAAAGTGATATTTCATTATTCTAAGGAATTTACTTAACATCATTTTTTAGCCAAATTAACATTTATTCTAATATTTATAAATTGGAATAATGAGCAAAAAATTATTTAATTTTTTGGTACAAATTGTAAAATGCTAACATAATAATATGGAACAGAAATACCTAATGTAAATTAAGAAAATATGACCTATGCATATTGTACACTGATACTCTTCTTATATATATATATATTTTACTTTTGTTTTGTGGCTCACGGGAATAAGTTCATTCTAACACTTATCATCACTCCCTATATGAGTCGTTGAAATCAATAAAGCTATCAACATATATATGAGCTTAAGAAAGTATATGTCAATAATGCCAAAACTTGTATAAGAATGCTTCTTCTAACAATTGTATATATGTCAAAAGTTCGTAAGTGAATATTAATGATTATCTTGTAGAATTTTTACAAAGCCATTATTTAAATTTTTAAAAATAAATATATAAAGACAGAACATAATCAAATTATAAAATTCAATTAATAATTTGCACTATAAAATTCAATTAATAATTTGCATCCCCAAATAAAAAAGTTATACAAAGAAATGAATTTTGTAAAAATTATCAATAATGTTCTAAATACATTGAAATATAAATAATGTAAAAAACAATATACCAATAATTTACATTAATAAAATAGAACAAATATAAACTAATATAAAATAATAGTCTTTTAAACAATATATTTATAACTTACATTGATAAAATAAAAATATAATAATAATATCTTTTTATTGATATGTGACACCCTTTTCTTTAAATAATAGTCGTATTAGTGTATATCGAGTTATTGTTACCTCAGAACTAGTTCCCATTAGTATAAGTGTAATGGGTAAATAATGTATCCGGTCCTTCAAAATCTAGATAAAATGGCCGATACATTACATTATTTAAAACCATGATCACCACATCTCTGTATGTACATTAAATAACCTTGGGATTCAAATATGAGAATTACGAAAACAAAAGAGCTTATAGGCTCAATGAGTTTAATTTACAACTTAAATAAGTAAACATCCCATCAAATAATAAAATTAATTTTTACAAGTCCTATAAGAAATCACATATTATGACTTTCTAATCCATGATCAACCATCCATGCCTCACAAGCAACAAAACATATATATATAACATTTGCATTTATAAATATATTGTTCAATTTTGGAATATTTCCAAAAACAATTTTGAGTATCACATATTCAAGGTTTTTATAGTTTAAAATCATATTTTAAGTCATCAAAATTTATTTGATTTAACAATTTTGAAAAAAAATAAAAGTTGAGTACAAACACAGTGGATTTTGCATCCACCTTTACAGTCGCGATACAGATTTCCAAGCGCAACATCATCATAATGGGTGCGATCCTCATGACCGATATAACAACATTTGTTTCGATCCTCATGTTTGCAGGTGCAACATCAATATAGTAGTCAAAATTTGTATATAACGGTCGTGATACTTGATTCGTGGTTGTAACTTCTGTGTCAAGGAGTACAATATTTATGCAACAGCTCCTTTTCAACTAAATTAAAACTTCTAAAACAACACATACAATAGTTTTACATAGAAATTAGGTGGCTTTGATACCAATTGAAGGAATGATGGCACCAATCACAGTGAAAGCAAGGTGGTGGGATGAAATTTCAAACAATTTAAGATTTCACTTCACCCATTTTGGTCTAAAATTCATTCAAGTAAATCAATTAATTTGTGTATAAAACACATATGCATAAAAAGAAAAAGGAAGAGTAATCATATAACCTCTTGAAAGTTCTTTCTTTCTTTAACAAATAGCTCCCCAAGTGTGAAGTCTCTAAATCATCCATACGTAGCTCACCTCCAAGTTTCCCTTTGATTTTCTTGGTTATTTTTAATTTCTCTCTTGGTCGCCTAATTTTGATTCAAGATCTACACTAAAAAATCCATTGGAAGATTAGGTTCCTCTTTTATTATTTTGGACTAAATCAATTTTCCAATTTCAAACAATTTGTTCTTTCACAAAAAACTAAGAAAAAGAATTTGAAGATTAAAAGAAAAATTGAAGAAACTCTTTCTTCTTTTCTTTTTCTCTCAGACTTCTCTCTAGTCAAATTGTTTCAAGTGAAAAAATAAACTCTTATGCAAAGAAGATGAACGAAAATACCTTTTGTACATCTTTCACAAGACTTAGCTCTTGAGTCTACACCAAAGACGCTTATGCCCTTATTTCACTTTATACTTTATCATAAAATGTCCATTTTACCCTTTAGGGTTAATGAATATTTCCATAAGGCCTTAAAGTGGAAAAGACTATTTTACTCTTAGTGGAAATTCTCTAACCTCTAAACCCCATTTAATGGGCTTAGTGAATAGTGAATTTTCTTTAACCCCCTAAATTGTCTCCTTTACATATCACATATAGGTTTGGGCCACATATCTGTGAATCCTTAATTTTGCACCCTTATCATCCAAATGCAGCCTTAGCACTTGCTGAGTTTAATGCGTTACGCGGAGTAGTTACAGTGGTCCCACTAATCGGTTAGTAGGCAGGAATTCAGGGGAAATGCCCTCAAAAGAAAATTTTTTAGCCTTTAATTACATTGCTAGTAGACATTCAAATTTTCTAAACTCCATACTAACCAATCTCAAAAAAAAAAAAAAAAAGGTCGCCATGTTAGCTGCTGTATGGCAGGCTTGCGGCGCCACATTAGACTTGTGCGGTGCCGCAAGCCTTGTATGTGGCATGCCACATAAGCTTGATGCAGCGCTGCACAGGCCTAGTGTGGCGCCACACAGGCTCTGTCGTTTCGTGGACCCCATTTGCACAGAAAAGTGGCCCTTTTACCCATTTCAGTCCAATTTTCAGCGTTTTCTAGCCCTACCCTTCATCGTCTTTTCACATTTTCAATATCTAAACTACCCTCACCCACTTTTCCTATAAATACCTCCCCTCCACTTCTCATTTTTGTACACCCCTTGAATTTGAGTAGATTACTATCCTCAAATTTCTCTCTTCTTCTCCCTCCAATCACTCTCTAATTAATTAATTAATCTTTTTAATTAATTAATTATCTCACCCTAACCAAGTTAATTAATCTTTTTAATTAACTAAAACTTTTTTTAATTAATCACTCAATTAATTAATTAATTAATCTTTTTAATTAATTAATTAATCACTCTTTTTTCAAAAATCATTCCTTTTTCCAAAATCAAATTAATCATTTTCCTTAATTCACCATTCCTCCAAATTAATTAATTAATCTTTTTAATTAATTAATCCATCCATCCTTTTCATCATATTAATTAGTTAATTAATTATTTTAATTAATTAATTAATCTTCCAATCCATCCAACTACTTGGTCCCAATAAAATGGAATTTCGGTATGGTAAAACCCTTCGCTCACCAAAAGCAAAGATATCAGCCTTTTTCACTCACTCTCAAAACCAAATCAATCTGATCAACTCATAAACCCCTTTACTTAATTGTGGAATGAACTACATGGGTTTTGATCCTATTCGATGGGGTACGTAGGCACGTTTGGAATCTAAATCCAAACCTCAAATCCAAATCTCTATTAATCTCTTTTTCCCTTCTTAATTTGTGAATATTTTATTTTAATTTTCTCCTTGCACTCATGTAATATTCATGCATCTTGTTTACAATTATCATCTTATAATATTTGTCATTCATGAAATCAATTTTTCAAAGTCAAATTATACTTAATAGCCAAATTTTGATTATTTAAAACTAAAAATCTAGTCCCCGAACTCAACCTACTTCAAAGACTAGTGATTTTTATCCTCGAGCAAATTAATTGAAAATTAATAAATTGGAGTCAATTTGGATTTTTTTCTTAATGTTTTCCTAACTAAATAAAATTAAAGTGGTGAATCCCAAAATCATTTTCAAAATCAATCAATCTAAACCCGAGGTTTTCCTCGTGAGTCTAAACTCAAATGAGCATCTCGATTCCCTCTAGTGGACCGGGCCAGCGCTCGGGCAAGGCCTTACAGCTGGCAACTCCACTGAGAACTGGTTGCCACCTTTTTTAAAAATAAAAGGAAAATAAGTGGATTATTATTTGGTTAAGGAAAAATTTTTCCAAAATAATCTTTATTTGGCTCATTAAGTATAATTTGACTTTCATATATCACTTTGCATAATAAAGGCTCCTTGCCTAAATCTTAACTTTAGAAAAACTTTTGGATGGCGAGTAGCATTGGCTCGACAACTCTCTTTGAGTATATTGGGAGATAGCGAAAGCATTCCACCTAGCGATGAATCCCCGATCATTTCGATAGTGTAATGAGCAATCAGTATTGTTGGACCCAAGCAAGGCTCCTTGCCTCACATATGGTTAGGTATATTGATACTCTAGTGGGATGGAGACCCTTCAATCAAACCACCTTTCACCCTTGTACATATAGCTACCCTAGCCTTTGACCTTAGGTTCCATGTACCATAATAATCGATACTCTTGCATGTTCATGAAACCTTTTTCGACATGCATCACATCATGATTATGCATAAATAACATGAGAAGCTCAACAAGGTAAACCCTCAAACACCTTAAAGATCCAAACCGGTGGTCTGTTACCCCAAAACACCTCACATACTCACCTTGTCAACATGTAAACCTAGTGACCAACCATGTGGAGGGAATCTTTTTTCCGACACACCTTCACATTTATGCCATTTTAATTATGTATTCTTACCTTTCTTTCTGTCTATTTTCTATTTAAAGATACCAATGGCCAATACCTTCAACTTCGATCAAGAAACTATGAGCGCTTTCTTCACCAGCCTCCTTAAGAAATAAGAGGAAACTTTTCAAGCTGCACTCACCATCGCTCTTCAAACACAAGCTGAAACTTTCACCAATGCTCTTAATTTCCAGTCTGCCACTTTACTGATGCCGTCAACTCCCAATGTTAGTCCATCATCAATGAGGTCAAGGAAATGACCAATGCCACTGTCACTCCCCCTTCTGCTCGTGTTGAGCCTGCATCTGCCCAAGTTAGGATTAGCCATGCCCCTACTTTTACTTCTCCCATTATCGATCTCATCGATAAAGGGAAAGCTCCTAAAACTCCAACCTCTCCTATCGTGGACTTAAACACAACCACTTCTTCTCCCACTAAGAATCCTTTTCAAAGTAAAGATTTCTTTAACTTTCCTGAAACTAAGAAATTGATAGAGAAAATTAAGGCCATGGAGAGAACACTCAAAAACATCAAAAAGCACGAAGACATAATAGATGTCGATTCCTTAGCTCTCTTCTCAAATGCACGAGTTTCACCAAAATTTAAAATGCTGATCATGGACAAGTTTAATGGCACCACATGTCCTAAAACTCATCTGAAGATGTATATGGGTGCCATGAGACCTTTCGGTGTGGACGATGAGCTCCTTGCTTAGTTATTCCAACAATCCTTGACTCGAGCTGCTATTAAGTGGTTACTAGATCTCGATCAGAATCACAAAAATACTTAGGATGACATATATAATGCATTTGTCAAGTAATACACTATAAGATCGAGGTGGATGTCACCTATCGAGATTTGGAAACCACCAAACAAAGGCGAAAAGAATCCTTCACCGCATTCCTTATAAGGTGGAGGACAATAGCGGCTCAAATAGTGAATTATCCATCTGAAGTATAGCAAATTGACATCATCATCAAGAACCTCCTCCCTCAATATCAAGCTCATTTGCAAACTCAATACCTCCCCAGCTTCAAAGCTCTCATTACTATTGCCTCCAAGATTGAGGATTTGATTCAATCGGGACAAATCAAAGATGAATCCTCTAGTTTAAGGTATCATAAGAACAACAATTACACCACCAACTCAAATGCCAAAAGAGAAGGGGAGGTAAATGTTGTTTCTTATTGAAGGAATGGTAGAGCCAAACATAGCGAAAGGTGTGAGGCCTTGCCCAACTACCGGCATGGTTTGCTAGAGGGAACCAGGATGCTCATTCGAGTTTAGACTCATGATGGAACCCTCGAGTTCGGATCAATTGATTTTGAAAATGATTTTGGGAATCGCCACCTTAATTTATTTTAAATGGGAAAAATTAAGGAAAAACCCAGTTGACTCCAATTTATTAATTTTGCAATTAATTTACCAAGGATAAAAATCGCTAATCTTGAACCAGGTTGAGTTCGGAGACTAGGTTTTTAGTTTTAAATAATTTAAATTTGGCTCTTAAGTTTAATTTGACTTGAAAATTGATTTTGTGAATGACATTAATAATTACAAATAAAATGCATGAATATGACATGAGTGCAAGGTGAAAATTAAAATAAAATATTTACAAATTAAAAAAGGAAAAAAAGATTGATAGAGATTTGGATTTGAGGTTTGGATTTAGATTCTAAATGTGCCTATGTACCCCATTGAATGGGGATCAAAAACCACGTAGTTCGTTTCACGATTAAGTGGAGGGGTGTAGGAGTTGATCAGATTAATTTTGATTTGGGTGTGTTGAGAAAAAGGTTGATACCTTGACTTTTAGTGGGTGGAGGGTTTTACCGGACCAAAATTCTATTTTATTGATACCGGGTAATTAGATTGATTGGAAAATTAATTAATTAATTAATTAAAAAGATTAATTAACTAATTAATATGATGAAAAGGATAGAAGGATTAATTAATTAAAAATATTAATTAATTAATTTGGATGAAAAGTGGATCAAGAAAAAGGATTAATTTGATTTTAGAAAAAAAGTGATTAATTAATTAAAAGGATTAATTAATTAATTTGGATGAAAGGTGGATTAAGAAAAATGATTAATTTGATTTTGGAAAAAAGTGATTAATTAATTAATTAAAAAGATTAATAATTAATTAATTTTAATTTAAAAAAAAAGAGTTTTAGTTAATTAAAAAGATTAATTAACTTGGTTAGGGTGAGATAATTAATTAATTAATTAGAGAGTAGTTGGAGGGAGAAGAAGAGTGGAATTAGTAGATAACCATCAATACTAATTCAGGAGATGTGTGTTGGAATGAAGGATGAAGAAGGGTATTTATAGAAAGAGCGGGTGAGGGTAGTTTAGGAAGTGGAAAAGTGAAAAGACCAAAAGGGTAAAGCTAGAAAAAAGCTAAAAAATCATATTGGGGGATATTTTGGGGACTATAGGTGGGCAGTTTGGGCCGCCCCACCAGAGGCCTGGACGGCGCCACTAGGCCTCTGGGCAGCGCGCCGCCCAGGAGGGTGGTGGCACCGCCCAGATAGTCAGCGGCATCGCCGGCTGCTAACGTGGTGCTTTTTTTTTATTTTTATTAATTTTTTTATAGATATTGGTTGTTGGTATGAAGTTTGAGAATTTTGGATGTCTGGTAGTAATGTAATTAAAGGCTAAAATTTTTTTTTTCAGGGGCAGCAAATCCTCACTTGCTAACCAGTTAGCAGGACCACTGTAATGGCTTCACATAACGTGTTAAATTTAGCAAGTGCTAAGGCTGTGGTTGGATGATGAGGGTGCAAAATTGAGGGTTCACAGTTGCCCCCTCATCATAATTGGCTTTAAATAAAAAGTGATTCTGATAATTGTGAATGTTGGGAAGAGGTGCTATGTCAGACTTTGGGCTTATGTGTTCTTGTCATGTCTTTTGGGAGGAGGCCCTCTAGGATAAATCAAACTTTATTAATGGTTATCTGTTCGGCCTTGACGTTGGTTGCGAGAATGGTCTTGGTGAATTTCAATTAAGGCTATCTGTTTGGCCGTAATGTTATAAAACAAAGAAGGTCGAGTGAATTTCAATCAAGACTATCTGTCTGGCCTTAATGTTGGAGATAAAAAGATTTGGTGAATTTCAATCAAGACTACCTATTTGGCCTTAATGTTAGAGATGAAGAATGTTTGAGGCGAATCACAATCAAGGCTATCTGTCTGGCCTTAATGTTGGAGATAGAGAAGGTTTGATAAATTTCAATCAAGGCTATATGTTCGGCCTTAATATTGGAGGACAAAGAAGGTTTAGTGAATTTCAATCAAGGCTATCTATTCGGCCTTAATGTTGGAGATAAAGAAGGTCTAGAGTAAATCTCAATTAAGGCTATCTGTCCAGCCTTAATGTAAAGAAAATTCGGGTAAATCTCAATTAAGACTATCTTTCTAGCTTTAATGTTGGAGATAAAGATGATCTGGGTTAAATCTCAATCAAAGCTATCTTTTCGGCTTTAATGTTGGAGATAAAGATTATTTGGGGTAAATCTCAATCAAAGCTATCTGTCCGGCTTTAATGTTGGAGCTAAAGATGATCTAGAGTAAATCTCAATCAAGGCTATTTGTTCGGCCTTAATGTTGGAGGTAAAGATGATCTAGAGTAAATCTCAATCAAGGCTATCTGTTCGGCCTTAATGTTGGAGGTAAAGATGATTTGGGATAAATCTTAATTAAGGCTATCTGTTTGGCCTTAATACTATAGAAGATTTGGTGAATTTTAATCAATGTTATTTGTCCGGCCTTAATTAAAGAAGGTTTGGTAAATTTTAATCAAAACTATCTGTCCAGCCTTAATGTTAGAGATAAAAATGATTGGGATAAATCCAAATCAAGGCTATTTGTCCAGCCTTAATTTTAGGAGGTGAAGATGATTTTGGACAAGATAATTTAGTGAAAAGAGAGCCTCGAACTATGGTAAGTCGGCTCGCGAGGTTCTGACAAGATTTTTGTTATGCCAAAGAAACTTGAGTTTTTGAACGTGCATGGTTGGGCCTTTCGGAGGGCTCAAAGGAACTTTGCTGGGAGTGAAGGGATTATGGAAGCCACACTTCATTGATTAGATATGAAAAGGTATCATTTAGCCTCAAGACCTTTTGAAAAGGAGACACTAGTCAGTTTTAGCAGGTGTCGGTCAGCTTTGAGGAAGTACTGGTCAACTTATGGAGATGTCAATGAGGTTATTGGCTTAGTTTATGCACAAAGATGTATGATTGTAGATGATTGCATAGATATTGGTGCACAGATAATGCATGCATGTTTCAGAAATCATAGACCTTTTGCTTGACTTCTATGTCGTGTATGATTTGTGGTGATGCCTGTAATAAATGGTTACATGGATGCATGGGGATGGATTCACATATTTTCTTTATGAATGCAATTTCTCATGTGACTTTTGTGTTCTGTAGAGTCATGCATTTTTGGACTAAAAAACTCGACAAGATTGAGAAACTCAACTTGGGTTGGTATGGAAAAAATGCCATTGTGGCATTATGAGGAGTTCGAAGGGTTGCTTCAGATTTTAGAATCTAGTGGCCCGTGGTTTCTATTTTGGTGCTACTGAGGAGGAGCTATGCGTATTCCAGGGAGATAGGGAATGTGGCTTGGCTACGACTCAAAGGCAACTCTGGTGGTGCTAGAGTTCAAAGTCCAGTATTTTTTGAATTTTTCAGAGTTTTTGACTTGCCTCAAGATGTTGCAAGCCAGATGATGATTGGTGATGCTTAAGTGAATTTGACCACTGTGATTGAGAAGTTTCATGATTCTGATGACCAGGGGGTATGAGAGGTGCACAGACTCAACATGAGGGCCTTGATTTTCTATTTGAGTGTCAGTTACAGGTTTATTAATTGGAGTGATGCCACAGTGGCAAATGAAACAGAGGCATTTTATGGTTAGAGCTATGCTTGCAAAGATACTGATGAGCCTCAATTGCTTTGTCTTGCTAGTTATTCTTCGGTAAGAAAAATTTGCCTATTCTTACCCTTTATGCTTTGGGTGCTTTGTGGATGTCTGTTTCAGGTTTTGGGTTATCTTGAAAGCGTGGGTGATGGATCATATTCAAGTGGTGGCCCCTACTTTTCAATCTGTACATGCCTTACTGAGACTCAGTCAGAGGTTGGATAGGATGGTTGCTTGCAACTTGCCCCCGAAGGACATTTTTAGCACTACCAATAGTAAAGGATTAAATCTTTCATGAATGGAAGCTATGGGTGTCGAGTGGTTTCCCTGTTGGGCTTAGCTTGAATGCTTTCCACTAGGGATGAGTGTCTTAAGGCAAGTGAGGTAGACTCAGGGTATACGCCCAATTTTTCTTTGGAGTTTGTGCAGATCACAGCTCCCATTGCTAGAGCTATCAAGTGATGGCTGGCTGAGGAGTTATCATGCTATTTATTTTGGAATTTCACTTGGGACCACAGAGAGGTATACTAGGTAGTTGATAAAGGTGGTTTGGCCAATTGAGAAAGAATACCAGGCTGTCCTGCTAAGAGGAATAGAGGATGAAGTAGTTGAGGAAGGAGAGGCTATATGAGGAGCCATTGGTAGCAAGAGGACTGTAACATAGATAGAGGGGTGACTCAATCTTTGAAGGAGACTCAATAATCTACTAGAAGTGCAACATCACATATTGCAATAGTGACTCAAAAAAAGAAGATTGCGATAGACTTTGACCTCGATGAGGATACAAGAGATTTGCATCTCAAGAGGTAGAAGAAGATTAGCTAGACCATGACTTCAGACATAACCTTTTTTTTTATCTTTTTTTTTTTGAAGTAATTACAGGTTGACAAGACTATACGAAACAAGATAAGCTATAGATGATAATGAAAAGGTTGTCCTTTATGATGGGTTTGTATTTTGCAAGATTTGATTATACTAAATGAGACATCTTTTATTTTTGCTCTAATTTTTGCCTAAGCTGCTCTTTCAGGTTTTCAGCTTAGCGAGCATTCTCTCTCTCTCTCTCTCTCTCTCTCTCTCTCTCTCTCTCTCTTTTTGTTTAGGCAAAAGAATCAAGTGAATAATGTGCTAGGCACAAAAAAAAATGAGAATGCGATGCAAACAAAATATTTTGTATTATGATTTAGAACACACCCGAATCGGGCTGCCTATGTATCTCTTACATCACTTTTCTGTTATTAATTTTTCTCATTTTTTAGGGAGAATTAGGTCCAAGTAGTTCTGATTACATATGCATAAGATATAGAAATGAAATGCAGATATTATCTTTGGATGATGTATCTTTTTAGCTGATCCGGGTTGCTAAGATGAGAGAATTCACTTCCATTCACATCCGTGAAGATAATGTCTCTGTCGGATAGGATCTTTGTTCTCCATAGCTTCTTCTCGATAGGCTTCTTGTAGGTCAAGATCTTGTAAACTATGATACTTGGAGTATTTGTATCATGTCCTTGTCTTTGTACATAATAACTCATGATCTTTTTCACTACTGTCATGCAGATGCAATGTATGAGTCTTTTTTTATTTTTTATTTTTTTTATTTTTTTGTGCCATAATTAGTTGATCCTTTTGCTTTTTTTTTTTCATTTTTTTTTCATTTTTTGTTCTTTTTTTTTTTTAAGATGTCCCACTTAAAGATAATCAAAAAAAATTAAAGCAAATTAAAAAGTTCAAACTTTTATTACTGATAAAAGTCCCATCATCAATACATTAAAGGATAAGCTTAGAAAGCAAAAAACAAACTCAGAAGGACAAGAGTTGATAGACTTAAAAAGAAAAATTTAATAGAAAAAAAACGTAAAAGACTTTGACATAGACTCTGACTCAAGTGACTTAGTCATGAACTCAAACAACTCGGATATGGACCTAAAGGACTTGGATAGGGGCACAACAATGTTGGCACTCTTCTCAAAATACCAGTTATTGGGTGAGGCTTGAGACAGTTGGATGAGTTTGGCTATGCTAGACTTTGGGTTTGGGAGCAATGATGTCTCCACTATCAATGAGGTCTTGGATTTTATGCTTCAGAACCTAGCATGCATCAGTTTTGTACCCTAGTCCTTGATGAAAGTTGCAGTGCTCATTAGCATTATAACCCTTGGGTAAGGGGTTTGGAGGAGGTCGTGGGTCTAAGGGCTTAACCAGATTAGCCTCTAAGGCTTTCTTGTAAACAACACTAAAGGGCATGCCCAACTCAAAGAAAGTCCTCCTTGTTTCTAACTTCATCAGCTTGTGACAGGACACAACATTACCTCTCCCTCTCCTTGGGTGGTGTTGGTAGTGTTCTTGTGATACCTATAGGATTCATCCTTGATTCATCCTGATTGAATCAATCCTCGATCTTGGTGGCAGTGATAATGAGAGCTTTGAAGCTAGGGAGATACTGTGTTTGCAGATGAGCCTGATATTGGGGGAGGAGGTTCTTGATGATGATGTCAATTTGCTCTACTTCAGATGGACGGTTCACCATTTGAGCTGCTTTTGTCTTCCACCTTGTAAGGAACACGGTGAAAGATTCTCTTGCCCCTTATTTGGTGGTTTCCAAATCTCGACTGGTAACATCCACCTCGATGTTGTAGTGGTATTGCTTGACAAATGCATTACATATGTCATTCCAAGTCTTCTTATGATTTTTGTTAAGATCTAAAACCACTTAATAACAGTCCAATCAATGGCTATTGGAACAACTGAGCAAGGAGCTCATCGTCTACACCAAAAGGTCTCATGGCATCCACATACATCTTGAGATGAATTTTAAGACACGTGATGCCATTAAACTTGTCCATGACCAGCATTTTAAATTTTGGTGGAACTCGTGCATTTGTGAAGAGAGCTAAAGAGTTGACATCTATCATGTCCTCATGCTTTTTGATTTTCTTAAGCATTTTTTCCATGACCTCAACTTTCTCCATTAATTTCTTAGCTTCAAGAAAGCTAGAGAAATCTCCACTTTGAAAATGATTTGTAGTGGGAGAGGGAGTGGTTGTGTTTAAGTCCATGGTAAGAGAGGTTGGAGTCTCAGGTGCTTTCCCTTTATCGGTGAGATCAACAATGAGAGGAGTAAAAGTAGGAGCATGGCTAGTCTTAGCCTGGGCAGATGCAGGCTCAACATGAGCAAAAGGGGGAGTGACAGTGGCATTAGTCATTTCTTTGACCTCATTGATGATGGACTGGCATTGGGAGTTGAGGGCATCAGTAAAGGTGGCAGATTAGGCATTAAGAGTATTGGTGAAAGTTTCAGCTTGGGTCTGAAGAGCGGTGGTGAGTACAACTTGAAAAGTTTTCTCTTGTTTCTTGAGGAGGCTAGCAAAGAAAATGGTCATGGCATCTTGATTGAAGTTGAAGGTATTGGCCATTTGGCTTACCTCCAAGTTTCCTTTTGATTTATTTGGTATTCTTGAATCCTCTCTTAGTTGCCCAAATTGATTCAAGATTTTCCCTCAAAAATCTTTAGGATGTTTAAGGTTTCTCTTTGGTTTATTTTGGACTAAACACATTTTCAATTTGCAAGTATTTGTTCTTTCATAAAGAACAAAGAAGAGAATTGAAGATCAACAAAAAAATTGAAAAAACACTTTCTTCATTTTTCTTTCTCTCTCAACTTCTCTCTCTAGAAATGCTTCAAATCTAAAAATGATATTCAACTCTTGTTGCAACATAAAAACTTAAAGCTTTTATATTGTTTGCAAGACTTAACTCTTAAGTCTTCACAAAGACTTAACTCTTAAGTCTTCACAAAAACTTAAATACCCTTACATATTCTTTTAGCTCACCATTTGGTGAAGAGGCAACTTTGACTTTGCTTCTTCAAATGGTGAAATGACCATTTTATCCTTTAGGGGTAAAATGGACATTTCTACTAGTCAAAAGATGTAATTATAATTTTGACCTTAGTAGAAAATTCTCTAACTCTTAAACCCATCCTATAGGCTCATGAATAGTGAATTTTCTCTAACTCCTAAATTGCCTCTTAACCATATCACATATGCGCTTAGGCCACATCTCATGTGTTAAAGGTTTTCATTAAGCATAAAATTAAGTCTTTGATTTAGTCCAAATCAATTTTCAATTTAATCTTTCTCATTTGCATCATATACAAAATAAGATTTAATTGAATATAAACCTTTATAGATTAAACATCAGGACATGCTAGGATCCTTGTAAATTTAATTACATGTTTAATTATTTTACCATTGATCAATTAATTAAATACTTTAATTAATTATTATGGTAAACCTTGTACACTTGGAAGGTGATCACTATCGGGTGTGTGACTTTCTAGGTTCATGTACAATTAGTAATGGGAATGAGAAAATATTTTTCTCTACTAATGTGAAATCTCCACTTCACACTTAGTCCCATAAGTCGTGAGGGACAGCTAGCATTCCATATCACGACTACCTAATTAGAAATGAATGTTTATAATTGAGAACTTTAAACATCACATGGACCATCGATCATAAATTATCATGCACTAAAATCCCTTCATTAAAGATCCTAATCTCGGCTAGGGTAATGGTTTATGTCAAACCCTAATGTGCCTTGATTCTATGTCCTTATCTCAGTTCTAATTCTTGATAAGATTAGATTCCTACTAAAAACTCTTTCTAGTGAATCTCACTGTCTTGGCCAAGAACTTAAGTATCAAGAATAACCAGATAGCATAGGATCTTAATCTCATTTACTCGAGGTAATGAATTCTATCTTGGTGATCAATTACCTCCATACATAACAAATTAGAACCATCACATGCCATATATCCATACACGAATAGTACATCTATATAACCAGTAATAAATCCTAACTTTCTATATATGAGATATAGTATCCCTCAAGTCAAAGGATTATGTGCACTATTATGACCTAGATGATAAATAATTAACAACTAGTAAAACCCTATATTATTATCATCTAAAGTCACAGTTTGACTATTCATCCTATGAATATCCATATGTTTGTATCGATATCACATGTCAAGCAGCATGAGACTCACTGTCTCTATAATCATTCGTATCACATACTGATTATAGAAAACAAACAGAGGTGATAGTCTTTCAAAATTAATGATGCCCAGTCATTAATCCTATGACCATGAACATATTTAAAATATTTATACAAGAGCGATCTGTATCTTATATTCTCAACACTTGAGAATAGATTCTCTTACAATTACTTAAGGACTATATTCAATAATATGAAACCCTTTTCACATTATGAATATATTATCGTGCCATTGGGAATTAAAATCTACTATTACATAACTATTATATGGCTCCTAGGGCCCATACTACTATCACTTATCACTAACCAATGAGGTTGGAAAGAAGGACTTTTTCTGAGCTAGGCATGCCCATCAATATCGCTTACAAGAAAGTCTTAGAGGCTAATATGGTTAAGCCCTTAGAACCCCTTGCCCCTTGCCTAAGAGTTATAACGCTAATGAGCACTGCACTATCATTAAGAGCCAAGGCACAAAACTGATACATGTAAGCCTCTGAAGCACAAAATTCAAGACCTCATTGACAGTGGAGACATCATTGCTCCCAAACCCAAAGTCTATCACCACCACCTATCCTTTTCTGAACCACCAAGCTCACCTGACCATCTCGAGCTTCACCTGATAATTGGGACTTTGAGAAGAATTTCGCCCTACTGTGCACCTATTCAAATCCTTTGAGTCTATGTCTGAGTCATTTGAGTCCTTGTCTAAATCACCTAAGTCAGAGTTTGCGTCAGAGTCTTTTGAGTCTATTTCTATTAAATCTTTCTTTGAATTTAAGTTTATTAGGTCTTACCCTTCGGAGTCTATATTTTTGCCTTTTCAGCTTATCTTTTAATGTACTCATAATGGGACTTTTTTTTTAGTAAAAAAAGTTTGAACTTTTTAATTTGCTTTAATTTTTTCTGATTCATCTTTAAATGGGACATCTTTAAAAAAAATGAAAAATACAAAAAAATGATGAAAAAGGCAAAAGGATCAATCAATTATGGCACAAAAAATAAAAAATAAAAAATCCAAAATCTCATACATGGTAGTAGTATAAAAGCTCATGAGTTGTTCTATACAAAACAAGATAGGGATGATCTAAACATCGCAGTTCATGAGATTTTGACCTACACATATAAGAAACCTATCAAGGAGAAGCTGTGGAGAATGAAGATTATGATTATCGATGGAGATTAGCTGAGCACTTCAACTAGAAGACGAGAGACAAGAGTTCACGAGAAGGAAATTTAGTTCTGGGAAAATCTAAGCCCCTATCCATGATCCAAGAGGAAGTTCAAGCTAAACTGGGCTGGACAATGCAAACTCAAAAAGATCCTATCCGACAAAGACACCATCTTCATGGACGTGGACTGAAATGATACATCATCCGAGGTTGATATTTGTATTTCATTTTTTATTTTTCATGCATAAGTAATCAGAACTACGTGGACTGATTCTCCTTAAAAGAAATGACTGACAGGAAAATGATTGTAAGGGATCTGTAGGCAACCTGTCTCGGGTGCAGTCCAAATTATAATACAAGATATTTTGTTGCATCGCATTTTCATTCTCTTTTTGCATAGTACATCATTCACTTAATTCTTTTGCTTAAAAAAAAAAGAAGAAAAAGAAGAATGCTTACTAAGCTGAAAACCTAAAAGGGCGGCTTAGGCAAAAATTACAGCAAAATTAAAATATGTCTCATTTAATGATGATCAGATCTTGCAAAATACAAACCCATCATAAAGGATAGCCCTTTCAATATCCTCTATAGCTTATCATATATCATGTAGTCTTATCAACCAGTAAGTATTTTGAATAAAAAAGCAAAAAAGGTCATGTTTGAAGTCATGGTCAAGCTAGCCTTTCTCTACCTCCTAAGGTACACATCTCTCGTGTCCCTATCAGAATTAGAGTTTGCCACAATCTCCTCAAATAGGCATATCCCTCCTCCAAGTCTCTATTGCTCCTTTTGCCGCAATAGTAGAAGCACCAACAAAATTAGAACTGTTCACCACAGCATTATTGAAAACCCTTTCTTGAGTATCAATAGTCCTAAGACTACTCTAAAAAAATCCTCCTTTGCAATTTAGAAACTATAGTACCCCTTTCTACCCTAACTGTAGCAGTCATTCTTTGAATCACCACTGTAGTATCATCCTGTCTCACTGCAATCGTAGTGTTCTTTGTCACTGCCTAAGTAGTTTGAATCACTACTACAACCTATGGTGTTGTACTCCTAGTAGATCCCCGAGTCTCCTTCAAAGATTGAGTCACACCTCTATTTGTATTGCAGTCCTCTTGCTACTAATGGCCCCTTTTGCAGTCTCTCTTTCCTAAGTTTTGTCACCCTCTATTCCCCTTAGCAAGGCAGCCTGGTACTCTTTCTCAACTAGCCAAACCACCTTTATTAACCACCTGTCACACCTCTTTGTGGTCCCAGTGAAATCCCAAAATAAATAGCATGATAACTCCTCAGCCAGCCATGACTTGATAGCTCTGGCAAAAGGAGTTATGATCTACACAGACTCCAAGAAAAAAAAAACTGGGGGCACATCCTGAGTTTGCCTCAAGACCCTCATCCCCTAGTGGAGGTCATTCAAACTAAGCCTAACAGGCAAACTACTCAACACCTATGGGCCCCAGTCATGAGAGATCAAATCCTTTATAATTAGCAATGCTAAAAATGTGTCCTTTAGGGGCAAGTTGCAAGCAACCATCCTATCTGATCTTTGACCGAGTCTCAATAAAGCATGTGCAAACTGAAAAACAGGGGCCACCACTTGAAAATGATCTATCAACCACACTTCCAAAATAACCCAAAACATAAAATAGACACCCATAAAGCACCTCCAACAAAAATGGTAAGAATAGAGAAAATTTTCTCATTTGGTGAATAACTGGCAAGACAGTTCATCTTTCTAAATCTTGAATAAAGCAATTGAGGCTCATTAGCATCTTTGCCAGCACAGTTCTAACCATAAAATGCCCTTGTTCCATCTGCCACTCTGGCATCACCCTAATCAACAGACCCATAACTAACACTCAAATAGAAAAACAAGGCCCTCATCTTGAGTCTCTGCCCACTTATATCCCCCTGGTCACAAGGATTGTGGAACTTCTCAATCACAGCCGTTAAATTCACTTAACCATCCTTAACCACTATTTGACCTTCAACATCTTAGGGCAAGTCAAAAACTCCTAAAAAATTTAAAAAAATGCTGGACTTTGAACTTTGGCACCACTAGAGTTGCCTTTAAGTCGTAGCCAAGCCATATTCCCTATCTCCCTAGAATAGGCACAGCTCCTCATCAACAGCACCAAAACAGAAACCACGGGCCACTAGATTCCAAAATCTAAAGCAACCCCTCAAACTCCTCATAATACTACCATAGCAACCATCTCATACCAACCCAAGTTGAGTTCCTTAATCTTGTCATCAGTCCATAAATGCATGTCTCTATAGGACACAAAGGTCACAAAAAAAGAATTACATTCGCAAAGTAACTGTGCGAATCCAACCTCATGCATCCATGCAATTATTCATTACAAGCATCACCATAAATCATGCATGGCATAAAAGTCAGGCAAAAGGTTTATGAATTCTGAAACAAACATGCATTATTTTTGTACCATCACTTATGCAATCATCTGCAATCATACATCATCATGCATAAGTCGAGCCAATAGCCTCACTAGCCTCTCTTAAAGCTAACCGGTACTTCGTCAAAGCTGATTGATACCTCTTAAAGC
Organism: Reutealis trisperma; assembly: GCA_947687605.1. Classification (NCBI taxonomy): domain Eukaryota; kingdom Viridiplantae; phylum Streptophyta; class Magnoliopsida; order Malpighiales; family Euphorbiaceae; genus Reutealis; species Reutealis trisperma. Next base: position 68,091 of record CANTUT010000896.1, read on the forward strand.
TGACTAATACCTCTTTAATGCTAAATGATACCTTTCCAGATCTAATCAATGAAGCGTGACTTCCAAAGTCCCTTTACTTCTGGAAAAGTTCCTTTGAGCCTTCCAAAAGGCCAAACCCCTTATATTCAGAAGCCCAAGTTTCTTTAGCATAACCAAAATCTTATCAGAATCTCTTGAGCCGACTCGCCATAAGCTGAGGCTCTTCCCTTTATCAAAACATTTTCAAAATTTGTCTAGCCGACTCGCCATAAGCCTAGGCTCTCCTCCTACCGAGATCTTTTCAGAATCTCTTGAGCTAATTCACCATAGGTCGAGGCTCTTCCTTTACCAAGATCATATCAGAATCTTTCAAGCTAACTTGCCATAAGCTGAGGCTCTTCTTCAGAATCTTGTGAGTCGACTTGCCATAGGTCGAGGCTCTCTTTTTACTAAATTATCTTGTCCAAAATCATCTTTATCTTTATCATTAAGGCCAAACAGATAGTCTTGATTGAGATTTACCCAAATCTTATTTACATTAAGGCCGGACAAATAGCTTTGATTGATATTCACCAAATCTTCTCTAGCATTAAGGCCAAACAAATAGCCCTTATTGAGATTTACCCAAATCTTTTATACCTCCAACATTAAGGCCGAACAAATAGCCTTGATTGAGATTTACTCCAGATTATTTTTATCTCCAACATTAAGGTTAGACAGATAGCTTGATTGAAATTCACCAAACCTTCTTTATCTCCAACATTAAGGCCAGACAAATGGCCTTGATTAAAATTCACCAAACCTTCTTTATCTTTTAAAGTTAGGGCCTAACAGATAGCCTTAATTGAAATTCACCAAGACCATTCTCACATCCAATGTCAAGGCTGAACAGAGAGCCATTGATAAAATCTCATTTATCTTAGTAAGCCTCCTCCTAAAGGATCTAACAAGAACATAAAAGTCTAGAGTTTGACATGGCACCTCTTCCCAACGTTCACTATCATCAGAATCACATTTTGTTCAAAGCCAATTATGATGAGGAGGCAACTGTGAACTCTCAATTTTGCACCCTCATATCCAAATGTAGAATTTTTTAGCCTTCAATTACATTGCTAGCAGACATCCAAATTTCCTGAACTCCATACTAACCAATCTCAAAAAAAAAAAAAAAAAAAAAAAAGGTCACCATATTAGCTACCGCATGGTAGGCGTGTGGTGCCACAAGCCTTGCATGCAGTATGCCGTATAAGCCTAGTTTGGCACGACACAGGCTCTGCTATCTCGTGGACCCCACCTGTGCAGAAAATGACCCTTTTATCCATTTCAGTCCAATTTTTAGCCTTTTCTAGTCCTACCCTTTATTGTCTTTTCACATTTTCAATACCTAAACTACCCTCACTCACTTTTCCTATAAATACCTCCCTCCACTTCTCATTTCTGTACACCCTTTGAATTTGAATAGATTGTTATCCTCAAATTCCTCTCTTCTTCTCCCTCCAATCACTCTCTAATTAATTAATTAATTAATCTTTTTAATTAATTAATTACCTCACCCTAACCAAGTTAATTAATCTTTTTAATTAGCTAAAACTCTTTTTTAATTAATCACTCAATTAATTAATTAATTAATATTTTTAATTAATTAATTACTCATTCTTTTTTCAAAAAACATTCCTTTTTCCAAAATCAAATTAATCATTTTCATTAATTTACCATTCCTCCAAATTAATTAATTAATCTTTTTAATTAATTAATCTGTCCATCCTTTTTATCATATTAATTAGTTAATTAATCATTTTAATTAATTAATTAATCTTCCAACCCATCCAATCACCTGATCTCGATAAAACGAAACTTTAGTCCGGTAAAATCCTCCGCCCACCAAAAGTAAAGGTATCAGCCTTTTTCCCTTACTCTCAAAATACCCAAACCAAAATCAATATGATCAACTCCTAAACCCCTCCACTTAATCATTGAATGAACAACATGGGTTTTGATCCCTATTCGATGGGATACATAGGCACGTTTGAAATCTAAATCCAAATATCTATCAATCTCTTTTTCCCTTCTTAATTTGTAAATATTTTATTTTAATTTTCTCCTTGTACTCATGTCATATTCATGCATCTTATTTACAATTATCATCTTATAATATTTGTCATTCATGAAATCAATTTTTCAAAGTCACATTAAACATAGAGCCAAATTTTGATTATTTAAAACTAAAAATCTAGTCCCCAAACTCAATGTGGTTCAAAAACTAGTGATTTTTATCCTTGGGCAAATTAATTAAAAATTAATGAATTGGAGTCAATTAGGATTTTTTTATTAAGGTTTTCCCAACTAAATAAAATTAAAATGACGACTCCCAAAATCATTTTCAAAATCAACCAATCTGAATCTGAGGGTTCCCTTGTGAGTCTAAATCAGAATGAGCATCCTGATTTTCTCTAACGGACCGGGCCGGTGCTTGGGCGAGGTCTCACAATATCATATGTTTAGGGTTTCTAATTGATAGCAGTATGTACCTTAGGAGCCACATATTAGTTATTTAATAGTGGATAACAATTCCCAATGGCATTATAAATATATTCATCATGTGAAAAGGTTTCATGATGATGAATATAGTCTTTAAGTATTTGTAAGAGGATCTATTCTCAAGTATTAAAAATATGAGTGACAGATCATACTTGTACAAATATTTTAAATATGTTTGTGGCCATAGGATTAATTTGGGCATCATCAATTCTAGAAGACCATCACCACTATTTTTTTTTCTATAATTAGTATGTGATACAAATGATTATAGAGGTAGTGAGACTCATACTGCTTGACATGTGACGTTGATATAAACATGTAGATATTCATTAGATGAATAGTCAAACTATGACATTAGATGATAATAATATGAGTTTTTACTCCATGTCAGTTATTTATCATCTAGGCCATAATAGTGCTTATAGTCCTTTGATTTGAGGGATACTGTATCTCATTCATAGGTGATTGGAATTTATTACTGCTTACATAGATATGCTATTCATGTATAGATATATGGCATAAGATAGTTCTAATTTGTTATGTATGGAGATAAGTGATCACCTATATAAAATTTATTACCTTGAATAAATGAGGTTAAGATCCTATGCTATCTTATTATTCTTGATAACTAAAGTTTCTAGCCAAAATAGTAAGATTCACTAAAAAGTATTTTTAATAAGAATCTAATCTTATCAAGAATTAGAACTAAGATAAGGACATAGAATTGAGGCATGTAGGGTTTGACATAAACCATTACCCTAGTTGAGATTGGGATCTTCAATGAAGGGATTTTAGTGCATTATAATTTATGATCAATGGTACATTTGATGTTTAAGTAATTGACTATAAATATTTATTTCTAATTAGGTAGTCATGGTATGGAATGCTAGCTATCACTCATAACTTCTTATTAAGAATTAGAACTAAGATAAGGACATAGAATTAAGGCATATAGGGTTTGACATAAACTATTACCCTAGTTGAGATTGGGATCTTCAATGAAGGGATTTTAGTGCATGATAATTTATGATCAATGGTACATTTGATGTTTAAGTAATTGACTATAAATATTTATTTCTAATTAGGTAGTCATGGTATGGAATGCTAGTTGTCACTCATAACTAATGGGACTAAGTGTGAAGTGGAGATTTCATATTAGTAAAGAAAAATATTTTCTTATTCTTATTGTTAATTAGACATGAACTCACACACCCAATATTGATCACCTTTCAAGTGTAAAAGGTTTACCATAATAATTAATTAAAGTATTTAATTAATTGATTAGTGGTAAAATCATCAAACATGTAATTAAATTTACAAGGACTCTAGCATGTGCTGATATTTAATCTATAAAGGTTTCAATTATAATTTGTATATGATGCAAATGAGAAAGATTAAATTGAAAATAATCTATATTAAATCAAAGACTTAATTTTAAACTTGGTGAAAATCCTAAAACATATGAGATGTAGCCCAAACCCATATGTGAATGAAAAGGAGGCAATTTAGAGAGTTAGAGAAAATTCAATATTCACTAAGCCCATTGGATGGGTTAAGGGGTTAGAAAATTTTGCAATAAGAATGAAAGAGTATTTTCCAATTTAGGCCTTATGGAAATATTCATTAATTCTAAAGGATAAAATGGACATTTCATAATACAACATAAAGTAAAATAAGGGCATAATGGTATTTTCTGTAGACATAAGAGCTAAGTCTTGAGAAAAGATGTAAAAAAGGTGTTTTTGTTCATCCTTTTCACTTGAAAAAATTTGAAGGGAGAGAAAAAGAAAAGAAGAAAGTTTTTTCACTTTTCTTTTAATCTTCAAATTCTTTTCTTACTTTTTTTTTTTTTTTTGGTAAAAGAACAAATTGTTTGCAATTGAAAAATTGATTTAATCTAAAACAATAAAAGATGAACCTAATCTTCCAATGAGTTTTTAAGTGTAGATCTCGAATCAAGACTGGGCAACTAAGAAAGGGATTCAAGAACACAAAGAAAACTAAAGGGAAACTTGAAGGTGAGTTAGGTGTGGATGATCTAGAGGTTTTATACTTGAGGGGCTCTTTGTTAAAGAAAGAAGGAATCTTTAAGAGGTAATGTGATTACTTTTATTTCTTCTTTCTATGCATATATGCTTTACACACAATTTGCTTGCATGAATTTTAAACCAAAATGGGTGAAGTGAAATTTTAAGTTTGAAATTTCACCCCACCACATTGCTTTGGCTGTAACTGGCATCTGTGAGATCTTGCTTGAACACCCCTCTCTTGCTCGAGATGCCTTAAGGAAGGGCTAGCAATTTTTAAGGAGGTTATGGAACAAACATTGGTGATCATGATTAGAATGGCTATTATTCAAAAAATTAATTTTTGATTTTTGAAAAGTGATTTCAGGAGTTGTCATCATAATTATTTTTAAAATAGGGAAATTAAGGAAAAACTCATTTGTGACTCCAATTCATTAATTTTAGTTAATTAATTTACTAGAGAATAAAATCAGTAGTCTTTAAACCAAGTCAAGCTTGGAGACAAGGTTTTTGGTTAAATAATCAAAATTTGGCTCTTGATTTTAATTTGACTTAGAAAAATTGATTTCATGATTGACATATATTAAATAATTATTATAAGTAAAATGCATGAACATGGCATAATATGAATGAATGGCATAATTATGAGTGCAAGCAAAATTAAGAAATAAAGCAAATAAACATCCACAAGTCAAAAAGAGTGTTTCCTCTAATCCTTATGAATTTTAGGGGAACCATAGAATCTCTCCTTGACTCCAAAATAATAAAATAAATAATCATATAAATTAATAAATGGGATGTCTTCTCTAGTCCTTATAAGATTTTAGGAAGACTACTAATTCCCTTTGTGAGACCTTGCCTGAACCCCCTCCCTCACTAGGGAAAATACCTCAAGGAAAGGCGAGCGATTTTTAAGGAAGTTATGGAACGAACTACAGTGCTCACAATTAGAGCGGCTAGTACTCGGAAAATTAATTCGTGATTTTGAAAAATGATTTCAGGAGTCGCTACTCTAATTTAGTTTTTAAAATGGAAAAATTAAAGGAAAATCCATCTGTGACTCCAATTCATTAATTTTAATTAATTAACTTACCTAAGGATAAAATCACTAGCCTCAAACCAAGTTGAACTAAGGGACTAGATTTTTGGTTTTAAATAGTTGCGATTTGGCTCTTAAGTTTAATTTAACTTTGAAAAATTAATTTCATGAATGACATTTTATAAGATGGCAAATAATTAAATGCATGAATATAGCATAGTATGAATGCATGACATAATTATAGGTGCATGAGAAATTAATAGAGTAATTAAAGTAAACATCCACCAATTAAGTAGAGTGTTCCCTCTAATCCTTGTGGATTTAAAGGAACCACATAATTGCTTCTTAATTCCAAATTAATTAAACTAATTAAATAAATTAATTAAAATTTTGATGTCTTCTCTAATCCTTATGGGATTCTAAGATGACCACAAAATATATATTACATTTAAAAATAAAAGGGAAAGGGGATTAAATTGGATTTTGATTTAAACTCTAAATGTCTAAATGTGCCTACGTTTCTCATTGAATGGGGATCAAAACCCACATAGTTCATTCCACCATGAAGTAGAGAGTTTATAGATTGATTAAATTGATTTGGGTTTGGGAGATGGGTTGATGAAAATTACCTTGAATTTTGGTGGATATGATGGACGGAGTGTTTTACCATACTAGAGTTCCATTTTATTGGTACCGAGTGGTTGGATTGATTGGAGATTAATTGATTAATTAAAAGGATTAACTAACCAACTGATGGATGATGAAATGGATGGTTTGATTAATTAATTAATTAATTAATTAATTAAAATGATTAATTAATTAATTAAAGTAATGGATTGAGTGATTAAAAGAAGATTAACTTTAATTTTGAAAAGTGATAAATTAATTAATTAAAAGGATTAATTAATTAATTAATTTAGTGATTGATTTTGAAAAGAGATTTTTTATTAATGAAAAATATTAATTTAGGTTTGGGTGAATTAATTAATTAATTAAAAATATTAATTAATTAATTAGAGAGTGGTTGGTGGGAGAAAAAGAAGGAAGAACTAATAGATAGCTATCAATATTAGCACCTGAGGTGAAGAAAATGGTTGGATTTGGAGCCTATTTATTGGCAAAAGTGGGAGAGTAAAATTGCAGGAAGGGTAGGGCAGAAATTGTTGACAAGGCATCTTCAAAACTTTAAAGCAAAAAAAGGGACCGGTCGCCAGTCCACCAGGTAGCCTTTTCGAATTTGTTAGGCTACTAGGTGGATTGCCGCAGAGCTGTTAGCAAATTCTGCTTGACCTGATGGCGGATTCCCCAGCGCCTGATCCACCAACCTATCCACCTAACTACCTAGTGAATCCAGGAGCCACCCTTCCAGTCGATCCCTTAATTTTGCAAGCTTAAGAAATTTATCTATGGTCTTAAGTAAGGATTAACGAGTTAGAATAATCATTTTGATGAAGCAATCAAATCATTTGATTTCTTTAAGAAAGAAGATGATCCATGCGTGTATAAGAAGTTTTGTAAGAGCACACATACTTTATTGTACTACATATGGATGATACTTTGTTGATTAGAAATGACATTGGCATGCTCACCACTGTAAAAGCTTGGTTTTTCCAAACTTTCTCCATGAAAGACTAAAGAGAAGCCACTTACATTCTTGGTATTCGTATCTATAGAGATAGATCAAAAATAATGATTGGCTTTTTCAAAGTCAGTACTTAGAAAAGATGTTAAAGAGGTTCAATATGCTAGATTCCAAGAAAGGATTGTTGTTTGTGAGGTATGGTATCCACCTCTCTATGGCCATGTCACCTAAGATACCTAAAGAAACGAAGCATATGGCCAAGGTTCTATATGGTTTGGCATTTGAAAGCCTAATATATGCCATGTTGTGTATTAAGCCAAATATCACATATGCTATTAGTTTGTCTAGCAGATACCAATATAGGATTAGATCACTAGAGTACAATCAAAGCCATCCTTAAGCACTTAAGAAGGACCAGGATTTAGTTTTGATATATGGAGGAGGTGACTTGAGGATAGATAGATTTACAAATTTTGACTTTCAATAAGATATTGATGATAGAAAGTTTGAGGATAGATAGATTTACAAATTCTGACTTTCAATAAGATATTGATGATAGGAAGTTTATCTCTGGATTTGTGTTTGCCTATAATGGAGTAACAGTGTGCTAGATAAATTTCAAGCAATTGACTACTACTGATTCCACCACAGAAGCCGAGTATATTGCTACACTGGATACTGTAATAAACTTTTAGATGTGAAAGTTTGAAAAAGAAATTAGAGCAGTTCCTTCCATTTATCACTGGTTCCTTTCTATTGCAGCAATAATAAGGCCATAGCTTAGGCAAAGGCAATATCACATTATTAGAGAAATCATTAGAAAGGGTGATATCGCAATGTAAAATATAACATCAGTAGATAACACAATAGATAAGCAATGAGTTAGTAACAATAAGACTTTCATCTTAAGAAGATTAGACTTAGATGTTGTACTAATTAGCTCTAGTGTAGGTGGGAGATTGATAGTGATGTATGTCCTAGAGTAATGTATGTACTCTGTACATGTAAAAATAATCCCCAATTAGCAATAATATATATGTTCTTTAAAATGAAATTGTTCCTTCATAATGAATATATATGTTCCTTAATTATTCTGTAAGAGGATCTATTTTCAAAGAGTTGAGAATATGAGATACAAATTGATGTTGCATAGATACTTTAAACTTGTTCATACTCATAGGATTATTGAATGGGCATCACTAATCTGAAAGACCATCACCTCTGTTGTCATTCATAATAAGTATGTGATGCTTATAGATTTGGAGGTAGTGAGTATCATGCTATAGAAATGTGATGTCATGACAACATGTGAACACTCACAGAGTTAAGTAAGTTGAACAGTGACATTAGATGATAAGTGCATAGGGTTTTACCGCTAGTGAACATTTCATCATCTAGGTTATAATTATGTATATAGTCCTTTAGCTTGAGGTGACACATTATCTAACATTTTGGTGGTTTGGATTTATTATTGTTTACATATCGATGCTATTCATACAAAGGTATATTGCATATGATGGCCCTAGCTAGTGATATGTGGAGGTAAGTGATCTTTAAGAAAGGATACATTAACTTGGATAAACAAGAAAGGAATCATATGCTATCTAGTTGTTCTTGATATTCAAGTTCTTGGCCAAGGTCGATAAAATTCAGTAGAAAAGAGTTTCTAGTAGGAATACAAATCATTAAGAATTAGAACTAAGATGAGATCATATGATCGAAGCATGAAGGGTTTGATCAAACTATGACTTTGGCTGAGATTAAGAATCCATAATGGAAAGATTTTAGTACACGAAAATTATGATAAAAAAGTCAATGTAATGTTCAAGTAAATAATCACCAACATTCATTTCTAATTAGGTTGTCATGATATGTTATGCTAAACATCCCTCATGGCTTATGGGACTAAGCGTCCCTCATAACTTATGGGACTAAGCGTGAAATAAAGATTTCACAATTAGTTGAGGAAAGGAGTTTTATCTATCCCATTGCTAATTAGAGTATGAAACTACTAAGTCACACACCATAAAGCATTAATATATCGAAGATATAAAATTATATTAATAATTAATTAAACTGTTTAATTATTTTATTAAGGATAATTGAATTAAATTTGTAATTAAATTTATAAAGACTTTGGTATGTCTTGAAGTTTAATTCACAAAGGGTTTATTTCAATTAAGTCATGATTTATATGTGATACAAATAGAGAGAACTAAATTGGGCTTAGATATTTGATGGAAGGTCAACCCATATTTGATATGGTAAAATATTCTTTTAGGCTTGGTGTTACCTTAGTCCATTAGATGGATTTAGTGGTTAAAGATGTTACACCAACTCAAGCCCAAATCCATATGACATATGGAGGAGAGGAAGTTTTAAGGGTCAGAGTTAACCCACTAACTCCAAGAGGGCATCTTAGTTTTTTCTACCCTAATAGTTGAAGACAAAGATGACTTGATAAACAACTAGTCATCTTTGTTCCCCACTAACTCAATTGTCACTGCTTAGTGGTGGAAGATGAGAGTTACCATATAAGCATTAAGAAAGAAGAAGAGATGGGATACAAGTGGAAGACTATAGATTTTTCCACTAACTCTATCTATAATTACATCAAAAGAAGAATATAGAGTTTGAGAGAAATCTTCTTCAACTTCATCTTCTTCTCTTTCTTCTTATTTTCTTTATGAAAGAAAAGAGTTGTGATAGTAATGTAGTAAGTACAAAAAAACAAGACCCTAATTCCCTTGATTTAGAAGAGAAGCTTAGACAAGAATATTGGGCTACCAAGAGAACGTTCAAGAACTTCTAACAAAGTTAGGGAAATCTTTGCTTGGTGAAGCTTGGTGTTAATAGGCTAGAGGCTTCACACTTGGGGAGCTAAAAGAGTGGAAGGAAAATTTGATTTTCTATGCTTCAAGAGGTATATGATACTTCTTCTTATTTTACCTTTCTTATATGTGTTATGCACACAATTGGTTTGCAATTGAAATGGGCAATGGACCTAACAAAATCGGTGGAGTAAAATTTTGAAACATTCAAAATTTTATTTGCTTCTTGGGCATCACTATCCATTCAAATAATATTTAATTCTAAATTCACTTTAAGATAAGATGCCAATGACATCTAGAAATTTAATAATAATTTTGAAATCTATTTTGGATAAGCTTTCCACGACATTCACAAATCTAAGAGATCATTTCACTCTTGAATTAATATGTGTGGGAAGCATCATGCTCCTAAGAAAGTGATATTTCTGCTAAAGATATTGTTTCCAACTTAAATGAGAAATTGAACTTAATGATAATGTTGATTGAAACTATTCCATTTCTATAAAGAGCCTTCTTGCTACTGATTCCTGTACTCACCATGCACTTATGTAGATATGTATGTATTTTGTATTATTATGTGGTCACTGAGTCTTATCTCATTCTCTAGTGGTTTCAATTTCTCAGGCATGATCGATAATTCAATAAGATGAATTCCAAGCCATGTTCTTCCGCTGGAAATCGTCCGATAAATTACTAGTGTCGTGATTCTCAATTTTTGAAGACCACTATTTAGAGCTTCATGGTAGTCAAATCCTAGAATGTTACTGGTTACATGTATTATAAAGATTGTTGTATTATTATTATGAAATGTATGAATAATGCACATTGAGTTATTGATATGAAATGAAATCCTAGAATCTTACAAGTTGTGATTATAAATGGTCTTATAAGATAGTTAAGAAATGGGTAACAAGGAAAGGGTATCAGGTCACGGTCTTGGGGTAATATATAATATAATAATTGAATGAGATTATAAATTAAGTGGGTTGTACGAGTTTAGGTGACCTTATGTTTTCCTATGCCCTAGAACCGTCACGGCTCAAAAAACGGGTCGTGACACAATCAAATAACAAATAAAGTAGAATGGAGGCAGCCTTTCATATTTGAACTCTAAGAAGACCCAATCCCTTCGAGCCTTCTTTATTCTCATCCTCCACTTAAGTGGCTTCTGAACATCCATTAACACATGGATTCGCATTTAATTGCGCCATATTCCAATAGAGTTATTAGTATTAAAGTTAAGAAACTCACCAATATAGTTACTAATTTGTACAATAACTCTTTCAGACATGAATCTCGCAAGTAGCTTATTCACCAATATCCACATTGCAGTGTGAAATAGTGACACCTTCTGAAGTTGTTCATTGGCCTCAACTTTTTTTAACAATAGAAGGTGGTGATCAAATTTCAATGGCCCTCCTGCCACAAGAATCCTTAGATCAATCTCATGAAAAATCTAAAAAAGGAATAAAGAATAATTCAACTCCTTGATGCATATCCCTTTAACTGGATGCCATAAGGCTAGCAAAGTATTCTTCATAGCAATTGGGTTAATCACTGTATCAATCAAGAACCTACCGACCAAGCAAAGCTTTAAATCAATTTTAAATCATACCCTACTCCTCTTCCTCCATTTGCAGTCGACCACTCACCTTCTCATCCAAAGCTAAATTCGCATAGAATATCTCCATCTAACTCATGCTAGTACTCGTTCCTTCCATGACGAAGGAAAAGCATAGAAAACTCAAGTAAAGGTCTCAGGAAATAAATGAACTCTCTTTGCAAATAAAATTCTCAGGGAAGCGAACTCTCTTGTCAACAAATAAGGCAAAATGCACTTGTCAAAAAGATAAAGATTTTTGAATTATAATTATCTTCAATTTTGTTTATTATGTTTTTTAATTTAGAATAAATAAAATTAATTTAAAATTTTTTAATATTAAATTGATAGAATCAGTTAATCAATCTTATCTCTCATCTTAACCTAAAGGGCAACTAATAAATTATCGTCAAAATCCATCAAAAACATATTCTTGTTGAAAGACTTTCTCGCCCATCCAGAAAAATTCTTAACCAAAAGTACCCAGTTGTCATGCAAATATTACCATATGAACCACCTCACTAAGCGTGATAGTGAACCAAATCAAAAGGTCATTAAGGTCCAAAACAGGCTATAAAAATTGGCAACAATTCCAAACTTTCGTTTAGTTTGCCAAACAAGAAACAGAATTCACTGCATATTTTGCTCTTATTATACTGAAAAATAATTTTCTATGGCATCAAAAAGCGCACCTTCAGATTCTAATTCAGAAAAGCCACAAAATACCCAACAAACAAGGACATGCCTTTGCTCCCCCACCACACATCCTGGATCATTCAGATGCAGCCTCCACAGGAATAATTTTCATAGAGTTCACACTAAATCAAGATTTCATGTTTCTTCAAGAAACTGGGAATTGGCTGTGATTGCTAAGGCCAATTCATTGAGAGCCTTTCTGCTACAAATTATGAGGCCATCTAGTCATGATATTCAAAGGAGAAGGAATTTTCAGCCTAGGCCTACCAGGTTTTGCTTAAAGAACGCTAATACAGATGGTGTTGCTGTTTCTTGATTTGTATTAGATTTAATAAGAATTTTGGGTTTCCTTAATTTTTTGTTCTTGAATCTTGATTTTTAGTGGAGTATGTAGATATGAGGAACATGTAGAAAATTATCAAGATTTAGTATGATTGAAATTAGTGGTATCACAAATATCAATTGCCAGTTTTAGATAATATTGATGCTGTGAGATCCAAAATTAGCTTTAAAGAAGAGATAAGATTGATGTATGTAATTTACACTATTATGATTATGCAAGATCCAATAATAAATTTGTAGTCATATATTATTTATATATCTGTTTTTTTTATCCTATTTTTTTATTGTATTGAACTTTTTTTTTTTAATTACAGAATGTGAAAATTAATTTTTTGATTTTTTTGGCAAAATTTAATTGTATTAAGAACTCGAAACTGAAACTTTTCAGTCTTGAAAATAATTTCTAAGCCACTCTGTTTAATTTGATGAGTGATATGGGTTTTTATTCAATTCTTCAAATTAGGCTTTTATGGTTACAATTTTTTCACGAGAAGCAAATGGCAACAATATGTTATTATGGGTTTTCTTTGCTTAGGATTGATTGGTTAGTTCTTATTGCTTAGGATTGCTTTTTTTTTTTTTTAATCAGAGAGTCAGAGACGCAATTTTGTTTCTAAGAAATCAAGTGCGATGGTATGTATTTGTAGAATCTTGGGTTCATTTCATAATATAAAAAGAAAAGATATAAAATAATAATGAAAGGAAACTCAATAAGTTAAATAAAAGAAGTATGCAATGCAATTCTCAAAAAGAAGAGTTATTAAGATTTGAATTTTGATTTCTTGTATTATAAGAAAGAAACAATGTAGCACTTGTTAGTAAGTCCGTAATTATTTTCTTTTTTTAAGCTTTTTTTCCCTTTATTTTGAAAATGGATATGCAATTGTGCATCAACTTGAAAGATTTTGTGACACAAGTGACGAAGGGATGTGTTAAACCTACTAAATAAACAAAGTATGGTTAGCCAAACCTACTAAATACTAATTAAATGCTAGAATTCAAATATATTGGAATTGGTAATTAATGACCTGTGGTTAGCCAATTCTCATTTCAATCATTTATTAGCTCCAACGTGGTCAAGTTTTCTCATCATTTATTAGTTCCAATGTGGTCAAGTTTTCTCATCATGGGATTTGAAATCCAACCGTTGATATTTCAATTGTCATTCACAGGGATTCTAAAAATTGGAGTAACCCAATTGGAATTGCAACTCAATTAATAGGCCATTTTAATTCAGAATACTATTAGTATAATTTTTACATTAAAATAGTGTAATTTTAATACCAACTACTATTATTCTTCAACCCACTACATCAAATATCATACCAAAAAGAATATTTCTTAAGATATATATATATATATATATATATTTTTGTGTTTAATATATTTCATTTAATAATTTATAAAATAAAAAATAAAAATGATGCCATAATTGTTGCACCAAATTTGGTGCAATAATTATGGCATCATTTTTATATTGGTGTTGGGTTGGAGAGGATTTAGTGGAATTTCCACACTAAATAGGGTGTTTTGGTGTTGGGTTGCAGTTGGCCTTAGCATAGCTGATTGAGTTAATTAATGAAGAAATTGACGAAGCAAAGCATGAAAATTAGGGCTGTTCAAAATTAAAGATCACCCGATATATTCGAGGCAATTGAAATAGAAAATTCAGTTTAAAAATTAATTATGTACAAGCGCTGGTCAGGTTATGCAAAATAAATCAATTTTTTGGGTTTAAAATTCATGTCTCTCTACGTGTGTTTATACATTTAAAAGGAAAAAAAAAAAAAAGTTACGGTACAGACATAATAAACTCACTGTTATCCATGAACGGTGCCGTTTTGGAATATACCGTATAAGTTTTCCTTAGTTTGTGTATTTTGACCTTTTTTGATTCAAAACCCTAGCAAAGCTCTCTCTCTCTCTTTATCTCTCCATCAAATCTCCCATGTCAATTTCTGTTGATTTTTCACAAATCTTCCTTCATCCTTTGGCGGGCTTTCAGAGCTTCCATAACTCCAGTGTCAACAAGTCCTATTTAAAAAACATCCATAGGTACCCATCTGATTTCTTATTGTAAAGGAATTCTCTTATTGCAAAGGAGTTTGGCAACTGTAGTGGATCCTTCAAAGCATACAATTCAGCCTCAAACAATGGTTACACATGGCTCTAGAAGAATGGTGCCAGTGACTAATTTATTTTTACGATAAATATTATATACAATACATAATCAATTACAAGTGTCAATACACCATATTGACAAATACTATTATAATTCATTTATGGTAAAAAATAAACAAATTTCAATAAATCTGAGTCGAACCGGCGATTTTTTAGAATTTCTTATGACTGCATCAAAGCATCAATTCTGTGATTAATTAACCCAACAAATGTATGGTATATGTCAAAATTCATGCTTTTTGAAAAAGATTGATGGCTTGACCATTGGACCATTGACATGTTTGTTTGGGAAGAAGAAGAAGCATCTAGCGGCTGTACACATGTAAAGGGCAGAGGGCCCTCCACTTCCAAAGTTGTGGGGTTCCACACCATGTGGAAGAATATTTCTTTTTATTATTATTTTTAAATATATTATCAGCTCCTTCTTTGTGCTTTTTTTTTTTTCAAAAAAAAAATATATATATATATTAGTTTGAACATAGACTTCAATTTAGAACCTGTCGGTTATAATGCTTGATTGGTATCTTCTTTATCATTTTGAGGCAAGGAGCATAGCACGAGTCACAAATGGAGCAAAGGGCAATTTTCGTGGAGGCCAAACTATCCTTCCTTTACAATTGTAATCTTAGAAAAAGTTTAAAACAAAAAGGTTATTTGACCAAAACATTAATTATTTTCCTTCTTTTTATAAGGAAGTAATCTCCATTCAAAATAAAAATAACATACATAAATCATTGAGTTTTAATTTAATTTTCTTAATTAAGTTTTAATTTAACAATAATTAAATAATTTTCTTATAAGGAGATTTTGAATTCATGTTTCAATTATTAATATATAAAAAGAATATCAACATCAAATATAATTTATCAAATTAAAATTTTTATTAAAATGACCGCAATATGCATTCATAAAATAATTGAATATACATCTTTTTTAAATAATCAATAACAAATTATCGCTAAATAAAGTTTATAATAGCAAATACTCCCTCTGTTCATGTTTATGATAATAGACGTTTTAGAGAGTTGCACATATATTAAAAATGTTATTAAATAATTTTAATCTTAATTAATACGGACAAATATACTTTTCTTCCATAATTAAAACTCATTTTTTCTCTTATTAAAATTTTATCACTAATAGTATTTTGCATAGAATAAAATTAATCAGAAAAAAAGTAATAAATACTATATAAAATTTTTAAAATAATAATTAATTTGAAATAATTTTTTTTTTCTCTAAAACGTATATTAATTTGGAGTAAAAGGATTTCAAAATATTATTGCAATTGTTTCCATGTTGAATCCCATAATCTTCTTGCACATGTGCGCCCGACTTACAAAAACAAATGGTAGAAATCAATCAACAACTTCGATGAAGTGAAACAAACAAAGAGAAAGCCATTAATTATTTTCTAATAGAATGATAAGTCGAACATAGAAATTATGGAAAACCCTATTTTGAATCGCGTGGTCCAAATTAATTAGTTAATCAAGTTCAAAAACTTGTATAATTAACAAACTAAAATACTATTCTACAACGCGTTTTTCTAAAGCAGAATGTGCACATAATCGGCCACTTGTATTACTACTTGTACACCATATGTACATAAACATATGTTTTCAATTAAATTGAATGAAAACAGAACAAAGAAAATTATATGAAAGAGAGAAAGAGCTTGAAATGGTTGACCCAATTTTCTTGGTTTCTTTGGTCTAATTTGGCTGAGATTGGAAACTATGTGCTTCTATTATTGTGTATGGCTTAGAATACCCTTTTGAGCAGTTAATTAATTAATTTTAACTTAATATTTTAACTGCCTAATTTGAAATTTTTGAGAAAATTTCAATTAATTTTACATTTATAATAGTTAAAAATATGTAAAATACTTTATGATTTCACATTTTTATTTACACTTCGTTTAAAAAATATTTTCAAAAAAATTAATTTTTACTTGTTTAGTATAATTTCAAAAATTTCAATTTATAAGATTATAAACATGTTTAAACTAATAAAAGTTCTATATTTTTAAATTGTATTGTTAAATATGAAAAATACATAAAAATAGTAAATTATGGTAATTGTAGACAATTGATTGTAGCCATTGGTGGTGACTATTGGTAATTAGTGGATTAACATATGTTTATTTACACACTTTTATTTTTTTGGTTATAATAAGTTTGTCGAAATTTCAGAAATAACTTTTCTTTTTGAAAAAACAAAGCCATTTTTCTTAATAATAATTTACTTTTCATTAACTGGGAAAATATTTCTAATTGACTAATTTTTTAAATTATTTCAAATATCAAAGAATGTAAAAAAAAATATATATATATATATATATATATATATATATATATATATATATATATATATATATATATATATATATATATTAAATATTTTTTACTAAGCGAGATTTCATTTTACATACAGATTATTCGGCCTTTGTAATTTTCTTAATTTGACATTCAAGTGTCAAATGTAGTAATATAGTTAATATTTAATAATTTTGCATGAAATACCAATAAAAAAAATATTCCTTTTCTAATGTAAAATTTCACTGATCACAATGAGATACACTATTCTAACTTTAATTGATTATAAAAAATATTTGACGAGAGAAAAGAAAATTAAAATTTAAAAAGATAAAAAAAAAAAAATTATAATTATATCAACTTCCACTTACTCATAGATGCTTCCATTTTCCAGGAAATCAAACCCACAAAAATTTTCAATTCAAAGTCATCTGCCACAATTGCTTCTCAGTATTGAAAGTTTAATCCCTCAAGCAATAATGATGGCAAATCACCATTAAAATTAAGGTTTTGTAGGTTTGTGATTTACAGGTTTGAATAAATGGAAATTTGACTTTTAGATTTTTTTTAAAATTATGTTTTAAAAATATTTTTTATGTTTATAATTGATTAAACATTATTTTTAATTGGTATTTTATGCCAAATTATTATATAATAAAATTAGCACATTTAATACTTAAAAGGGCATTTTATTAAAAGTGTATTTCATGTAACGTTTGGATACAGTTAATAGCTGATCTGCACTTAATAGCTGGGTCAAACTCATTTGATAAAAAAATTAACAGCTATTAGTTGTTGGGAGCTTCATTTTACCTATAATCAAATAAACCATTGCTAAATTGAAAAGTTCTATTTTAGGCCCCGATTGATATGAGAGATTTTAAATGAGAAATTTTATAAAATTTATGTATTTAAACTAAATTTACTGTTTGATAATTTTAAATATGTTCAAAATCCATAAATTTTAAAAAATCCCTCACTCTTCAAAATTCTTTATTTTTAAAGGTTTTAATTTCCCAATTCTTAGGTAGAAAAGTCCAAAATCCACATTTTTTGTGCATGAGAGATTGTGATAATTTTTTTTATTCCAAGATTGTTCCTAACAATTTATTAATTTTATAATCAATATAAACAGTGAAATTCTTAAAATTTATGGATTTTATAATTCATGAATTTAAAATCAATGAATTTAAGAATCCCTCAACCCAAACAAAGACTTAGAGTTTTTTCTTGTTAGCTTGTAGCCATTTAAATTTCTACCATCTTATCCCTATAAAAAATTATTAGTAATAAATTATTTTTCATATTTTTATATAACTATAATAATAATAATTAATTATTAAAATATTATAAATAATGCTTGTAAAAAATAACATATTTATGTTTAAACAAAAAATATAAATATATAAAAAATAATTATTTATAATTTCTCAATTAATAATTTATTATTCTTGTAATTTATATCACACATTAAAAAATAATTAAGATATATAATAAAAAATTAAAATAACTAAGATATATAATAATTTATTAAAAATAAATTATATCATTAATCATCATTTAACATTTCAATAGGAGCAAGTGGTAAAATTTTACCAAACGATCATATTTTTCAGCTATCAATTATTAATCATTAGCTATCAACTATCTCCAACAGCTATCAGCAATCAATTTCCTAAACCAAACTATAAAACCATAAACCCTAATCTGCCATAGCAGTCATCGAGAACAAAGAAATTTGGTAAAGTAGATGAGTAATTGTACTTTATATATTCTCTCACTTAGAACAATAAAGGAAAGAAGTTTATATACAAATGACAAGAGCTAAGAGCTATTGGAATTCTAGCTCAGCAACCTATCCTAACTACCTAACAAAAAGATTAACAAAAAATAAAGTCAAAACTAGTTACACAATAGAAAGATAGATATTGCAATTCACACATAATTGCAGCCATGTTGCGGTACTCAGCTCCAATGGAACTCTTGGACATAGTTGTCTACTTCTTGGTTTTCTAGGAAATGAGTGAGGCACCAAGGAAGATGCAGTAATCTATTATTGATTTTTTAGCAAAATAACAAGTTGCCCAATCTGAATCACAAAATGCTTTCATTTTGAAGGAAGAATGAGTAGGAAAGATAAGACCATTTGAAGGGCAACCTTTGAGTTACTTCACTAGGTACAGAGTTGCTTCCCGTTTGCAATTATTAGAACATTCATATGTTGATCTAATTGCTGAGTAGCATGTATGATGTTTGTTTTAGTGATGTTGAAGTATAAAAGCCTTCCTATAAGCCTTCGATATTTGTTAAGACAGCCAAACAAAGGAGTAGTTTCATTAGAAAGTTTAACAGCAAATGGAAGTGAAGTTGCAATAGGCTTGGTTCCTACTAAACCAGTGCCCTGCAAGATGTCTAAAACATATTTCCTCTAATTCAAATAAAGACCAAGATATGTTCTAGTTAATTCCAAACCAATAAAGTACTTTGCAAATCCTAGATCTTTGATAGTGAACTCAAGATCTAGATACTTTTTGACTTCCAAGATATCTTCTCCATTATGCCTATTACTAAAACGTCATCTACATAAATGATAAAAGTAAGGAATCCAGTAGATGAATGTTTTAAAAAGAAACAACGATCATAATATGACTATACTAAACCAAATTATTTCAATTTAGTGGTGAATTCAAGGTTTCACTATCTGGAAGCTTGTTTCTATCCATATAAGGACCTAGTAAGCTTGCATACCTTTTTATGAAGGACATCATAACCATTAGAAAGTGCCATATATAAATATTCATCCATAAATCATAAATAAACACATTATTGATGTATAATTGGTCCAAAGACTTGATTGTATCCTTTGGCTATAAGTCTAGTCGTGTAACTTTGTACACTTCCATCAGGGTTACATTTGACTTTAAAAACCCACTTGGACCTAATAGATTTCTTTCCCAGAGGTAACTCAGTGAGTTCCTAGGTCTTATTAGATTCTAAGGCTATAATTTCTTTGTTTATAGCTTCTACTCACTTAGGATCTCTCTTTGCTTGATTATATGTCTTAAGTTTTTAAATAGTAGATACATTAGCTAAAAATTCCATATGTGATTTATCAATACATCGATGTTGGTTAATGAAAGATAGTATGAGTGGATAAGGAGTAGAACAATGATGTGGTGTGGATGAAGTAAGTGCAATAGTAAGAAATAATGTGACTATACATTAGAAGAAAAAAAAAGTATTATAACCATCTAGGCTTTGTCTTGGTTCTATTACTATGTCTAAGTGGTATTACTATTGGTGTTCCAATTTGATGATAATTAAGTGGGTGGTAATGTAGGTGCAATAAAATGGGAACTACAATATGATGTTGGCAAATTTTTAGAATATATGGGTTCATTCACATTGTTCTGGTTTGATAAATCATCATGGTTAGGTAATTAAATTGTAGGTAATGCAGATGGGTATGAGTTTCAAAGAAAATGTCAGTATCATTAATGATTTAAAGAAGCATAAGTATATTAGGTTTAGTGATATTAGTGGAATTTGTATTATGAAAAGGAAACACTAATTCATAGAATTTGACATCTTTATAAATGCAAGTTGTACGAGACTCTAAATTATACAACTTATATGTCTTCTATCCCATAACATAGCCAATAAATACACACCTAAATGTTATTGGATCAAATTTATCTTCAGCTGGTTTAGTATTAATAGCAAAGCATAAACAACCAAATGTTCTAAGGTTATTATAAGTAGGAACGTTATTATATATCACATCATATGAAGTTTTCATTTTAAGAAGTTAAGTAGGAAACCTATTAATGATATATATGGCTGTCAGGACTACATATCTTCAAAACTTCTTACGCAAGTTATTTTGAAACATAATGCTCTACTTACTTGCAATAAATGTTTTATGTTTTCTCTCAACTATAGTATTTTGTTGGGCTGTACAAAGACAAGTTCTTTGATGGATTATTCCTTATTCAAACAAGTAATTTTGACATTCAATATTAATAAACTCAGAGTCATTGCCACTTCTAAGTTGTTTGACAAAGACATTAAACTAAGTTTGGACCATTTGTATGAAATGTTTGAGAAATGTAAAGGTTTGGGTTTTGTCTCTAAATCAAAATGTCCATGTTGCCCTACTGAAGTTACCAACTAATGTAAAAACATTATGATATCCTATCAGATGGAATTCTATAGTGTAATACCCGAGGTTTCTTTACCCAACTGTAAACAGTAATAATGACATTGTAACGTTCATATACTATGCCATTTAGGGCCTTAAGAACCTTAAGAATACGATAAGAAGTGAATTTTAAATAAATGATGTGACAATAAGTAAGGAATGCAATCAATTGTGATGAGTACCCTTTATGATAAATGAAAGCCTGATCGAGTTTGACTTAACGTGACTATATTAGTAATTTAATTGAGGTATGAATTTAAAGTGCTAGTAAACGGATGTTAACATCTCCTAAGACATTGGGAGATGATAGTAGTAACATGAGACGTTGAATTCAATCAAAGTTATGATGGTGCAATGAAAGTCAAATTTAGTTTGACCGAGTGAATCTACATGACTTACATACATGTGTACTATATAGTGAACAAGATTTATCTAGCAATGTCTAGAGTATGTAGTGATATCATAATGTAGAAATATGCATACTATAGTGAAAGAAATAAAAATGGAAAATGTATGAAGTTACCAAGTTGAGATGTGCATATATGGGTTTATTATTTGGGCTCTTGGACTCAAGGCCGAAGCCTAATATAAGAAGGCCGGCCCATTGGGCTTAAGAGCAAGTGAACATCAAAATTTATGAGTTAAAAACATTTGGCCTAAGATAATAAGAATATATTGTAGAGAATGGGACATGTGAATTTGATAATTAGCCACAAAATTGGACCTAGTCAAAGTTCCAAATCAAATTGAATTTATGTTCATGTTGGATACTCCAACACCTAATGATAAGCTTCACCATGGTAGAGACAATCCTAACCTCAATCTTGATGCAATCATAGCCATTCATCAAGATCACATCCCAACCATTGGATTTAACTTGATAAATCCTCACCATTCAACCTAATAGACATTTATATATGTAAAATTATGTTGGGAAATCACAATTAGTTTCTCTATCTACACCAAGATCCTTCATCTCTCTCTCAACAACTCTCTCTACCCCACTTGCAACTAAAACTTTGGCAAATTAAAGCAATTTAAGGTGAGAAGTTATATCTATTCTCTTTTTATGTTCTAAGGGTGGTTGTAGTGATTGGGTTGTTTGGAAAATTTCCTTGGCACCCTATATATATAAGGGTTCAGCCAAGCTAGTACAATAATGTGTAAGATATATTTTTGAATAATTCTAGATGAGGAAAAATGATTTATAAGTATTAGAATAAGTTTTGAGAACATGATTTTAACTTTGAAAGCCTTGGAGGCATAAACATGATTAAAAGAAACTTGATGCTTTAATATTAAATATTGATGATTGAATTATGTTAATTTAAGGAATCTATGACTAATTTGAAGGTTGGATGAAGAATCGATGATTTCCTCAAATTCTAGGGTTTATGGAAAAGTTAGGATTTTGAGAATTTGACTTGGATTTATAAAATTGAAGGGAAAATCAAGTTGAGAATGGTGTCATATGATTTGTATAATGTCAATTTTGAAATCTAATGGATTGAAATGATTTTTCCTAAGATTAATGAACTAGGTTCATTTATGGAATAGTATTGACTCCATTGAATATTAGAAATTTGCTTAAATTAATGATACTCAAAGTTGAAATGTGAAATTGAGAGAAAATGAGTTATCCTTCCTAAAATGAATAGTTTTGGCCATTTGGAGAACAACTAAGGGAAATGTTAAATTAGTAACAAGTATATGTATAGTATATCTTGACTTTAAAAGTGATAAGTTGTTTTTTAAGAAACAAGATAGAAATGTTAATAAGTTAAGCTAAATTAGATGAATGTTATAACAAAGAAGTGAGTAATATGTGATTGAAATGCAATGTGTAGAGTCTAAAGACAATGACAAGAATATTGTGTAAGAGTGCAAGGAGCACTACTAGCATCAAAGTCAAACGTTAATAGGAGTAAAGGAGTTTAAGGTGAGTACCTAATAATATAATATGCCTTGTGTCATTTGCTTGAACCTTTATTGTTCAAACCTTAATCGTTGAAATATTTTGACTCTTTAATAAGCTTGAATTGTTCATTGGAGATTGAACCATTTGATATGATGCTCCTTGATGATCATTGGCTATTGTGAACCTATTGTATTGAATTCATAATGTGAGCATTGAATTTCTTGACATGAACCTTATATGAACTTTCTTATTCGCTAACTATTGATAAGCAAAAATCCCCTTCTAATGCGGGGTACTACATCTTACCTTGTGCACTTGGTATATGCCTGCGGGTGGGGCGAGAGCACCTAACCTCTCTTAGGGGGGATGCCTAACCGTAAGACCCAATCAGTCTTACATAATGTGATACATGTGAGTGAGTAAGGCTTAGGCTGCCACTCTTGAATTTATATGTGTGGGAAGCATCTTGCTCCCAATAGAATGTTATTTCTGCTAAAGATAATGTTTCCATCTTAAATGAGTAATTGAACCATAATGATAATATTGATTGAAAACATTCCATTGATATAAAGAGCCTTTCCTGAAATTGATCTTTGTACTCACCTTATGTATTGTATTATTATGTACTCACTGAGCTATGTCTCATACTTTAGTGGTTTAAATTTTTCAGGCACACTCAACGAGTCAGCAAGGTAAATTTCTAAGCCATGCTCTTCCGCTTAGAAGTTGCTTTGCTAAGTCTTGGTGTTGTGACTCTTGATTTTGGAGAGCATTGTCAAAGCTCTATGCTTATCGAAAAGTTAGCACTAAAATGTTATAGGGTGTATATGTAATGTGAATGGTATTGTAATTGCTATTATAATAATGTATGAAGTAGTGAACATTTGATTAATGATACAAGATTCAATTTAAGAAGTTATTCATATTATGTTCGTAAATGGTGTTATGAGCTAACAAGGAGATGATAGGCAAATAATAAGTAATAAAGAAAGGTAATAAGGTTACGATCTTGGGGATAAGATCCTACGTGATGAATGATAAAAGGTTATATGTTAAACGGGTTCTACAGGTTTAGGTGACTTTACGTCTCCCTGAACTCTAGGACCGTCATGGCTTAAAAGGTGGGTCGTGACATACAGGGTCCCCACAAATCAATGTGTACTAACTTAAATATATGATAATTATGTATTTGGCTTTTTTGAAATGGAATCCTATATTGCTTAGCTAAGGGACAAACTTCACAAACCTTTTATGACTCCTCTGTCACTTAAATATCTCTTAATAAATGTGAAATTTTATCCTCAAATGCATGGAATAATCTAATGTGTAAGAGATAAAATGAAAGAAATGGAGTTTCTTTAATTTAAAGGGATTAGACTAGTTTTGTCTAAAATGTATAGACCAGCATGCACGTTTCCTACTTGAAGCACCTACTAAGTCATCATGTCCTAAAAAATGCAATTTGTGTCATAAAAGATGATTATGACATTCATTATTTGAATAATTTTGTTTACTAACAACATGTTGAATTTAAAATTAGGTATGTGCATTGATTTTGTTAAGGTAAGTTTGGTTGCAAAATAATAATGCCTATATAAGTACGCGCACGGGCGCGTGCATGTGTGTGAATGTGAGCATGTGTGTAAGTGTGCATATATGTGTGTGTGTATATATATATATAGAGAGAGAAGAGAAAAGTGTACAAAAAGCAATCAAGAGAAATATTATTATTTATTAGTATTGTAGTCCACATAAGATTAAATATGGAGTCCACAAATAGAACTTAGAGGCAAATAAAAGGGATGTTAAAATTTGTGTCGCAATTTAAGATTTTTTGAAATGTCAGGGATATATATTTACGCCTTCGAAAATGAAAAGTGCTAATATGCTCAATATGGTATACATAAAGGATATATTTAAGTCTTTTGCCTTCAATAAAAAAATATTAAATTAAGATATTAAATTTATCACTTTGATTCAACAGAAATTAAATTTTATTAAAAGTTGAAATTGTTCTAATTTATAATAAAAATTTATGATATATATAAAAAAACTGAAATTTCACAATATTATTTATAAGCAACCTAATTTCATAATTTTTTTCTTTTTTAGTATTAAGTGGGTGAATTTAATATTGGTAAGATTCAAACTCTAATTTTTTTCTAAAATAATCTCATCTTAACACTGTACTAAGACACCACTTAATTTTACGATGATGAGGTTGTAGATGCAATTAATCCACTATTTCACCTAAGTCATCATGTTATAGTATTTTTGGTCACAATATGTTATCATTTACATTTGGTATACTTGACTCATCTTACCACTATACTAAGACACCACTTAATTTTACAATGATGAGGTTGTAGATGCAATTAATCCACTATTTCACCTAAGTCATCATGTTATAGTATTTTTGGTCACAATATGTTATCATTTACGTTTGCTATAGTTGAACATACTTAGAATTTATTTAAAAGGAAGTGGGCTAGATCTTTGGTAGAGATGGGCTATCCAAGCTCAGATCAACCTGCAAAACAACACGAGAATAGTGAAAGAGCCCAGGCCTTAACCTAGAAAGGAAGCTTCGATGCTCAAGTTAGCCATTGACAAGTTGAGAGTATTTTCAGTAGAGCAGGAGAGTAAAGAGTGAAGAAATAGCTAGTTTTGCATGGATTGTATAGTTGCTAGTTATATTTGGAGCTTTTTTCTAAACAGTGAGGGTGGAGCACATGTCATGCATTTATATTGACAAAGAGAAGGACTTATCCTCACATATGTCACTTGGAGAAGCCTTCCTTATCATAAGATAGTTGGAGGAGACTACTCTGTCATGGTGGAAGGTGTTGGGTCATGCTTTAATGGCTGAGCTTGGCGAAGAGGTGAAGAGGTTGAGTCATCTTGTGACTCTTAGGTGTGAAGACTCCTTAATGCAATGTTGTCTTAGCAAAAGCGCCCTTCAGAAGTCTATTAGCAGGTGATAAAATGGTGAAGATGGTGAAGAGGGGGATATTCTAGCAAAGGAATGGTGTTCTTTCGGTGGCAATATACCCTCTGTGCTCATTAACCATCTCATTAACCATCTTATTGGGCCTTAGGTGAAGCCTATCAAATTCCTTGAGAGATCTGCATTCTTAAGGCCCAAAGCCCAAGTTCTCTTAAGGTGTATTTTTTCCTTATTAGAGGCCCCCCTGTTTCAATAAGGATGAACTTTGTAGAGTCCTTATTAAAACATATGTGACAAAGCGATATCTAGCCAAAAGAATCTCTTTGATTTGAGATGCAAAGGATTCGTTCGACCTTTACAGGGAGCCTATTTGGTAAAGAGATGCTAGGGTCACAAATCTTTTTAACTTTGATAGCTGGATTCTGTATGAGTAACCATGCCATTTTTCACTAAGGGCAACATGTGGCAAATTGAGTAGATGGGCTCTTTGATTTTAGCCGTTAGATCCAATTTTGATCACCATTAGATTTGCTTTTTGAAGTTTGAATTAATGATTATTGAGCGGTTATCGAGATCCTTTCTTTTATAAATAGTGCCTTCTTCTTCCTTGTTCTCTTTACTTGTTCAGAGCTCTCTCTTTCTGTCTTTGTTCTTGCTACCATTTTTATTATTTAAAGCCTTGTGTGCTTCTAATTTTACCTTTTTTGCATTTTTCTTGTTTTTTTTCTTATTTCCTCTACTTAAATCACTATAAATGGCCCTGGAAACTACTAATGTTGACTTCTCCACTGCCTTATTGAACCAGTAGCACTCTACTGTAAACACTATAGTGGCTGAGTGTTTCAATGCCTAGTATAAGAACTTGAACTTGTCGGCAAAGAGTTTGAGCCAGATGAAAGGATTCTGGTGAATGGGAAGAAGGAAGACGTTAAGTCCTTAAAGGAGTTGCTAAAGGACTTCTGCAACTATATCTTCTTCCTCAATCAGATGGTCACTGGATTGAAGTAGCCCCTCTCTCCTTTCATGGTGGCTCTATTTAACTACTATCAAGTGAACCCTATGGTGCTCCATTTGAATGCCATTAGGGAGATGTTCTTCTTCGAGGTAGTATGTACTGCCCTGAGGATTACTCCAACAACAAATATGTTTCAAGTATGCTTTAAATTAGGGAAGTTAACTGAGGGCTTCATTTATACAACTTTTGCTCTCATGAAGTGCCATCTCTTCTAAAATAAGGAGAACAAGGTCCTCAATTGGGCAAGTCAATTTTTTGTTATTAGGCAAAAAGCTATCCAAGGTATTGGCTTCAAATTTCTTGGTTCTTTGATGAGCCTGGTCAATGGCTTGTTTGACTGATTAGAGGACTTAACCTAAGAGGAAAATGTGGGGATCAAGACCTTGATCCAAGGAAGAACTTCATACAATATAAGGTCATTGGAGATCAACATGATGCTTGAGGTTACCGAAGGTATGGTAATTTCAAACATACCAATAAATGACGTTAGGGGTGAGTCTGGGTACTCATTTCTATTGTTCAGATTCAATGATGTTCTTTGATACATCTTACTGACTTAAATTATATTTCCTCTATAGCTTTTAATGATAAGGAGAATGGGTATTACAAAGACATAGAGAAAAAAGCTAAAGGGTATCACTCCTCTCACCTACAATTGTCATGATCACCTTCAATATGTGGATAAGGTGATTGGGAGGTTGAATCTGGTCCATCGAGGAGAATGGCAACCTTTAAAAGTAGTTCCCTTATCAGATCCAAAGCCAGTGAAGAGACTAGTGGCAAAAGGAAGAAGGCGCCAACTACTAGCATTCTAATTAACGAAGAAGCAGCAATGAAGAAGGTTGCAAAGCAGCTGAGGAAGTCTGTTCCTGTTGGGAAGGAAAAGAAGAAGTAAACCCATCTTCTAAAAACAATCCTAGAGAGGAGGTTATAGCTAAGCTTACTAATTTGGCAAAGAATATAGAAGGAGCAGTTGCAGCCTTGGCTCTAGTGGATGAAGAAAATGAAGAGTATGTTCAAGTAAGTTCTTCCTTAGTGAGGAAGAGCAAATCTTCAGGGGTTTCTCAAAGAGAAGAAGAGTCTATTACTACTACTGAAGAAATAAATATCCTTAAGAATGATGAGAGTACTTGGACTGAAGAGGCTTAAGAACAAAAGGCTCCCACTACTAATATGATAGGGCGACTAAATGGGGAGCCAACTACTGCAACTGCTAGAGAAAATCATGCATCTTCGATCACTGAATCTCCCATTCCTAGTTGGATGATTTTATTACTCAGCACTTGATGATTTGACACTTATTACTAAGTTATTTCACTTATACGTTTTGTTCTTTTGCAAAGGATAACTTAAAATTTTTTTTATTTTGATGAATATTTCAATAATCTAGCAGCCAAAGAAGTGAGAGCCAATGCTACTACCACTATTGTTGTTACTTCTAAGGGTAAGCCTATGAGCATAGTTAGCAATGAACCCTTAGTTTAAATAAGTGTTAAAGCTTTATCAATGAAGAGAGAAGAAACCAGTGATGATTGAATAAAGGAATCTTCTAAAGTAGTTATTGAACCTTCTATAAGTCATGCAAAAGATGAGAATGAAGAGAGGACTCGAAGACATCCTTTTATTCTAGAATTCAACTTCATTAGCTCTAATCTCTTGGGGATATCTAGATGCCTTGAAAATGCTAGAGTAGAAGCTAAAATTATGGATCAAAGACCCCTTTCAAGGATGAAAATGGTGTTTGTAGACCCAAGTGTATAAGGGAGAAAGTGTTGAATAATGAAGAACTTTGTAATAAGCTTCCTCCCGTTTGCCACAACCTCTATAATAAATAGTCTAAGGCTTTATTTCAACACTTTGAGAAGAGTGAGGTTATTCAGTGAGCTGATGACATATTAAATTTTGCCAATGATCTTTCCATGGTTCTACATCCTTTTACATCTTCATGTTGTCAGCCATACTTTCCTCCAGAGAATTGCTATAGAGAGAAGCATTCAAAGGCTATGATGTAAGTACCTCTTCGGATCTTCATTTGTTGGTCTTCATCTTATGTTTTGTATCTTATCTATTTGTTTATCTCTTTTCAGACTATGAGAACTGCTACAATGTTGATTGAGCACTTAGATGCTTATGATGAGTTTTATATTAAAGCAAAGAACAATAAAATGTATTGAGCTCATCAAAGAGCAACGCACTATCATTGACATGTTTCATGATGTGCTAAAACAATTGAGGAAAGAGAAATCCAACTCTGAAGAACTTAAGAAATTTTAAGCTGAAGTAGATAGGCTGCAAACCATAAATGCTGGCCTGGTTAAGGATGTGACCCATTGGTAAGGGAGGTTAAAAGAAGCCAAAGAAGCCTTTGAGAAGAGAACTAAAGAGCTTAATATAACTATCTGTTCTTTACAAGATTCTTTAACATTAAAGGACAAGTACATTAAAGAGCTTCGGTCTTCTTTAAATAAAGTTAAAGGGAAAGTGCAAAGCTTAAGGTCAAGGATTGACTAATTGCAATTTGAAATATATCAACTCAAAGCTAGCTAAGATGAACTAGTTAAAACGAAGAAGAAGATTGAAGAACTAAAGCGAGAGTTAAATACTGAGAGACACAAGGCAAGTAAAGTAGAGCGTTAAGCTGAGAGTGCCAAAAAAAGACCAAGAATCTATTATCAATTATTTTATCAAATCTGAAGTACTCAAGAAATTTATTGCTTTCAAGGGAATGCATTGACCCACCAGCTTCTACAACTTCATCATTGATGATGTGGCGAAGAAGTTTCTTGGGGTACTTTAAGAAGGTCTAAAGTAAATTGGTAGGTCTAAAGTAACAAATTGGTACAGTTCTCAATATAAATGAAGGCAACTTAATTGTTCTATTCTTTGCAAGCTAGGGCTCTAGTTTGAAGGACACCTCTACTTCTTGAAGGAATATTAGGCATAAATTAAGAGGAAGCAACATAGTGGGTGAAATTTCAAAAAATTTAAAATTTCACTTACACCCAAATGGATCTAATAAACATTCATCCAATCATCTAATTAATGTGTAAAACACATAAGAAAGTAAGAAGATCATGTGGTAATCATATTACGTCTTGAAGCATATGAACTCTAATTCTTCTTTCCTCTCCAAAAGCTCCCCAAATGTTAAGCCTCTAGTTTGTCCACACCAAACTTCAGCTCTAAGGCTAACTTTGATTTTTTTTAGATGTTCTTGATTGTCTCTCTTTGTAGCCCAATTGAATATAAGATATTCTAAAACAAATCCTTGGTGATTTGATTTCTTCTAATTACCATGGATGTATCTTTGCAATAAAAAAAACCTTTGTTCTTTCTCAAAGAACAAAGAACAAGAAAATTAAAGAACTCTTCTTCTCCTCTTTTCTCTCAAGAATTACTCTATAAGATTTCTATTAGAAAAGATGTGCAAAAGCATTCATAAATTAACAACATTTGCATTTAAATAGCCAACCACTATGTTGTTAATTAGGGAACAAATAAGATATTTATTTTGCTTTTTACTTTAAGCTTAAATGGAAAAGACCAATTTACCCTTTATGATTTATGATAACTTCCATTAAGCCTTATGTAGTTAAAAGACTATTTTGACCTTAGTTACCTTTCTCTAACCCCCTAAATCCATCATATGGACCTAAATTAGCTCTCTCCATTTCACAAATAGGCTTGGGCCATTTAGGATTTAGTCCAAAGTTTAAATTAAATCTTTTAACTCATCCATAGTTTTAATTAATTAAATCCTTCTCATTTATATCATATATAAATTAGGATTTAATTAATAAGAAATCATTTTGGATTTAAACTTCATGACATGCTAGGGTCTTTATAAATTTAATTACAAGTTTAATCCTTTTACCACTAATTAATTAATTAAATACTTTAATTAATTATTGTGGTAAACCTTTTATCCTTGGAAGGTGAACACTTTTGGGTGTGTGACTTTCTAGGTTCATGTCTAATTAGCAATGAGATTAAGAAAATAATTTTCTCTACTAATATGAAATCCCTATATCACCCTTAGTCCTATAAGTCATGAGTGACGTCTAGCATAGCATATCATGACTACCTAATTAGAATGAATATAAGTGTTTAATCACTTATTCATTTGATGGACCATTGATCATAATTAACGTATGCTAAATCCCTTCATTACAAAATCCTAATCTTAGCTAGGGTCATGGATTTGTCAAACCCTAATATGCTTCGATCATATGTCTATATCTCGATTCTAATTCTTGATAAGATCGATTCCTATTAGAAACCCTTTCTAGTGAATCTTTACTACCTTGGCCCAGGATTTGATTATCAAGAATAATCAAATAGCATGGGATTTCTTCCTTGTTTATTCAAGTTAATGAATTCTCTCTTGGCAATCACTTACCTCCATTCATAACTAGTTAGAACTATCACATACCATATACCAATACTTGAATAGCATTATTATGTAAGTAGTAACAAATTCCAACTATCAATGAATGAGATATAGTGTTCCTCAAGTCAAAGAACTATATGTACAATTATGACCTAGATGATGATTTATTGACTAGCAATAAAACTCCATGTCATCATCATCTAACGTCACAGTTCGATCATTCATCATATAAATATCCATATGTTTATATCGACAACATTTATCAAATAGTATAATGCTCACTGTCTCTATAATCATAAGTATCACATACTGATTATAGATTATAAACAGAGGTGATGGACTTAAGGAATTAATGATGCCCAGTCATTAATCCTATGACCATGAACATTTTAAAGTTTTTGTTTAAGAGCTATCTACCATCCATATTCTTAACACTTAAGAATAGATCCTCTTTTGAAAAATACTTATGGACTTTAAATATATATTTAATACAATGGAATAATTTCATTTATAAACATATATTTTATTGCCATTTAGGAATAATGTTTTACATTGACATAACTTATACATAACTCTAGGGCATACTCTCTAACAATCTCCCACTTGCACTATAGCTAATCATGCAATATCTAAGTCCCATCTTCTCAAGATGAAATTCTAGTTGTTGCTGACTCATTGCTTTAGTGAGTGGATTTGCTGTATTTTCAGTTGATGCTATTTTTTGCATGGCTATCTCGCATTTCCTAATTATTTCTCTAATAATATGATAATGCCTTTCTATGTGTTTGGATTTTTTGTGAGACCTTGGTTCCTTTGCTTGAGCTATAGCTCCATTGTTGCCGCAGTAGACAAGAACCACCAACTCAATGGTAGGAACCACTCCAAGTTATGTTACAAACTTTTGAATCCAAATAGCTTCTTTTGTAGCATCAGATGCAACAACATACTCAGCTTCTATAATGGAATCTGTAGTAGTTGATTGCTTGGAACTTTTTTAACATACTACTCCTCCATTACAGGTGAAAACAAATCCAGATATAGACTTTCTATCATCAATATCTGACTGGAAGTCAGAATCTGTGAACCCATCTATCCTCAAGTCACCTCCTCCATATATCAAAACTAAACCCTTAGTTCTTCTAAAGTACTTAAGGATAGCTTTGATAGCAGTCTAGTGATTTAATCCTGGATTGGATTGGAATCTGCTAGTCAAACTAACAGCATATGTGATATCCAACCTAGTACATAATATAGCATACATTAGGCTTCCAATTGACAAAGCATATGGAACCTTGGCCATATTTACCATTTCTTCAGGTGTCTTAGCAGACATAGCCTTAGAAAGATGGATAACATGCCTCACAGACCCTTCTTGGAATCTTGCATGTTGAACCGTTTCAACACCCTTTCCAAGTATTGACGTTGAGAAAGTCCTATCATTTTTTTCGATCTATCTCTATAGATACGAATTCCCAGAATATAAGCAGCTTCTCCCAAGTCCTTCATGGAGAAAGTTTTAGATAGCCAAACTTTTACAGTTGTTAACATACCAATGTCATTTCCAATTAATAGTATATCATCCACGTACAAGATAAGAAAAGTGAGTGCACTCCTACTAACCTTGTACACACAAGGCTCATCTTCGTTCTTAATGAAAATAAATGATTTAATTACTTCATCAAAATGATGATTCCAGCTCCTCGAAGCTTGCTTAAGACCATAAATAGATCTCTTAAGCTTACACACTTTGGAACTTTCTTTATATTCATAACCTTTAAGTTGTTCCATAAATATGTCTTCCTCAATGTTACCATTAAGAAATGTGGTCTTAACATCCATTTGCCAAACCTCATATTCATAGTGTGCTGCTATAACTAATAAAATCCTAATGGATTTAATCATGGCTACAGGCAAGAAAGTTTCCTCATAGTCAATGCCTAGCTTGCCTTTTATGAAACCTTTTCGCTATTAGCCTAGCTTTGAATGTCTCTACATTTCTGTATGCACCAATCTTTCACTTGAAAATCCATTTACATCGTATGGGTATTATACCATCAAGTAGATTAACAAGTTCCCATACTTGGTTAGCATACATGGAATGCATTTCAAATTTCATAGCTTCTAGCCATTTTGAGGAATCTATATCTGATATAGCTTGCTCAAAAGTAATAGGATCATCACTATGATCAACTTCTTCATAAATGAAGAACCCTTGCACATTACCATGAAGAAATCCATATCTCTTTGGAGGATGAGATATCTTACTAGATCTTTGAGGTTCTTGTGTGGAGATATCATTAACAAGTGTTGACTCATCAAGAGATTGATCAATATCCATTTGATCATTTTGTTGGATTTCATCGGATGATCCCTCATCCAATATTATCTTTCTTCCTTTGCCACTTTCTTAAAGAAACTCTTTCTCACGAAATTGACATCCCAACTAACAAAAATTGTTTATTAAGAAGGAAGATAGAAATAATATCCTAAACTACTTTTAGGAAATCCAACAACCTACCTTTTACAGACCTTTCTTCCAATTTATCTGTTTTAGCTTTTTAATGTGTGCTGGACACCCCTAAATCTCAACATGTTTAAGACTTGGTTTCCTATTATGCCATATCTCATATGGAGTAGTAGGAACAAATTTGGAAGGAACTTTGTTAAAGATATAGATGGCAGTCTGCAATGCAAATCCCCAAAAGGAGATAGGGAAGTCGGTATAGCTCATCATAAAACACACCATATCAAATAAAGTATGATTTCTTCTTTCAGACACACCATCTAACTATGGTGTTCTGGGAGGAGTCAACTATGATATAATGCCATGTTCTTTAAGGAAATCTTTAAACTCAGTACTTAGGTATTCACCTCCTCGATCTGATAGTAGGATTTTAATACCTTTTCCCATTTGTTTCTCAACTTTACTTTTGAATTCTTTGAACTTTTCAAAGGATTCATATTTATACTTCATTAAATATACATATCCAAACCTTGAAAGGTTTTTTGTAAATGTAATGAAATATAAACATCCACCCCTTGCCATTTCACTAAATGGACCACATACATCACTATGTATAAGTTCTAAAACTTCTTTGGCTCTTTCATTTTGTCAAATAAAAGATGACCTAGTCATCTTGCCTTGGATACAAGACTCACAAATTGAAGTAGCTTCACCACCTAAAGGGTTAAGGATCCCCATTTTCTCCAATTTTGATATCCTATCTTCGGCAATATTACCTAATCTAAGATGCCAAATATGTTTTGAACTAGAAGTTGATTTTATCATGGCATTTTTATTACTTATGCATAGAGTTGTATTATTATTACCATTATCTAAATAATAAAGACCATCAAGTACATAACCCATACCAACGATTCTATTACAATAATAGATAATACAAACATCTTTCTTAAACAGGAGTTCATAACCTATACTAGTCACACTAATTACAAAAATGATGTTCTTATAGGAATTAGGAATGTACAAAACATCTTTTAATAATAATACATAATCAAAAAGATTAATAGAAGTCAATCCAATAGCTTTGGCCACAACACTTGCTCTATTACCAAGCTTTAGGATCACTTCCCTTTTTTCCAAGCTTTTGCTGCTTGTCATTTCCTGCATAGAAGTATAAATAAGAGAACTTTCACCACTATCAAATATCCAAACCTTTGATGAACCATGTGAAATATTGGAAATCGAACAATTAAAAGAGATACCTTCAGAAGGCTTGCCCTTGCTTTTGTTCTTCTTATTGCCCTTCAAGGATTCCAAATACTTTGGGCAATTTCTTCTCCAATGTCCACTTTGGTCACAATGGAAACACTTTGCACTACCATCTGAAGCTCCCTTTGTGGACTTGTCTTTGCTCACTCCACCACTTGGCTTAAGTTTGGAGTCTTTCTTTTTGCTTTTCTTCTTTGTAGTCTTACTACTAGAAGAAGCAGCTAAAGCAACCTCCTTACCTTTGCCTTTCATGATATTTTATACAGGCACAAGTCTATTATGTAACTTAGCAAGAGTGTATTCTATCTTATTCATATGAAAGTTCAAAATGAAATTAGAGAAGGAATCAGGTAGGGTTTGTAAGATCAAATCCGTTTGAACCATGGTAAAATCTAAATTCTCTAATTGCTCAATGAGCTTGATCATCTTATGAACAGATGGCCTAACCTTCTCACCCTCTTGTATCTTGGTTTGGAACAACTGTTTCGATATCTCATATATAGCAGTTCTATTTTCTTCTCCATATAGCTTACAAAAATGGATAAGAATGTCCCTAACCTCAACATAGTTTTCATGTTGCTTATGCAAATCATATGACATAGAAGCCAACATGATACACTTTGCCAAAACATAATCCTCTTTCCACCTATTTAAGGTGGCATGTTCCTCAGTAAAAGCCCCTTCAGGTAAGGGTCTAGGAACATCATAATCAAGTACATAAGCAATCTTTTCGTAAGCAAGGACCAATTTAAGGTTACGATACCAATCCACAAAGTTAGGTTCCATGAGTTTGTTATCAGAAAGAATGCTTATGATGGGACAGGATTTGCTCATTTTAACAGAATACTATAGAAAGTAAAAAGATTATCAATATTATGTAAAAAGTAACTTCCATAATGATTTGGTCTTTAATCGTAATGGTGCTCCCACTAACTTTGCGATTCCTACACTTCCAAGTAGGAAATGAAAATCCCATTAGGGTGGATTTCTAGTGGGTGATTGAATTCTTGTAAGACTATCAAATACCCTCATATACACATTGTCATTATTGAGAATTTGATATCTAATAGGTGAACAACATTTGTTCATCACAACTCTTTGTGAGGCTCAACCATTTTGGTTCCTAATGTTTCTTATTTCAGATACACGTTGTCATTATTAATCATACACATTAGTTAAGTCAAACCCATTGGACCAATAAGTATAGAGAATTCAACATTGCAAGGCTCAGGTACTCATTGCCATTATTGCCAAGCTATGCATGTCACACTTGCAACATCACATGTTATCCAATAACTTTAAAGAAAATATTATTCCAATGGAGAACCATGACTTAATATTTTATTTGAAAGACATTCGAGCTATAATATTAGGTCTCACTTTGCACATTATTCATATTAGCATACATCACATGTATAATATATATCACATATATATCACAAAAAGAATAATGTAAACGTAGGTTTAATCATGGACTAGCTATAGGCTCAATTCGTAACCATAAGGAACGAGTTAAAATTTAGGTTAACCAAATTACAAACATGAGATTACAATAATTGAATCTTCATACTCCTACTAGGCATCTTGGTAGGTTGAACCTTCTTTTGTTCTTGTATTTGTATCTCCATATCACCATACGTACATTTTCTTGTATCTCCATATCACCATATGTACATTTGTATCCTTGGCATACCAAGGTGAGAATTACAATAACAAAAGAGCTCACAAGGCTCAATGAATTTAATTAAAACCTAAATAAGTAATTAACCTTTAATTACATTTCCATAAAAGAAAACATACATTATGATTTCCTAGTCCATGATAAACCATTCATGCCTCTCAAACAAACAACAAACATAAATACAACAATTATAATTATGGATATGTTGTTCAACATTTGGAACATTTCCAAAACCACTTTGAATATCATATATTCGGGGTTTTTATAACTTAAAATCATATTTAAAGTCATAAAAATTATTTGATTGAAATTATAGTCCAAAAAAATTTTGAAAATAAAAAAGTTGGGAAAAAGAAACAGTGGGAATCGTGACCTATTCGCGGCCGCGATTTCAAACTCGATCAATTTGTGGTCTCGACATATGTTTCGCAATCGCAACTCAATTATAACAGAAAACAACGCTCATGTTAGACCTAAGTCGATCATAACACATTCACAGGCGTGACTCAATAATCGCGGTCGTGACAAAAAGTTCATGATCGCTAAAGTTGATTCGCGGTCGCGAAAACAGATTAGCGAGCACAAAATGGATGTTGCAGTCGCGATCCTTAGATCCGTCAACACAACATTTGTGCCAAAACTTTTTCCAACTCAATTTCAATCAACACAAAAACACCCATAGCAACATATACAATGATATTACATAGAAATTAGGTGGCTCTAATACCAATTGAAGGAATATTAGGTGCAACTTAAGCGAAAGTAACATGGTGGGTGAAATTCCAAACAATTTAAAATTTCGCTTACACCCAAATGGGTCCAATAAACATTCATCCAATCATCTAATTAATTAATGATGCCCAGTCATTAGTCCTATGACCATAAACATTTTAAAGTATTCATTTAAGAGCTATCTACTATCTATATTCTCAACACTTGAGAATAGATCCTCTTTTGAAAAATACTTATGGACTTCAAATATATATTTAATACAATGTAACAATTTTATTTATAAATATATATTTTATTGCCATTTAGGGATAATGTTTTACATTTACATAACTTATACATAGCTCTAGGGCATACCCTCTAACACTTATGGACAACCTTCAATAAAATAGCTTCCTTCTTCGATTTTTTTTTTTTAAGACGTAGACAATTTTTCTATAATTCTTTGTACAATTCTTTGATTCAATGAATAAACTTATATTCTTTTTCAATGTTGCTTCATCTCTTGATACTTCTATGCAAATAAACTGAGTTAAATTTAGAATTGATACTTAACTCTTTAAATTGAACCTTCAATTGAAGTAATTGAATCACCTGAACTTTGATACTTTGAATTGTAGATATGTATTTTTTTTCCTCCCTTTAAAGAAGGAATAATTTATTATTGCTTCTTGCCTTAGATCAAATGTGCCTTGTGTTATCAAGGACTTTGGCCTTGCCTTAACAATGGCTTTATCTTTGCCTTGGCGAATAGAATGTACCTCACCTTGGTAAGGACCTCGCCTTGATGAGGTTTTTTGGGTGTCCTCTTACAAGAGACTTATTGCTTCACCTTAGTGAAGGCTTCGGCCTTGCCTTGACAAGGGCTTTATTGTGTACCCTCATACAGGGGACTTAGTGCTTCATCTTGGTGAAGACTTTAGCCTTGCTTTGACAAGGGGTTTCTCTTCGCCTTGGCAAAAAGAATGTACCTCACCTTGATGAGAATCTCACCTTGATAAGGTTTTTTAGGTGTTCTTCTTGCAAGGGATTATGAGGTGTCACTTAAGCACCGGTCTAATCCACTGAAGAATCAAAATACTCTTTGGTAGAAGCTCCACAATTGGAACTCACTGTGAGTTCAAAAAATTGATTTTTGTAATTTGGAAGTTGTGAAAGGGAGTCGCCACTTTAATTTACTTGTTTTAGTTGGGAAAATTAAAGAAAACCCAAAATGATTGACTCCAAAAAATATTTAATTTATCCCAATGGAAAATGCACTAATCCGCGAGTGACCAAGGAGAGTTCGGGGGTTAGGTTTTGGTAATTACACAATTGAGAAAATATAATTTTCTTCAGTTTGGCTAAAAATTGCAAAATAACTCTTAAAAAGGAATTTTCGTGTATGTATGAACAGGAATAAAATGATGCACGAAACAAATATATATGACAAGATGGAATGACAATTATAGATAAATAAGTAAAATAAATCATACTTAATTATTACAAAGCCAAAATGATTGAAATAAAGAGGATCTTTCCTCTAACCCTTACGGGTACTAAGGAAAGCACACATTCCTCAACTAAGCTAGTACAAAATCAGAAACAAAGGATTAATACAAATAAATTAGAGTAAAAGGGAAAAATTGTTAATAAAAAGATTTTGGAGTTGATAACTTTTCAGAATGGTAGCCTACGTATCCTATTAGATAGGAATTAAACTCCACGCAGTTCTTCCTTCTTACAAAGTAGGGGTTATAGAAAAAAGTGTTAGTTTGTTTATTAATTTAATTCTAATTCTTAAATTAATAAATTTTAGACCTTTTATGTTTTAGATCTAAAGAGAATTCTAGTTCTGAGTTTAGAATTTTGAAAATGGACAAAAGGAATTATACCTTTGCATTCCTTGATTTTCAGATGAATGGGGCGAGCTTAACTCCATATCTAAGCTCCACTTTGGATTTAGGACTCTGAAGTTGAACCTTAAACAGCAAAAGGTTAGCAAAACAATTTAATAAATGCAAATTAAAAGAATTTGAAATGACAGATTTTAGTATCAGATTTTGAACAGAATTTTGGCACAATTAGTAGAGCAATATAGGAGAGTTTCTGCATTGGAATTCCCTCCAAATGAATTGAAAAGCAACTAAATCTATAGAGCTGGTGAAGGGGTGCAGCCGGATGCCGGCGGCGGCATCGACAGTGCACCGACCAGTCGGGCGGCACCCAGATTGCCCCAGCCGGCAGGGCGACATGTTGGGCGACAGGGTGGAACACCGCAGAACCGCTAGTTTAACATAATTTCACACATTTTTTGTCATTTTTAGTCTGTTTCATATCTAATTTGGGTCCGGTTTAATTCTATGGGTTTGTAACTGAAAAGCAGTCAACTGGAGGTGAAAGATTTAGAAAATTTATTTTTCAGGGGCGCTGTCCCCTTGATCTTTGCCTGCTAATCAGCTAGTGGGACCACCATATGCATAGCGCACTTTTCTTAGTAGGTGTCAAGCTGCAGCTGGATCATAAGGATGCAAATTTGAGGGTTCACAGGGACCTAGTGCTTTACCTTTGTAAAGGCTTTGGCCTTACCTTGACAAGGGCTTTTTCATCGCCTTGGCGAAGGGAGTGAGAAATGTGAAGGATGCTTCACGAAGTAGAACATGTTGAAAAATACTTCTTCATTTTCTAAATTATTTATAATACATCTTGAGACGTTGAATATTCTAAATGTGAGAAACTTCAACTCCTTCTAATGTTACAAGTCTATATGTAACAGGACCTATCACTTTCTGTACTTGATATGGTCCTTCCTATATTGGTGCCAATTTGCCCATTACTTCTTTGTGAATAGTGGCTTTGAGATTTTTTAAGACCAAGCCTCCTTTGGTGAACACCCGAGTTCTAACCTTTTTGTTGAAGTAATAGGTTGCTTTAGTCTTATAAGCCTCTAAATGGATAGTTACTTTATCATAAAGATATCTAAATCAATTCTTCTTTCTTAGTCATTTAACTCTTTGCCAAAAAAATTAATCCTTGCACTCGATATGTCAATGCCAATTGGAATGACAACTTCAGTGCCATAAGTTAGACTAAAAGGAGTTTTGCCTGTTGTTTCTTTTAGAGTGGTTTGATATGCCCAAAGGACATGGTAGAGTTCGTCTGCCTAACCTTTGTCATATCTGTTAAGCTATTTCTTTAGTCCCTGAAGGATAGTTTGATTAACCACTTTGACTTTCCCATTTGATTGTGGATGAGCAATAGATGAGAAGTGTAGTTTGATTTGAAGACCTTCATAAAAAGCTCGAACTTTTAAATTATCGAATTACTTTCCATTGTCATTGACAAGTTGATATAAAATGCCAAATCAACACAAGATGTTTCTCCATAAGCAGTTGATAATTTTTTTGCTATAATATAGCGAGTACTTCGGCTTCTACCCATTTGGTGAAGTATTCTATAGTTACTAGCATGAATTTCCTTTGACTTGAAGCCAATGGGAAAGGCCCCAGGATGTCTATCCCCCACTTAGCAAATAGCCAAGAACTTATGATTAGGATTTGTTATGCTGCTAAAGTGCATTGGCTTCAAGTATACTTTTGACAAATAGGACAGCTTCATACCATCTTAATGGCATCTTGTTTAATTTTTGGCTAAAAATATCCTTGTCTAATCACTTTTGCTGCCAGTGCTTTACCTCCTATATGCATTACATAAGACCTTTCGTGTATCTTTTACAACACATAATTTGCTTTAGTTGGCTTGAGACGCTTTAGCCATGGCAAAGAATAGGCTCTTTTATAAAGTGTTTCATCATGTAATGAAAAATAAGCACTCTGATATCAAAACTTTCTTGCCATTTTCAGGTTTGAAGGTAGTTCTCCCTTATCCAGATAGGCTTTAATGGGATCCATCTAGCTAGGCTCTTTATCTGCTTATATGACCTCTTCACCATCATGAATGCTTGGATAGGGAAGCGATCCTACAAAGAACCTTCGAAGTAGTTTGGCTAGATGTGTGGCTTCCATTATGCTAAGACTGTCTGCACTATAATTATCAATTTAAGGGACTTTGCTAAACTACATATCCGCATTTCTATCTTTGATTTTTTGAATTAAGGCCTTGACCTTTTCTAAATACTTGAGCAAAGTTTTGTCTTTTGCCTCAAATTCTCCCTTGATCTGACCCATTATCAATTGAGAATAGCTGAAGAGTTTCAAAGTTTCAAGTCTCAAACAATCAGTGAGCAATAACCCTTAAATCATTGCTTTGTACTCAGTTGTGTTGTTAGTGGTTGAAAAATCCAATCTTAAGGCATATTCAAGCAGAAAACCATTCTCCACCACTACTCCCTATGCTACTTGCACCATTCACATAAAGTTCCTATGAGGAATTGTTAAGAACTAGTAAAGAACTTGATTTAGCTTATTGGATAACTTCATTTGGTGGTGCTAGTTCTACC
Organism: Reutealis trisperma; assembly: GCA_947687605.1. Lineage (NCBI taxonomy): Eukaryota > Viridiplantae > Streptophyta > Magnoliopsida > Malpighiales > Euphorbiaceae > Reutealis > Reutealis trisperma. Next base: position 110,276 of record CANTUT010000896.1, read on the forward strand.
GAAGATGATGGGTTGGAAAAGGAGCATTTAGAAATGAAATAAGCTAAAGCTTATGCCTTAATAGCTAACCATGGCTTGTATTATAGTCCATATTGGCCTAATTTGACTTACCAACATAACATTCGCCTTAAGGTCTCTAGGCGATGAAGAAATTTTTGGAGCAATTAATCAATGGCCACCACTCTTGGTGTGCTTAAAGACAGACTTTAAATTTTTTGGCTGACAAGAGTAAAGCATAAGCCAATTTTTCAATATTTCAGCTCCTTGAAAGACTTTACTAAAGTAATAAATTGGCTTTTGCATCGAACCTTCTTCACAAATGAGAACATAACTTATTGCTTAGTCTAAAGTTGAGAGGTAGATGAGGATTTGCTCTCTAGGCAAAGGTCTACTCAGAATATGTTCAAAACTAAGGAAAGATTTGAGCTATTCAAAGGCCACTTAGTACTCAAGCATCCACTCAAAAGTATCTGTCTTCCTTAATTTTTTCAAGAAAGGCATATACTTCTTAACAGATAGAGATAAAAATCGATTGAGTGCTGCTATTTTTCCTGTCAATCATTATACTTCTTTCACATTCTTTGGTGGGGCCATATTAAGGATTGCTTTAACTTTATCTGGATTTGGCACTATTCCTCATTCGCTGACCATGAAGCTGAGGAACTTTCCATCGTTGACGAAGAATGTGCACTTCTCAAGGGTTAGTTTGATATGATAATCGTCCATTACTATGAAGACTTATATGAGGTCTCTTATATGATCTTCAAAATTTCTGCTTTTAACTATCATATCATCAATATAGGCTTCCACATTCTTGCCTAGAAGATCTTTAAATATCATGTTAATGAGTCGTTGATAGGTTTCACTAGTATTCTTTAGACCAGATGGTATGGAAATGTTATAATAAGTACCTTTCTCTTTGATAAAGGATATCTTCTCTTCGTCATCTAAGTGTATCCTTATCTAGTGGTACCATTGCTTCACATCCAATAATGATGGAAAGCCATAACCAATAGTTGAATCTACTAGCTTATCTATCATTAGCAATTGGAACAAGTCCTTCAGGCAAGCTTTGTTGAGGTCAGTGAAATCTACACACATCCCTTATAGGTGTCATTCAATTTCTTCACTAAAACAACGTTAGCTAACCACTTAGGATAGTGTACTTCTCTAATAAACCCTGCTCCTAAGAGCTTGTTGGCTTCGTCTTCAATAACCGCTTGTCATTCTACCGTAAAGCATATCTTTTTCTATTTGATTGGTTTGAAGTTTGGATCAACACCAAATTGATGGGTGATGATCTTAAAATTAACTTCTAGCATCTATATTGATGTCCAAGTGAAGTTAGATAGGTTTTGTCTAAGAAAATGCTGAGCTTCTCTCTTTTGATCTTCACTTAATGAATAATTGATCAATACAAATTTCTTTAACTCCTTCTGCTGGATAAAGAACTTCTTTAATTTGCCTAGCAGTTGAGTTCTCTGAGTGTCTTTGATTCTACAAATTGAGTTTAGACTTCTACCATTGCAACTTCTTCTAAGGGTTGTTTCATCTTCTTAGAGTCTCTGATTGAATGATTGACTTCATTAGTAAGGTTCCCATTGATATAGAACTCTCCATTTAATGGTCTCGGATGGTCATCTTTAATCTTCGAAGATTAATTGAAGCCTCAAATACATATAGCAGTGGTCTTCCTATTAATATGTTATAGGCAAGAGGTTTTTGCACAACAACAAAGGTTGCCATTGTGGTGACACAGTCTGGTGAGATGCCTATAGTGAAGGGTAACCTTATGACTCCCCTTGATGGGACTTTAGAGCCATCGAGCATGTGAATAGGATTGTTTAATTCTTCTAGGTTCTTTTCTCTTAATCCATTTTTTTGTATGCGTCTAATGTGATTAAGTTTACTAAACTACCATCATCAACCAGAATCCTCTTCACTGTGAAGTTGGCAACTACAAGTCAAATCACAATTGGACTTACATGTGAAACTTCTGATATGTTTCCATCATCCCACACGTTAGTTCCATTGCAAAAGACAAATTTAGGTCATTTTTGTTTTCTTGCCAAAGCCTTAGCCTTGGATTTACTGAGAGGTACTTCAGCAAGCTTCCCAGTAAGACAGTGAATGACACCTGTTGTACCTTCACTGGTGGGCTGCTTGCCTTGATCTTGAGTAGCTTTTGATTCTTCTCTCCCTACCCTTTTTCCTTTCATGAATTTCCCAAGATAACCTTGTTGAATTAATATCTCTATTTCCTCCATCAAAGATCTGCACTTGTTGTTATTGTGGCCATGTGTGTAGTGGAAGAGACAATATTTGGTTTTGTCCCTTAACTCTATGGACCTTTGTATTGGCCTTGGCCTCATCTAGATGTTTTAGTCTTGAAATGCTGCAAGGATCTTAGCTGGAATGGCATTAAAAGGTGTGAGTTTTGAGAGATCAAGATGGCGTTGTCTTAACCTTTATGGACCTTTTCTCCCTGATGTAGCTGGATGTTGTTGTTGACTCTTTTCTATTATTACCATAGCTTTGACTTCTTGCTTTCTTCACCACTTATTGTAATATTGATACTTTTGATCATCTCTTCTTTAAAATTTGACTATAGCTATAAGTGTTATCTTGCCTGATGTACTTTTGAGCTTTAGCCATGCTCTCCTCTAGAGTTTATAAGGCATGTTTGCTCAATACTTTAAAATAATCTCTGAGTCATACCATTTTGGAGTGCTTCAACAACTCTTGATTGGTCTAGATTCATTACTTTTAAGGCTTCTCTATTGAAGCGGGTTATATAACTTCGAAGAGATACTCCTTCTTCTTAAATTATCTACTCTAAGAATTGGGTCTTCCTGTCAATTAGGATGCTTGCTGCAAACCAACGAATGAAGTTTTTAGTAAGTTTTTTGAAAGAAGAGATATTGCCTTCTTCCAAACTATCAAACCACCTAGTATGGCTCCTTCCAAAGATCTATGGAAAGCTCGATATAAGACCGCATCACTCATGGTTTAGAGTTCCATAGCATGCTTATAGTTTATGACATGAGTCTTTGGATCAAATTCTCCATTGTATCTTGCAATGGATGGTGATTTAAATTTATCTAGCATTTGATAATCATTTATTCTCCTAACGAAGGGTGATTTCAAGGGCAAGTGCCAGATTTTTATCCATTACTTTCTTGCTTCAATCTATATCCATTTCTTTGAAGAATTTCTTCACTTTGTCCATCATTTCTTTAGGATTATGTCGACCGGTTGCTTCTTAGATTTGCTAGCTATTATGCCTTTTATGATGAGAGGAAATTGATGGAGATGGTTTCACTCTTCGTTTAGAACATCCTTTATGACTAAGAATCAGGTTGTCCTTTTTTTTGTCATGAGAATGTCATCTTCTTTCTTCTACATATTATGATGGCCCTTCACCTCAAAGTGATCTTTTATCATTTACATGCAAAATCTTTCCATGCTGAGACCTTCTTTCCCTTTATGGTGAAGGAACCCTTCCATCATTTTCTTTTTCAACTACCTTGTCTCTATGAACACTCACCACCTAGGACTTTAACCTTTGTCCTTAGCTTTTCTCAACCCTCACATCATCATGAACTCCAGGTTGATGAGGTAAAGGTTAATTCACATTACTCCTTACTACATAATATGCAATTATGATAGTTTTATGCATAGGACATATAGGTGTTAGATTTTGTGCAGCAACCAAGACTTGAATCATAGAGGATAAATGTGACACAAAAGTGTTCAATAATTATAGCGATGTTGGAACATCTATTTAAGATGTAGAGGTGACAGTTGAAGGTGTTTGAATATAGGGTAGCATTAAGTTATTCAAATATTGCATAGAAGGTGGTAAATCCATAGGGATGGTCTAAGAACTTTGTTGAGGAAGTAATTAATGAGCTAATGTCCTTGAGGGTGATACCCCAAATAAGCCTTAACTCACAAAAGTATTAAAAACCCATTGTGTGGACATTCCTGGATCTTGAGGCTGTGAGGAAGAAGGTTGTTCATTATGTTGAGTCATTTTTCTTATAAAGTTGCAAGTTTGAGGTATTTAATGGATTTTTGAAGGTGTTCAAGTGTGTATGATGAGATCAAAGAAAGGAAAGATACAGTAGATATCCTCTAAGAGAAAGAGAAACCATAGGTTTACAAAATCTAGCTACTCATTCCCCACAGACAGTGCCAATATAATATTCTCATAATAAGAGGAAATGGGCTAGATCTTTTGGTAGAGATGGGCTATCCAAGCTTAGATTAACCTGCAAAATAAGAAGAGAACAAGAACAGAGACCAGGCCTTGGCTTGGAAAGGAAGCTCCGACGCTCAAGTTAGCCATTGACAAGTTGAGAGTATTTTTAGTAAATAAGGAGAGTAGAGAGTGAAGAAGTAGCTAGCCTTACATGGACTGCATGGCTGCTATTTATACCTGAAGGTTCCTTCTAAAGAATGAGGGTGGAACACATGTCATGCATCCATAGTGACAAGGACGGGGACTTATCCTCACAAGTGTCACTTGAAGAAGCCTTCCTTATCATGAGGCAAGTGAGGCATGTGAAGAAGACTGCTCTGTCATGGTGAAAGATGCTAGGTCTTACTTTGATGGCTAAGCTTGGCGAAGAGGCAAAAAGGTGAAGTCATCCTGTGACTCCTTGATGCAAAATTGTATTAGCAAAGGGGTCCTTTAGAAGCCTATTAGTAAGTGATGAAGATGGTGAAGATGGTGAAGAGGGAGACAGCCTAACAAAGGAATGGTATTCTTCGAGTGGCAATGTACCCTCTACGCTCGTTAACCATCTCATTAACCATCTTATTAGGCCTTAGGTGAAGCCCATCTAATTTCTTGAGAGATCTACGTTCTTAGGACCCAAAACCCAAATTCTCTTAAGGTCTACTTTTTTCCTTATTAATAATGTTTTAGGTGTGTGGGATTTTAATTAGGATTTCATCAATTATGATGTTTATCTTTCTCTTTTTTTTCCCCCTAATCCATAGAAAATTTTTGGATGAATGAATTTCTAAATTTCAATTTATACTTTTTTTTTCAAATATAAACTTGTAACTATGTGAAACGTAAGATAAATATCCAATTATCACTAATTATTATTTTTAGAAGTGTGAAATTTATATTTTACATACTATCAAATATTGTATTATAGATATATGATTCGTTTGGTTTAGTTTTTTCTAATAACTAATAGTTAGTAATTATTATTGATAGTTATAGTGTCTTGTGATCAATATAATTAATAAATGTTAATTGTGTGTTGGAATATGAAACCATCAATATAAATATAATTTTTTAATATATTATAACATAAATATTAATAAACCTTTTTATAATATAAATATTAATAAAATGTAATCCTTTTTTTTAAAGAAATAATATGTGATAACATTAAATGTTGGCAAGAAGCCCAATAGCAAGTACAAGTACAAACGAGTTTAGTGGGTTACAACAAATAGGATCATTGGTCCAAGTTAACATACTCCTAAGTGAATTTTTTTGAATTGGGCTAAGCCTAAAATAAAAGACCTGAAGTTCAAACACAATATTTGCAACACTAACTTCCCTCGCTTCCACCTACCATAACTTTCCATCTTCAGTGCCATCAATGCCACCACAGTAATCAATAAGAAGACCATGGCACTGGAGAATACAGAGAAAATACAATACTAAATTCAAAAAACTTGAACTCAAAAACTTCCCAAACAACACTTCCTTGGCTCAAAACATCAAAAAAAAAAAAAAAATTCACCTAGATAAAGAGCAAGAGCCCCCTTTCGAGCCAATCTTTGCTAGAGAGGGGGTCTAATTTCTAGCAAAGGCGATGGATCTACTAAAAAAAAAAGATCTTCATAGTAGCAAACTAGATCATAGAGTTCCCATATCTCACTATCACTATCTTCCCCCATCCACCGCCATTCCTCCATAACCAACACCAACAAGGAATGAACACGATGAATGGCCAAAAAAAGCCAAAGGTGCCAGTAGCCACGACATCTAGAGAAGCTAGCTCCAAAACTCCAAAAACACCCAATTGAAACAAAAGTCACAACTAGGCCACATGGACCATTTGTTAACCAAATAGGAAAACTAAACAAAGCAAGGAAAAGAAAAGGGATTAGCCAGGGTGTTCCCTCTGGTGGCCAAAGCCATCAAAGAGGAACCCCACCATCAACCCTAAAGAATAAACAATGAAGTTTAGAGAGAGGTCAAAGAAAAAGGGGTAGAGAGAGAAAATAGGTAGCTGTGAAATTATAGGTTATAATAAAGTATAATTGATTATAAGTATAAAATAAAGTCAAATGTATAACCATAACCAACCGCCAAGGAAAAAACTCCCAATGGAGCTTTTAAATCAATTGAAGTTGGATCTCTAAGTAACTAACAATGATTGTCATAAGGACTAAATTTGATCATACAAATTGGTCCACTAAAATTAAGCTCAAGGCAGAGTTATAGATAGTAGGCATCACACATCTAAAAGTCACTTAGTTCAAGCTGTTAACACTCAGTAGGCCAAAGCTTTATCAATAGAGCTACTTACACCTCATCATTTGATGTCATTTCAAAAGCAAGCACTTTGCCCAAAACCAACCTGTCTCTACAGCACTCTATCTCGCCATAAGACGACCTCATTCAACATACAAGAAGAGTTGACTCCAGTTCTTCAAAATTCCTCATCACGTGTGGCAAGTAATTTCTAAGACTCTTCAGAAATGAGATTTAGGTCAAATAAGCACAAAATTCTAAGTCTAATAGCAGAACGTACAAAGCTTCAACCCACTATTCATCTACAATAAGTGGCTATGTTGCCTATTCATTCCAATCCCTAGGATAGGAATTCAACTTAAATACACTCACTCCTCTCCTTCCAAAGAGGAGATGTAAGCATTGGTAGAACATTATTCCCACTCAAAAACTTGATCCTTTAATGTTTGTTTTCTTTCCTTTTCTCTTCTCTTGTAGGGCATTGGCCCAAAGACAATGCAACCAAGCTTCAACTTGTCTAGATTCAACACTTTCAACTCCAATTCTAACGATGGATGGTCTTAGAACTTGAGACCCGCTAAGAAAATTCCAGTAAGTTGATATTATGAGTTTATTAAATAGATTAATTTGCTTATTGTACGACACTATATATATATATATATATATATATATATATATATATATTGTTCTCCAAAATTATTGCAAACACCCGCATAATAATTGTTCCCCATTTAAAATTTGCAATAAGCAATGAAATAATATTTTACGCCGAAAATTTTTAAAAGGAAAAAGAATTATTAAAATTAAAACTCATAATTTCCGATTCTACAAGATAAATAAATTTTTTATTGAATGAATAATTCAATAACAAGAAGTAACCTTTTTTATTCATATATATCTCAATTCTTTTTTTTTTTTTTTTTTTTTTTGTTTTTTGTTCCCTACAGGAAAGGTAAAAGTAGATATAGGATAATCTAAAAAATTAAATTAAAGATATAATAGGCTAATAAAAAAGCTAGCTAGTTCCTTGTTATGTTTCTTCAAATCTGTTGCAGATTCCTTCATTTTGGTTTAACCTTGTTAATGAAGTTCCTTTTCTTTTAAGGTCATTTTGGTTTGCTTGAACTTGATTCTTTTAAGGTATTATATATAAAGAAATCACTTGGTAAATCCAAGAATTGGGATTTCCCTTTCACTTGAAATATAATTGATTACATCTTTTTGTGATCATTTATATTATTAATTTAACAAAAGCCACAAATTGCAACAAACTGGTCCAGCTATATTTCTACCTAACAAAAGATCTTCGGTTTGATCCCACGATCAATTTAAATTTGACGGATCTAATGATTCCTCTTTAACTAAAATCTTGTGCCTTAAGCTCTCTAAAGCTGCTTGTAAATTAGTTAATTACATATAGGAATGCTTTTTATGTGCAATTACTCTTTTTTTTTCGGAGAAATTTTTTATGTGCAACTCCTTTATTATTATATGTTATTATTTTACTATTGTGGACAAGAATATCACTACTATGCTATTGAGGTTAAGAGTTACTTTTTTTTTTTTTTTTTTATTTACTGAAAAACACCTTTCAAATGTTGTTCAATTGTCTGAGTTATAAGAGTAGAATATATATATATATATATATATATACTATATTTTTTCTAATTTACTTCGCATGTTAATCATATATATTATGACTCGTTGCAATTCATTAAATATATAAATACTTATTCTAAATTTTCACTTTTTCTTTATTAAAAATTTAATGATCAATTTTTCATTACTTAAGTATAAAATTATATATTTTTATGTTAAGTGAAGTTTTTAATTAAAAATTATATAAAACTTTTTAATTAAATATCATGAGGCAAAATTGCATTGGTCGACTTTTAAGATTATTATAGAAAAATATTTATATAATTTGATTATTAAATTCACTATAATTGCTGAATTCAAGTTAAATTAAATTTTCATGTGAAAACCTAAAAATTCAATGAAAATATAATTATACATAATAAATATTATCTAAATTATAGAATTGTGCATGTTTAATATAATTAAAATGATGACACAAAATAATTATAAATTTAATATTGATATGTGAATGTATTTTAAAAGGCAATACATATAAAATATTGAAAAAAAAAATAAGTCAAACATATCTAAATAAATCATTTCTTACAATTTTATTATAACTTTTAGCATGTTTTATTATAGATCAAGAAAATGAGCTCTTCAGCACTTTTTATTATAATTGTAACATATATTTATTTACTTTCCTAATTATATATTGATAATAATTATTTTATGTTTTTTTTATTCTAATTAAATTCATCATATCTTATCTAAATTAAATATAATTAGATAGATATATTATTTAATTAATAAATGGCTATATTACTCATTATAAATGTATAATTAAAAATAATTTAATAAGGGACTCTTATATAAATTTACTTATATCTCATTATGACTCATTGATCCCTATTGTAATTTAATTTATAAAATAAAAAGAATTTAAATTTAAATTTTTTATTTCCTAAAATTTGTATTGATGAAAGTTAATTAATAATATGAATGCATATAATAAAAATATAACGAATGGAAGAAGATTGTATGATATTAATAAAAAAAAAAACTTTAGGACATTACTAAATTAATTATAAGTTGGTAATTTTGTAAGAATTTTTTTTATTTTTTTAAAAAAATGTAAATGCTTCTATTACTAAAAGTCTAATATACTAAAAAAAATAAAAATACTATTCTTAACAAAAATTAAATAAATAAGTAATACTGAATACTTATAATAAAGACTTTAAATATTGAAAGTATATTTTAAATAAAATTTCTAATTTTATAATATTGAATACTTATTATAAATTTTTACTTTTTCATTGTTATAGATATAAAGACATATTTTTTATTCCTTAAGTACAAAATTATATATTTTATATTAAATGAAATTTTCAATTAAACAGCATAAAACTTTTCAAATAAATTGAAATTTTGTACATATATATATATATATATATATATATATATATATATATATATATATATATATATATATATATATATATAATTTAATAGTTACATCACATAAATATCTATGAATATTTTAAATTTTATATTACAAATAATAACAACGACAAATAATCATTAAATTAAAAATTTTGTGAAGTTTATATATTATTTTTTATTTTCCTGTTTAATTAATTTTTAAGAATAATTAAATATATTGCATAAATTTTAAATATACTCATTTCACTTTTTCATATCTTTTCAATAAAAGAATCAATAACTATTAACTATTAATATTAAACATCAAAAATAATTAATGTTTGTTAATTATATCAAATAGTATAAGATAAAATAAGTCTCAATAAAAAAATACAAAATAGTGGGTGAACAGTGAACTTACACTGTTTGTGGTTTGTGGTATAAGGTTTTTTTTTTATAATATATATTTATATAATCTTAATTAATTTATTAATTAATAAATTATTAATCCTAAAATATAACATATTAATTATATATATTTGCTTTTCTAATTGAATAATAATTACTTATCATAAAAAATAAGATATTATTTATATAAATTAATTTATTAATTATTAAATTACCATACTAACCTCTGTTTATAAAAATAATTAGTCAAAAATCAATAAGGGTATCTTAATAAATATGCTTATCTCTCCCTACTTTCCATATATATATATATATATATATATAACAATTTTTCACCACTACAAATAACATTCCATCAGAAAAAAAAAAAAAAAAAAAAAAAAAAAAAAAAAAAAAACTCAGAATAACATATTCAATAAAAATCTCCACATATCAAGTATCATTTTTTTTAAGAGATATAACATTTTTAATATTAAAATATCAAAGGAAAAAGATATTAAAAAGATATTTAGTATGTGTTTAGTTCAATATCGTTGTAATTAATGAATTATTAATAATTATTAGTTAATAATAAATCACTAATAACTGACAGTTGAAAGATTAAACACCAAGGGTTAAAAAGTATTAATTTTCAATATTTTAACTATAGATTTTTCTAGCGAGTAAATTACAGTGTTAGCTAAAAATATTGTTATAAAATAATTATTTCAAACAGATAATAATTAAATTAGTATAAAAATTAATTGATTGAGAAAAATGTAAAAATTTTGATAAAACTGTATTTTATTAGAATCGCTAATATATCAAGATTAAAATCTTCATTTTTCACTCATTTAGTTTATTTTTTAATTTATTTATTTAATTATTTCTAAATTTTTATTTCTTAACTAAAATACTCTTTAGAAAAACTGTTGAATTATAATTTTGAATAATTAACCGTTAGATTTTGAAGAAAATTTTTGTTATATCAGATATGTATAAACATGCTTTCATTGTGCATGAGATATTTTTATAGAGATGAGATGTTTATAATTTTATACGGTGAAATCAATTTGGATTAAAATCATTTTATGTTGAAATAAACGAGTATGATAGATCATATTAGTATAATTTTTATCATTAAATATAAAATATGGTTGAGATTTTTTTAAAAATTAAAATTTAAAATTTTTTAGAGTTGGTAATTATAAGTAAAAATGAATTTCAACAATTTATTTTACATTTAACGATTAGATTATGTGAACATATTCTATCATATTCATCCTAATATGAAAAGATCCTAATCCAATCAATTTTCAAGTGAAAAAGATATACATATCCAATTTATTTAAGAATTATTTAATTTTGAAACACCACTTCAGTTGTTGGATTTATCAAAATTGATACTTAATTGTTAGAAAATTATACGATGAGTACTAACTCTCAATCACCCATTTAAACGAGCGGATCAATTTAGGCTAAGATAACAACATAATTTATATATATTTTTTATGTATCCTCATACTGTGTAGCGCTTTTAACAATTTTAGTATTATTTATTGGATGAGAATATTAAAACTCAAAATCTTCAATGCACCATATTATGTAGTGGAGAAAAAGGCTACAACCAATCTTTATAAATAAATAAATAAAAAGTTTCCAATAATATATAATTGAAATTTGGAAATGTGAAAACCATTTGGTGAGAATCTTTTTTTTTTTTTTTTTTTTTTTTTTTTTTTGAGAGAAAAAGGGAAAAAAAAATTGAGAATCAATTGCTGTTCTATTGTATCTTGAGGTGCAAGAGGAGTAATGCAATGATTGCTCATGTAAGCAAAGACCACCTAAATTGAGTGGAAACCATTCAGAGAGCAATACCTACATGACTTGCATTTCTTTGAAAATTGAAATGTATAGACTTCCATTAACAATAAGTTGAAAATGACGCCCACTTGCTATTTGCAACAGGACCTCCTATGAAGCATTATACAATCTTTTCCTTTTCTTTTTTATTTTTATTTCATTAAGAATATTTTTGAAAATTATCAAAAAAAATAATTTTTTTAAATAAATTTATATATTTAATCGAAATTATTTTTTAATTAATCCACAAATATATTTTCATATTTAATTTATATGTTAAAAATTATTTTTATTTGCATGAGTTAGCCAGAATTTATAGATTTAAAAGTAAAATCTCTGGCGTTTCTTTAGCAATAAATATGAATTATCAGATGGCAAATCAAATATGCATCGGAGAAAGATCCCAAAATTGCTAAGGTAACAACATCTGGAGATAAATGAAGACTTTTCACGAATGAAGATTACTTTATTTGGTTGAAAATCCAATTAGGATTTTATTTTAAATTTATTTTTCTAGTTATTTGTTAAATTTGTTAGTGATATATTATAAATCTTTTGTTTTGTCTTTATTAACGGAAGTTTGTTTATCTTCTTTTATAAGAGTTTGTTTGTCTTCTATTAAGATGGTTAAAAGGAATTTAAGTTTGATATTTAGAAAATCGAATTCATTTAAAAACTCATCAAATGATAGTGAAATTAATACGTGACTCAGTATAATCACCAATTAGTAAAATACGATAATTGCAGCTAAGATATTATATATAATTATTCCATCAACACGATCAATGAAAGCCAGTGAAAAAATTCATTTTTATAATAAGATTTGTATATATTTTTTTGAACGTAGTTAAATTTATTTCTCTATTTCAAGTTGTAATTATTAATCATTATTAATAAAAAACTTCTTTTATTTAAAAAAATAAAACTGTCTAATTATTTATATTTGTAATAATATTCATACTCATACATAATATATTGTAAATGCTAATGATTTCACATATAGCGTAGAAAATCATTTATAATATTTCATTACACTCATACTGTCTAAAAGCAACTTGAAAGACGACCCCAAAGTCATCCTTGTTCCGCATTCCACAATAATAGCTTAGAGAGTAGAAATGAGTCTGCTAGTGGGCTTGAAGGCTTTGGGACGCAACAGAAAGCCTATGACTGAGGGAATATAATTAGTTCTGGAGCACCATTAATTATTTGGCACCGCCTTTCCCTTTTCCTTTTAAACTTTTTCTTTGTTTAGTCTCTCTCGCCTTCTCTTTAAATTCGTTTACTTTGAATTTTTTCTTTTTCTTCTTCTTTAAATTCTTTTTTTTTTTTTTCTTTTGAATTTTTTCTTCATACATATATTTATATAAAGACTTCATAAATATTAGTATCAAGGTAACAATTTAAGAAATTTCACTGTGTGGTGTATTGATAAAATTGATAATTTATTACTGAAAATTTGGAAGTTAAAGTACTCATTAATATAATTGTCAAATTTTTAAATTGTTAATTTTTAAAAAAAAAAATTCAATTACTTACAGAATTTAATAAAAATTTTAAGTAAGGAATTTTAATTTCTCATTTTCCATAAATTTCAATTTTATTATTTTTTTTGAGTGATAGATAGATAAGTGTTGTTAAATTATTTAAAACTAAAAACATTAAGAATATTAATTTTAAGTCATATAATCAAACGCTAATTATCAATGGGGTGTGGAAAAACCAAATTAAACCGAACTTCCGAACTAAACCAAATCAATTATATCGTTAATTTGGTATGGGTCAATGGTGATTAAGGGTTTTAATCAGTTTTATTTTTTCAGTTTGGTTTCTATGATTTTCAAATCGAACCATCTTAAAAGTCAAATTATCAAAATGACTTCATTTTTTTTTTTTTTGTCACATGTGTTTCTTCTCAACTCCCACTCTTTGTGCATGGGTAGGTAATTGATATAACTATTGCCCTCTTTTCTTTTTTTTTTTTTTTTTAATTTTGACTCCATTCAGTTTTCTTCCCACATCGAGTTCAACTTCCATGATTCTTCTCTTCTTTAGACTTATATCTACTCTTCAATTTGGCTGTTCTCCATTTGTTCTTATCCCTTCAATCTTCTATCAACTTTCTTCATTCTTTTTCATTCTTTTTTCACAAATGACTAGGTCGCGCAAGATTGTACAAGGAACAAATGTTAGAAAAGAAACTCCAAATCCAACACAACACATTGTAAGTTTTATCTACCAAACCTTATTTATGGATTTTTTGTTATATTATATTTTTCTTTTTAGAAAGAACTGCAACTTCTTAGTCTTACAGAATAAGGTTTAGTTCAACATTAAGTTATACATTAATAACATTGAATTCAACATTAATAACATTGAGTTTAACCTTAATAATGTTGAGTTTCAACCCTAATAACATTGAGTCCAACATTATTAACATTGAGTCAGACATTATTAATGTTATCTAACTTCATTTATTAAAATATATTTCATATGATTGCATCATACATGATAGCATGGTTTGTCTCAAAAGAAAACACCTCATTTGTAAAGTTGCAAGCTCTTGTCATTTCAAAGAAAAGGTCAACCTAATAAGGGACAAACTTTGTGGTTAAATGCAGGTTTTGGTCTTTTATGGTCCTGCAACATGCTGGTTTCATGTTTTTGTAGTTATTACAGTCTTGCAGTAGTTATTTATTGCAATATGCTTTTTTTTTTTTTGTTTATGAATTACTCTGAATAATTACTATTCTTTTTGTTTTTGTACATTGATTATTTTGTAAGTGAAGCAATTCACTTTTTTTTGTACCTAAAATTTTAACTTGTAAGTTGTAACTAATTGATTGAAAGCTAAAATGACAAAGTACGTAAATTTTACAATGTTAGTTGATGGCCAAAAGTATAAAGTTAACAAAATTGAGTTCAATATTTAACAAAGTCAAGTTCAACATTATTAACATTAAGTTCAACATCAATAAAATTGAGTTCAAAAATGAACAAAACCAAGCCCAAGTCAAATTGTAAAATAGAAAACCAAACATAACCATGCTTATATTTCGGTGAAATTAGACTTTGATTTTTTACATTATTTAATTTAGTTTGGTTTCTATTTCAACCTTAATCGGTATGGTCGATTTTTAGGTTTTCAAAAACTAACTTACTAATGCACAATCCTATTTATCACCAATCAATTTAGGGAGTCAAAATTTTTTTCCATGCATGATATTTAGAGGTTGGACTTTTATTTTTATTTTCAAAATAGGGTTTAGTCGTTTTTAGGATTATTGAGATTTCGAGTTTAAATTTCAATCGAAACTAAATTTATTATAAAAAAAATATGTTAAAAATGTTGTCCTTGACAAATATATATATATATATATATATATATATATATATATATATATATATATATATATATATATATATATATATATATATATATATATATATATATATATATATATATATATATATATATATACACACACACTAAGATCATAGCATTATATGGCCAAATTGATATCAATTTCATCTTTCAAAACATAGTTTATAATGAATAAGTCTTACGTACACTTACTCATAGTTCTATGTGTACATTAAATGTTGGCAAGAATTTTCTAAATATTTTAGCTAGGAACTTCCTCAAACCATATAAACTCACCATCTGTATGAGAACAAAATTAAGCCAACAGTTGAGCAGTTTTAATATTGGCTAAATGAGGAATAAAAAAACAACAACTTCAAAAGAAAGACTAAAATCTAAAATATTTTTCATATGTGTACACCACAAAAAAAAAAAAAAGGGATTAAAGACTCAAAAAGTAGTCACTAATCCTTTTTTTAGTCGCTAAATTAAAATAGAGACTACTAGCAGTAGTCACTATTTTCGTAGTAGCTAAATAAATTTGGCTACTAATTATCACTAATTAGCAACTAGCACGTTTGTAATCACTAATAAGCGACTAAAAAAATAGTTGCTAAATCAGTTAAATCTTGTTGCTAAATCAATTAAATCTTGTTGCTAAACCAGTTGCTAGATGACCAGCTAGCGACTAAAGTGGTAACTAATTAGCAAATAAAACTTGTAACTGCAAAATTTTGCAACTAAAAGTGCAATAGCTAAAGTATAAACTTTTTTTAAAAAAATAATTGAAATAATTAGAGATTACTTGGCTACTATTGTGTAGTCGCTACCCACTACCTGGCTCATTAACTCAATAACAATCATTTTCATTTACATCATCAGCAAAGAATCTAAGTTCCTACATATTCAAGTAAATTTATAATTTGGTTATGATTGTTTAATTTATTTGTTTTGTTAATATAACTATATATAAATATATTTATTTGTATACATTTACAGAAATTAAAGTATTAATAAAGTAAATAAATTTTTAAACTAGACCCAAGCAGGAAAATAAATAATAAGAATTATTACAGACCAAACTAGCTAATAAATTACACTTAAATCCCTAAATAAGAAATATAGAGTTACATTCAAGTTCCTAACAAATTATAAAAAGACCCAAAAATTATAAAATCTTTTCATTCGAGCCATCTTCTTCCTTGCAAAATCATCAATCTATAACTTTCCATTTATATCATTTAATTTCCATATAGCCTTTCTATCTTCTAAACACAAAAGAAGTTTAGAATTAAATAAAAATAAATAAAAATTTGAGAATTTAAACATAAAATTTAGGAAATTAAACTAAATATTTTTAAGAACAAAAAGAATCACAGAGTCGGTAGAACTAGCCCCAACCTGGATTGACTCATCCATATTAAGCCTCTAGACCAAGCCAAAGACACTGATCTAACACAGTCTAACCATTACAAAAGCCATTAATACCAAGTTTCTTCAAAATTGTAGCCAACACAATATTCAGAGCCATAAATCACTCATTAAATAAAAAAAAAATAAGATTTAAACCCCAAAAGCCCTTACATATCATATTCAAACTTAGATCACCAAGAAGCAAAGAAGAAAATACAGTCCTAAGTATTAACTCAAATTAATTAAGAAATAAACTTTTTAGCCAAAATCATTAAGAATCGAAGAGAAAATGGAGAAAATGAAAGCAAAGCAGATAATGAAAATAAAAACTAAGCTAAAAGAAAAGAAAGAAGAAGACTTAGCTTCTGGACACCAAAACAAGACTCTAGCCTTTCCATAGCCATAGCCGTCATTGGTGGTGGTCACACGCTGGAAAAAGCCTATTCTACTTATAGTGCAGCTTTGCCCCACTCTCTCTCTCTCTCTTTCTAAAAAATTCTCTAAACTTAAAACTGAATAAGAAATGAGTTAAGGATATATGTAGGTTAAATGAATTGAAGAAAAAGGATAGTAAAACAACATAGTATTAAGGATGCATGAGTAAATCCAGCTAAAATTCAATAATTTAGGGACAAAATCCACTAGTCGCTACATTTAGCGAGTAGTATATTCAGTCGCTAAAATATTGACAGGTGAGTATATAGTTTCTTGCACCAAATTAGTTGTTGTTTTGCAATTACTTAATTTTTTAGTCTTACTTATCTAATATTTAGCAACTTTGCTAAATTTTGCGTCATTTTTTGGCTCAAATTTATATCAACTATGTAGTTGCTATTCAACATGTTTTACTAATAATCACTATTTAGTTGCAAATTAGCTTCTAAATAGAGGTAGTTGCTAATTTTAGTCACTAAAATTTAATTTTCTAGTAGTGCTATCATGATAGGTTGAATGGAATTTAGAAATTGAAAGAGCTTCTAGCAAGATTGGATTATCACATTCAAAAGCCTTTTTTTTTTTTTTAAATCAACCTGCATGACCTTCTCCATTGCAAACTTGAGTACCAAAACTTTTGACGTTGAGACACCATAAATCATTTTCTTCTTTCTTAATTCTGCTTACATGTCTCCCCTCTATCATTCCTTGTAATAAAACTAATGTCAATGGTTTCATATGCAAAGACATTATCATCTGTATTTACCTTCATGTTAATATGCTTGGACTTGAAAGTTTTTATTGTTCTTCCTTGTAATTTTTTATTCTATCCATAGCTGTTAATAGAATTTTCTCCATTGGTAATTCAATTCTAAAAAAAAAATATTGAACTGGAAGAGTTATCCTAGTCTGCAGTGACACCAAATGCAAGTACTCCTCTATAGCCCGCATTCAAGCATCAACACTTATACGTGAGCATGATAGGCAGTAATCCTCTTACCTACTCATGTATCCACCTCTTGCTGAAAGTTCTCAGCTGAAAAGGGTAGGGCAAAAGAAGGGCTGGCACCTGAATGTCCATAAAAATATGGGACCTGTGAATCGATGCCATAAATCTTTCCCTTCTTCGGTTCCCCATTTACCTAAAAAAATATCTATCACTCGTCCATCTGACTAGGCTCACTAGATTTGGGGGCTAATTGAGACAACTGCTAGCAGAAGTTGTGGATATTCTACTACATTTTATAAAATATTAGTGATTATCATAATACTATAGCATTCTAAAAATTTTAATTTCAATTTAACTATTTTGTAACTTACATTAACCCTCTGAGATTTGGTGTTAAGAAATGTCTGCCCATCATGCTTCTTTGTATATGTATATGAAGATGTCAATAGGTTAAATCTCGTGTCCCAATTGATGAGCATGTTATTAAGAATTAATAAAATATACTAACAACTAATTCCAAATTTAAAAAAAAAATTATGAAATTATTTAACAATCATATGGTTTGCTCTTCATATTGTATAGACCCACCAATGTGCCTCAATGGACCAGGTCCTAGCTACCTTTCTTTTTCCTCTTGTTCATGCCATCCTGAAAAGACAATGCCTGGAACTAAGAGAACACCAATTTCTATGCCAATTCTCCCACACTGCATCTAGCATACAGGTCTCCTTTCCCTTATGCTTCATATCGTGAAGTATGTCCTTGTACAACAAAGCAGCCTTCTTATAGAAGGCTATCTCAACTAAGGCGTCGATCTCCTGCTCCTACTGAAATTGTTTCTCTAACAATTTAAACACAACAAAATAAGTATTTACATTATGTTACAAATAATTTATAACTTATTATATGAGAATTGAAATTATTATATACCTTGAACTCCTCCCAATCAAATTTCTTTACATTCTTTGGTGCCTTTTTCCACTATATCCCTCCTTATGAATCTTTTTTTTTTTAACTTGCGCCAGAGCATTTATCGTATGGATGTAAACTGCAAAAAGTTAATGTTACAAATAAATGTAAAATTAATAAAATTTAATACTAAATATAGTTAGTCCTAATTATATCAATAAAATTTAAATAAATTAAATGTTACATACCTTTTCATGCTGCAAAGTGATCATGGGTCTGAACTCAGGAGAAAGAATTGCATGTGACTTATCATCATCATTAGATGTAGCAGACTGCATGTGACTTATTATCATCATTAGATGTAGCAGCATCTCATATATGATGAGCGAGCAAATATAGAAGCCACTAAAGTAGAAGGAGCAGAAGTAAGAGCTAATGAAATAGATAAAGGCACAGAAATAGAAGAATGTGCAAATGTAATGGGAGGTCAAGAAGTAAAGGGAGCAGATCTGGATGGAAGAATCAATGGCAAAGATGACCAAGTAAAGGTGCCAAACATGGAGGGATAAAGGGAGAGAAAAGAAGACAAGGATGACAGGGCTAGAAGTCGCTACCCTAAAAGTATCTGGGATGAAGATATTGTAGCATGACTATGACCACCACCATGACCATATATACCCTCTTCCCTAGATACACGTCTTGACATTTGAAATTAGAGATAAGATTATCTAACGAAATTTTTCAGCCACAAATAAAAATGAATAAAAGTATATATATATATATATATATATATATATATATATATATATATATATATATATATATATATATATATATATTCGTCAATTATATCATCCAATGGTTCAGTTTCTGATTATAGCTCCATTATTGTGATTCACCAATTATTTTTATTTTTCTTATTTCTATTTTTTTACTTAACATTAACAATTAATATACTTTTGTTCTTTATTTTTAATTATTTATATACTCAATACTAATTCATACTTTTATTCTTTTCATATTGTTTATTCTTTTGTTCTTTTTTAGATTATTTTTATTTATATACTTCATACTAATTCATTTTAATTTTATTTTTTTTATTATTTGAATTTTACTTAACTAGTTTTTTACATGAATTTTATTAAATGGTTGCTTCTTATAGCTCTTTTTGAATTTTCATATTTGATTTTAATATTACTCTTAATTTTATTTTTGCTTTTAGTTTATGTTTTACTCTTAGTTTAATTTTACCTTCATTTTTTTATTACTTGCATTTTTATTCTCCAATTAACTTAACCTTAAAATTTATTATTATTTTCATTATTTATATACTTAGTACTTTAATATATTTTTTAGATTCAAATTAATTTTTTTTTCATTTTTTATATTGACTAACTTAAATTTTTTACAAGCCTTTCTATGGCATGTATATCTTCATTTTTTAGGTGTATTTTTATTTTCTAAGTTTATTATATTATTACTCTTAAATTATTTTTAATTTTGTTATGCTTCTCATTTTTATTTTTATTTTTATTTTTTATAATTAAAAACTTGGCAATTTTATGATATAATTGATTTATAATTTTTTTTTATTTTTTTATTTTTATAATACTATTTCTCTAATACAACAAAAAAAAAAATTCAAACCTAAACATTATAACCTATAAATAAGAAAAAAAATGTGCATATGTAATCTAAATTATAAAAATTACAAATTATAGAAATATAAATACAACATAAAAAATTAAAAAATTACATTAATTAACCATATACAAAGAAAATTCAAAAAATCAACAAAAATTATACAGCATTTTTACATAAAAAAATTCACTAATTCAAAAATTACAAATTTACAGAAATAAATTATAAATTTAAAGATATATATCATTTTTATATTTTTATATACAAGTTTTTAGTAACAAAAATTCCAACAATTTACAAAATTTACATAGATTTAGTACAAATTTTTTACAAAATTTCATATATTCACCAAATACAATTCTCAAATATACAATAAAAATGAAAATCAAATTCTCAAAAATAAAAAAATACAAAAAATAAAATAATTTACAAACAAATAAAAACCTACCTCTTGAAGCGCAGTATTAACAAAAACCAAAATCCAAAACAACAAAATTTAAATTATATTTCAATATACTAAACATTAAAAAAAAAAAAAAGAATTGGAATTTATGAACGACGGCGAACGACTATCAACAAGGAACGACGAATTGCGACCTGAAAGTAAACGATGGGGCAAAAGAATGGAAAGGGAGGGGGAGAAGAAAAAAAGAAAGCAAATGAGAGAAAAGAAAAAAGTAGTGGAAATAGAACAGTTCATGGGTTTATATAATTCTAAATTATAGATAGAATTATCGACGTAATGCCACGTGGCAAATTAAAATTTGTCAATAATATAATTACCTTTCTATATTCCTTTATATTAATTTTTCCGACAGACCACTGACAGATTTTAGTTTGCCATGTGGCATTCTATTGATAATTCCATCAATATATTTTAAAATGCACACTAAATTTTCGTGCCATACTTTTGGATCACTTACCAACGAAAAATATCAATCTGTAACAATATTCATCAGTAAATAATTACAAACTTGTAGCCATATATTGGTGCCGACTCTTCCCACTATGTATTACCGACCAAATGTTTTTGTCGATAAATGTTGATGCTATTTCATTGCTATAAGTTGGTGCATTTGTAAATTTATTTTCTATTATGTTCCTTTGGCATTTCGACGATAGTTACATATAGAAACTAGTCCGTCATATCTTGAGCATTTTCTCATAGTGTTGGAAGAGCACCATGTAAAACTCTCAATATGAAATGTTGGATTCTTATTCAATTTGTGATTCACCAAAGAGCATCACATAATTGAGTATAGAGCTCTATCTTTTCTTAAACCTCCTAGCCAAATAATTTTTCACATGTTTCATGTGCAGTACCAAAGCATCCAGACCATAAATAAAGTCCTTATAATGCGTCTTAATTTCCTTTGACTCATTCCTTAAGACCCCAATTCTCACTTTAAGTTTCACTTTATGTGCAGCAAAATGTGCCACCATGGGAGTTCTAATGTGTATGGCTATTTTTCCATAACCTATCATAGAAAAACATTGAAAATCAATGATATTGTATACATATTGTATAGTAAAATTGATCAAGAACACATTCATTTATCCCAATATAAACATAAATTGTACAAAATAATTTTTATATTTTTCCACAATTTTAAGAGGTCAAAAATAGTTTTTCCAAAATTTTAAGAATTTTTTAGCATTTTTATTCATATAAAAATAGCATACAATTTAGAAAATATTTTTTGGTTCTCAAAAAATAATTTAGAGATCACTAAAAAATCTGAAAAATAGTTTGGAGTCAAATGGTGAAAAAGGGCGAGAAAGTCCAGAAGTGGGGCTACATATGCTATGTCGTCTATGGTGTTGCCTAAAGCAATGCTAGTTGTGCTCCAAAATGGTAAGTTGTATGCGCTAAATGACACATCATTAATGCTCAAAACAACAAGTACAAATGGCAGTAGCTAGCTAGGAGTGTCACTCATATGGCACATGACTGGCAAAGGAGGCACGATCCACACACCACCTTACCTATCAAATATGCCAATGATATTTGTCATCCCAAGTATGGAAAATCTTACATATTTGTTTATCCCAATATAAACATAAATTATACAAAATAATTTTTCATATTTTCCTATAATTTTAAGAGGTCAAAAATGATTTTTCCAAATTTTTAAGAGTTTTTTAGCATTTTTAACTGTATAAAAATAGCATATAATTTAGAAAAATATTTTCCTAGTCATCAAAAATTATTGAAAAATACAAAAAATTTTAGAAAATAATTTATAGTCAAACGATGAAAAAAGTACAAAACATAGAGGTCCAAAAGTGGACCCACATGTGCCACTTGTGTGGCATTGCCTATAACACTACTTTTGTGCTCCAAAATGGTAAGTTGTTTATGCTAAATGACACGTTGTTCGTGCTCGAAATGATGTATCATTTCATGCAATCAGCAGTAGCTAGCTAAGAGTGTCACATGCACAATGCATGACTGGCAAGGGAGGCAAGACCTAGGCGCCACCTTGCCTACCAAATCTGGCAATAAGGTTTGTTATTCCAAGTATGAAAAATTCTATAGGAGATGAATAGGATTTGAAGAATTCTAATGCAATTTCTCACCCTAAATACAATATATCAACAATTTTAAAGAAAATAACATAAGTAATAGAGTTAAAGAGAGCTTAGCTGAATTTTATAGTAGTTTAGAGATAAACTCTTCTCCTATGTTCATTTCTTCTAAATCAAATCAATTTATGGTTCAACTAGATGTATGGGATTGTGTCTAGTGCTTCTTACAAGCTAGTTCTCTAGGATTTTCTCCTTTATAATAGTATTTTAGACATTTCACCCAAATCACTTAAATCACAAATGATTTTTGAGTTTAGAGCCTCTTAAGACTTAGATACAAGCTAAAAGAAATATTACAAGTAAAGCTCTCTGTCTCTCAAATAATGAATACTTTAGAATATGAAATAATGGCTCTAATATTCAAAATAGTGTATCAATTATTAGAAATGAAGATTATAACAATTTCACTCAAAATAGCATAAAATTCACTTTGAATTCACTTGCTAAGCTCTACTCTTCATTTTGAATCTTCCCATATTTATAAGAGTTGAAAAATATAGTTATTTGGCTCATTAATAAAGTAATAACTTATCCTATCATTTCCCAAAGGCTCAAATCAGCCCAGATTTTGCTTGATGTGATATGGTGACACTAGTAAATATTGGTCCACGATTGTGACTCTATCACATTGGTGAAGAATTAGTCACAATGGAGATTGATATTCTGTACATTCTTAGTTCTTCTGATGGTAACAACCATAACTTATATGTAACACCAATAAGTACTTGATTCAAGCTCGTGAATAACATATAATGGTAGTGAAAATAACTACTGTTTAATTTTTGATTTCTTACAAATAGTGGTGATGAATAGGTAACACCAATGAATATTCTATATGTCTTCATCTTTTTCTGATGTCTAAAAATCGACTTTTGCTTCATCAGTCTTTCTCGTAACTTATATTAATTCAAATTTCTTGCCAACATGTGGTAATGATAGCGAGTGATTTGTAACTACCGCGAGTTCCTTATACACTTGACAAGTATTTTCAACCAAACTTGGGTAATAAGGGGGTGAGCATTATGTAATGCCCGTTATACCCTTATATAGCAAATATATATAGAAAAATTCACATAATCACAAATATTTACCTACACAACATATATTCAATAACAATAAGCTTATTAAATTAGGTTTTGATATCATCAAAATACATACGGAGACAACAATCTCTCCATTTTTTATGATGACAAAACTAAGTCTAATTAAGCAAACATGTGTTAGCCTAATTAAACCAATTTTTAATCAAACCAAAAATTATATCACTAATTTAAAAGTAAATCAAAGATCTACCCTTTCATTAACATAACAAAACTCCCTCTAAATATATGTAATCAAAAATCAATATATGTACAAGCAATATTCAAACAATATTCGATATCTAACTCAATATTTGCCTTAAACAATATTCATTATCACACAAACAATATTCAATAACAATCTCAAATCAACTCTCCCCATTTTAACATCATCAAAAAGAGAATATAAGCAATATTTATCAATATCAACTCTTCCCTTCACATGAATAGTCTAATAGATCAATTTTTATCAAGTAAGCAAAGCAATATAGAGAATATGAATGTATGAAAGAAAATATCCATCAAGTATATGTATAATATTTCAAAATGAGAACAATATCCAACATATAACCAAATACATAATATCCAAAAGATAGATAAAGTGAACCATAAGTAAACAAACTACAATCATCATATATAAACTAAAAAAAAAAAAAAAAAGTGACTGTGATTGTGATGGAGGTGGAGGTGGGATATGGGTTTGGTCATCATGAGGTGGATTAGGAATAAGGTCAAAAGTTGTGGCACCAAAAATGAGATCCCCTTACAATACTCAAACTGTCTTGGTAAGGTCACGATGAGACTGCTTAACTATATCCATCCTTTGCCCAAGAGAAGTATATTTCTTGGTGATTCTGGTCTCAAGAGATTTGATAGACCTTTGCACATTGTACTCATGAAGTTCAAACCTAGCCAATATTTCCTAAAGTAGACTAGCATAGGTAGCATTAATAGGAGCAGAAGAAGTACTAGTAGGCTCAATAAGAATAGAAGCAGAAAGTGCATGTCTTCTTTTGCATAGAACCAGGTGCATACCTTTTAACATGGCATCCATTTCAACTTCCATATCAAGTTCATCATTTCCCTCACTTTCCTCACCACTAGCTCATCCTCCTCATCATCAACTAGAAACCATCATTTTGTCTTAGGATCCATTCTTTTTATCTTCATATCTCTAAACATGGTCATATTAATGCTATCCTAAGGAATGCGAATAATCTCATGTCTTCATCTGTGATTTAGAGAACCTTGAAGTAGTTTATGATTTTAGTCACATACATTCCAAGTAGCAGTCGCAAAATGAAATTTCTCATTCTTAACTAAAAATCATAGTGCAAAAAGTCTTTTTATTAGTAGTGCCATTGCTATCCCTTTTGGCAAATATAGAATAGGTTAAGAATCTATGGAAAACTCTTAAGCCTATATCCTTAAGCTTAGAAGTATTAGAGAACCTAATATTGAAGTGCTCTTCTACTATTAATTTTTTCCAAGCAAGAAAGGGGTCCCAATTATCAGGAAAGTCAGCAAAACCCTCATTTTTCAAATGAAAAACATTAGCTAAATTCCCTATAGTTAATGTCTTTTTCACCCTTTTCAAGTAAAAAATTTATAGTACCCAAACTATGTACCTTTAAATTTGTGGAAAATTTATCTATATGATTTGCATAAATATCTTCATAAATTCCTATAAAATAAAGGTTCTCAAAGAAATCAACACAATATTTCTCAACAATTTGACTTATACCTAACTTTTGTAAATTAAAAAAGTTGAGTATCGACCACCTATCAATTTTTCACAATTTACTAGCATGTTGAAGTGAGCTTTGTAGTCTGGATTCGCAAATGGTCCTTTCATGGGCTTCCTCCTTGGTTGAGAAATTTTACCCATGCTTGGTCATTTTTCCTTATCTTTCTCTTCCTCCCTTTTTAGCATTAGTCTTAGTTTTGATCATTTTAGAGGATTAGAATTGATTTAGAATAGACTCGGATGGATTTTGGGGTTGGTCTTTATCGATTTGTAGAAAGGAAGAAGAAGAATAGTCTTTACTCATGGGGTCTTATGGGAGTTAGGTTTTGAAAATGATTTAAAAATTTGTTTAAGCACTTATATAGGCCTAATAGATAACAACGTTACTCATCCTATTTTAAAATCTAAAAGCAAATGGTAACGAGAGTGAAGATATAGTAATGGTGATGAATTTTGGCTTTATCCAAATTGTAAAGCCTATTAATGAAGTGAAAGAATTGTTATGGTAATGAGGGGATAGTAATGATAGTAAGCAAAAACTATAATAGGTGTGACCATCAATTGACAGCAAAAATGTTGGGAATTTGTCACTTAACTTGTGCATTCATGCTCACATTGTAATTCACTCAAATAGTAAACATTAGTGTAGAATGAACTTAAAATGATAGAAGTTTAATTTCAATTTCATCATTTAGCTCTCAATCATAATTCATGTATACAAAAGATTAAATATAGTCAAATAAGCATGTAAATTCATTCAAGTATCATTAAGATTCATTCAAACACTTTTAATCATCATCAAATACAATAGTTTGAAGTAGATCATACCTGAGTGATAACAATCATACCAGCTTTCCTTCTAATATAATAGTTTAGTGAAGATATCAGCTAATTGATTCTTTTTGTTAACAAACTAAAGTGCAATATGGCTTAAGATAATATGATCTATTAAGAAATGATTTCTTATATCTATATGTTTAGATCTAAAGTGTTGAATAGGACTTTTGGTAAGATTTATTCACTAGTGTTAAAGATTTATGCACTAGTGTTATCACATTTAATGGGAATATTATGAAATGCATGTCTAAAAACTTCAATTTGAGTTCTCATCCATAAAATTTGAGTGCAATAACTAACTGCTGCTATATACTCAGCTTCTACAATTGATAGCACAACTAAATTTTACTTTTTGGAAATTATAAAACTAACTACTTCCTAGAAATTGACAAGTGTTGCAAGTATTCTTTCTATCACTTTTAAAACCATTAAAATTAGCATAGGAGCAGCCAATAAGATTAAATGATAAACCTTTAGCATACCACAAACCTAATTTTGGTGTGTCTACAGGATACCTCACAATTCTCTTGACTCTGGCAATGTGTGATTCTTTGATTGAAAACATACACACATGCAAACACTAAATAAAATATCCAGCCTAGATGGAATTAAATATAACAAGGAACATACCATGTATCTATAGAGCTTGGAATCAACAGATTTATCTTTCTTATCAATTTGCCACTTAGCTAAAGTTCCCATTGGAGTATATTAAGGCTTTATGCCCAAATCTCTTAAATAGCTCCTCAATGTATCTAAATTTATTGACCAAATTTCCATGCTCAAGTTGCCTGATTTGCAATCTCAAGAAAAACTTGAGCTTTCTTATCATACTCATCTCAAATTCACTTTGTATAAACTCAAAAAATTCCTTTCAAAGTAAACATTAGTAACACTAAATATGATATCATCAATATAGATTTGAACAATTAGAATACCTTGCATGTCATTCTTAATAAAAAAATGTAATATCAACTTTTCCGTTTGAAA
The DNA here is from genome assembly GCA_947687605.1 of Reutealis trisperma. NCBI lineage: Eukaryota > Viridiplantae > Streptophyta > Magnoliopsida > Malpighiales > Euphorbiaceae > Reutealis > Reutealis trisperma. Next base: position 137,990 of record CANTUT010000896.1, read on the forward strand.
AATCTTTTTCAAGTAAAAACTTGCTTAACATCTTATATCAAACTCTTGGAGCTTGTTTCAAATCATATAAAATTTTTGTTAATTTAAAAACATGGTTTGCAAATTTTTTATTTTCAAAACTCGGACATTGTTCAACATATACTTCCTCTTGAATATAACCATTCAAAAATACACTTTTAATGTCCATTTGAAAAAGTTTAAAATTTTGTAATATGCATTAGCAAGTAATAATCTAATTATTTCTAATCTGGTTTTGGGTGCATAAGTTTCATTGTAATCAATACATACCTCTTAAGAATAGCCTTGAGATACTAACTTTGCTTTGTTCCTTACCACTATTTCGGACTCATCAAATTTATTGCGAAATATCCATTTCATCCTATAACTGAAAGGTCTTATGGTCTTAGAGCCAAGTCCACACTTGGTTTCTCTCAAATTGATTGAGCTCTTCTTGTATAGCCATAATCCAATAATCATCTTAAAGTGCATCATTGATGTTCTTTAACTCCACTTATGATAAAAATGTTATATATTCATAAGTGTTGTTGACTCTTGATCTTGTCTTTATACCTTGGATGGCGTATCTAATGATTTGTATATCTTTCACCTCACTCCTTACTCTTAGATGTGGAGTTTCAACTTGTTGTTGAGAAGATACTTGAAGTTCACCCACATTTCCATCATCCTAGTCCATTTTCATGTTTTGTGCTTGAGAATTATTTAATGTTAGATCTTCCATCATGTCCTCAATGGCATTTTGCTAGTCATCCCTATCAACAATCTTAGAAGAAAATTCATCAAAAATAATATGAATGGATTATTCAAGTAAGAGTATTCTTTTGTTGGAGATCCTATAAGGTTTGAAGTGATTAGAATACCCAAGAACAACTCCTTCATATGATTTAGCATCAAATTTTTCAAAATTATCTTTACCATTATTTAACACAAAACAATTACAACCAGAAGAACAAAAATATGAAAAATTAGAATTCCTCCCCATCCACAACTCATATGGGGTCTTTTTTAGGACACACCTAATCATGGCTCATTTCATAATGTGGCATATCATGTTAACCATTTCAGTCTAAAAATACTCTGGTAAATCATTTTCATAAACCATGGTCCTAGCCATTTCTACCAATGATCTATTTCTCCATTCAATAATACCATTTTATTGAGGAATTCTACGTGCAAAAAAATTATGCTCAATGCCATGCTCTTTGCAATAATTTTCAAAATTTGAGTTTTCAATTCTTTTTGTGATCACTTTTTTTGCATGAAATAATACAACCCTTTTGTTTTTGTAAAACTTTGATGAGTAGAATTAATGCATCAAATGTATCATGCTTGTCAACAAGAAATAACACCCCATGTCAAGCAAGAATAATCATTCATAATTACAAGACAATAGTGTTTTTCACCAAAGCCTGAAGTTCTAGTTGGATCAAATAAATCCATATGAAGTAAGTGCAAAGGTCTAGAAGTAAAAATAATATGTTTAAAAGAGCTTCTAGAATACTTTCCTTTAGCACATGCATAACAAACATTTTCATTTTTAAACGAAAGTTTAGGCAAACCATTTACCAAATATTTTCTTAAAAAGTTTTGAAATAAGATCCATACTTGCATGGTCTAATCTTCTATGCCATAAGGATGTGTCCTCATCTTTTGAAGAAAATAAAAAAAAATGTTATTTTTATTGTTATTTAGGTACACCATATAGACATCTACTTAGCAATATCCAATGAAAGCAATCTTATTTGTTTTGATATCAATAGGTAGTTAAAAAATGACCCTATAATCTTTATCACATAATTGACTTACATTCAATAAATTATTCTTAAGATTGTCAACAAATAAAACTTTAGAAATAGAGAGATCATTGTAACCAATTAAGTCAATACCAACTATCTTGCCTTTTGATTTGTCTCTATAGCTCCCGTTGCCACTTTTTTTTGGCTTTAAACTTGATAAATTGCTCCTTGTATCTGCTCATATGTTTGGACCACCCACTATCAAGCACCCACTTATTTTTCTCATTGCAACTCACATACAACACGATAATAATTCATTTTTTTGGGTACCTATATGATTTTGGGTCCATTCGTGTTAGTTCTCTTAAGAACCCACATACTTTCCTAACAGTAAATAGTCTCCCAAATCTAATTGGATATTTACTAGAAATATGCCCATGAAATTAACAATAAGCACATTTAATAATATTCTTGGATTGAAAATCGTATTTCTTCTCTTTAAGTTTAATTTTATAGTCCAACTTGACTTTATTAAATACACCTCTTTGTGATGCAATGATATTATCAAAAGTCTTACCTCCATTGGAAAACTTTTTCAAGAGTTCCTTAGAATCCTTAAGCTCATTCTTAATTTTATCATGTTCACTAAAGAGTGTCTCAAAGGAGTTTTTCAAATCCTTGAGTTGAGTCATAATTTTTTCATTTTTAATCAAAGTATCATTACATTTTAAAATTTTCTCATGCTCAAGTTTCAATTTACATAATTCTTTTTCAAAATTTTGTTCTCCTTTGCAATAATCAAAAAATTTTCCATCAACTCATCAAATGCATTTTTTAATTCATCAAAGGAGTAAGAATTAGAATTTACCTTATTTTTTTCAATGCCATCCTCTTGAGCCATTAAACAAACTTTAGCTCTCCATCTCTCTCCTCCTTTTCATCATCAAATGATTCCTCATCACTTAATGTGTCACTACCACTCTAAGCAGCCTTTGCTTTAGTCTTCTTAGTGAATTTCCTTTCTTTCTTGTTTCTTCTTTTTGTGCTTGAGTGATGAACATTCTTGTCTAATGTGTCCTACTTTCTTGCGCTTATGACAAATAGGTTCATTCCTCTTCTCCTCATCTTGCTTCCCTTTATCTTTATTGAAATTCTTCTTCTTGAATTTGTCTCTTGAAAGGTACTAGTTGAACTTGCTAAACCTTCTAGCAAGTATCATCATCTCTTCATTATCTTCATCATCACTAGAATAATCCTTCTTTTCCTTAGTGATACTTTTAAGGCAATTGATTTTTCTTTCTTAGAAGTGCCTTCTCTCTCTTTCTATCTTATTTCTTATCTCTTATTTTGTTTTATCTCATATGTGATGAGATTTCCCACCAATTCTTCAAGTGTCAAAGAGATTAAATTCTTTGACTCTTCAATAGCATCAACTTTTGATATGTATTTTCGAGATGTGATCTGAAAAGATTACTGATCAATTCTTTTTAAGAAAAGTCTTCTCAAGTCCCTTCAAATCATCCATAGTTGTTGTGAATCTCTTGTACATTTCAACTATGGTCTCATCTTTCTTCATAGAGAAGTCCTTAAAGCTAGATATAAGAATGTTTAGCTTTTAATGTTTAGCTTTATATCCTTATTGGCTTATCTCCTCATACGTCATCGTAAATTTTATTTGTCCTTTTATAAGTTGATACCCTATTGAACTTTATTTTATCAAGAGGATAAAAGAAGAACAAGTCAAAATGTTTTATCATTTAAAGCTAGATTTTTCTTGTCTTCATTAGTGTAGGTAGAAGGATTCTTAGGTTGCTTGAGCTTGCATCGATAGGAATGTATGGTATTTTCTCCATTACCTCCCATAGATTATATCCTTATGATCTCATATGAAACCTCATTTGCGCTTTCCATTGATTACAATTTATGCCACAAAACAAGGGCAACAATATGCTACATTGGCATTCTTGGAAAGGAATCTTAGATGCACCTGCCATAATGATTGTTAGTATTAAAATCATTGAATTTTGTATAATGCAATAGCAAAAGATCTTATACTAACTATTATCCCAAGTACCACAAATCTTAGAGGGGGGAAGAGGAGTGAATAAGACTTGAAGAATTCTAATGCAATTTCTCACCCAAAATGATATATCAACAAATTAAAAAAAAAAAAAAAAAAAAAAAAAAAAAAAAGCAATAAAGTTGAAGAGATCTTAGCCAGATTTTATAATGTTAAGGCCAAACTCTTCTCTTATATTCACTGCTCCTAAATCAAACCAATTTAAAATTTCACTAGACATATAGGATTGCACCCAACTTTTCTTGCAAGTTAGTTCTCTAGGATTTTATCCTTTACAATAGTTTCTCTAGGATTTCACCTAAATCACTCAAATCACAATTGGTTTTTGAGTTTAGAGTCTCTCAAGACTTAGATACAAATTAAAAGACAAAATACAAGTAATGCACTCTAGCTCCCAAACAATGAACACTTAAGAATATGAAATAATGGCCTTAGTATTCAAAAATAGAGTATGAATTATTAGAAAAGGATAAGGTTCAAATATATTCATAGTATGTGTGAGGCCTCGTCCGACCACTGGCTTGATCCGCTGGAGGGAATTGGGATACTCACGATAGAACCCTTAGGTTCGGATTGGTTGATTTTGAAAATGATTTTGGGACTCACTACCCTAATTTATTTTTAAATGGAAAAATTAAGGAAAAACCCAATTAATTCCAATTCAATAATTTTCAATTAATTTACCCATAGATAAAATCATTAGCCTCGAACCAGGTTGAATTCGGGGACTAAATTTTTTGTTTTAAATAATCGCGATTTAGCTATTAAGTTTAATTTGACTTTGAAATCAATTTCATAGATGATAAATATTATATGACAATTATCATGATTAGTGCATGAGCATGGAAAAAAAAAAAAAAACATCTACAAGTTAAACTAATTACATAAATTAATTAAAAAGGAGGAAAGAACATTGATTAAGATTTGGATTTGAGGTTTAGATTTATATTCCAAACGTGCCTACGTACTCCATTGAGTAGGGATCAAAACCCACGTAGTTGGTTCTACGACTAACTAGACGGGTTTAGGAGTTGATCAGATTGATTTTGGTTTGGGTATTTTGAGAGCAAGGGAAAAAGGCTGATACCTTTGCTTTTGGCAAGCAGAGGGTTTTACCAGACCGAATTTCTATTTTATCGGGACCGAGTGATTGGATTAATTGGGAGATTAATTAATTAATTAAAATGATTAATTAACTAATTAATATGATGAAAAGGATTGATGGATTAATTAATTAAAATGATTAATTAATTAATTTGGATGAAGGATGGATTAAGAAAAATGATTAATTTGATTTTGAAAAGTGATTAATATTAATTAAAAAAAAGAGAGTTTTAGTTCATTAAAAAGATTAATTAACTTGGTTAAGGTGAAATAATTAATTGATTAAAAAGATTAATTAACTAAGTAGAGAGTGGTTGAAGGGAGAATAAGAGAGAAATTAGAGGATAACTATCAACTCTAACTCAGGAGGTGTAGAAAAATGAGAAGTGGATGGGAGTATTTATAGGAAAAGTGGGTGAGGGTAGTTTAGGAATTGAAAAAGAGAAAAACCAAAAGCATAGGGCTAAAAAGGGGTTAAAAATTTGGTCATTTTGGGTGCAGGAGGTATTACAAAAGATACAGCTCAGCACAGAAACAAGTGGATCTGCATCAAACTAGTGCAGCTTTGCACTAGTGAGGCGCGGATCCTCACAAACCTAGTGTGAATCCTCATCAGGCTTGCGCAACTCGATCATTTTTTTTTTTTAGAAATTAATTGGTTTGAGATTTAGGAAATTTGGATATTTGGTAGCAATATAATTGGGATGTATTAATTACATGTATTTATTGAAGTTTGGACAAAGGGATGGAAAATTTACCCAACAAGATGTCAAAGCTAAACAAATTAGAAAAAAGCAAGCAAAGTTTCCTCTTCCTACACATTAATGAAATTTAAAATACCACTTTAATGGTTAAAATATCTCTCATCTTATATACTAATAATCACATAACACACTCCACATAAAATAAAAAAAAAAACCAAAATTACAAGCAAAACAATAGAAACCAATCCAAAAAAAATTATTTCAAAATTAAACTGATTAGAAAGCAGAATAAAAAATGGTAAAATATCCTAATATATGTGAATTTTAAACCATACAATGAAAACTAAGTACCTGCCCAAGCAACACAAATGTAAAAAGCTCATCAGTTGAGAATCCAGAACATTTATCAAGCTTCAAGAACTGCAAAACTGGCCGCAAAAACTCGCAAGAAGCTCCAGATCCAAATCCTTCACAATTATACATATGAAATGAACATATTTCAATCAATTAAACAAATCCACCATTTCATCAACCCAAGGCATCATGAAACCTCTGCAATCCTCCAATATTAAATTAAACAAAATAGCTCTCGATTTTCCTTTCAACTTTAGGGATTCAAGGTGGTTGAAATGACGTCGTAGCTAATCCATATTCATGGTTAATCCGAACTCACGGTATAGCATAAAGCAATTGTTATATGCTTTCCCATTAAGGCATTAATCTCATACCAGCAACGACAAACCAATGAAACAGCATTGCGATCTCACGGTCATTTATGTACAGCACCACACAGCCTAAACCAACGTAAGACATCCCACTATTGCAACTCATTTTATTGCTTTTACTATTCTGACTCTCCTCTTCTATAACTTAAAAGTTTGACTATAAATTTATAGATTTCAAGACTGAACCTACCAAAACTTACAATAATTTAACAACATCAAATCAAATTTCATGTTTTTGAAGCTTGTAAGCTATAATTAATTTGACCTAATCTTCTAAAAATTTGAGAAATGCTAAAACAATATTAAAGAAAAACTAAAAATTGAGAAAGCAAAAGTGATAGTAGATCTTTCAGACAAATCAGCGAGGGAAAGCGATAGAGGAGAGATAATATTGAGCAAAGTAAAAGGAGAGAGAAAATATTAAGGATTCTAATTTAGGGTTAGACGAGATGAGTTGTTTTGAGGGGAAATAATCTACCATCTACCCTTCCATCCTCCACGTAAGATTAATAGTAGGCCCTGCTAAACAGTGAATTGAATAAATTAACGAAATGTTAAGGAAGGGGTACAATTTTATATTTTAAAAATGTTAAGGGTAAATTTGAGACTCAAAAAAGAAACTATGCCAATCTACCCTTTTTGCTGTACCTTAGAAGTATGTTTGAACCTTATCCTTACTAGAATTGAAGATTATAAGAGTTTCACTCACAATAGCATAAAATGCACTTTGAATTAAGATTTACTCTTCATTTTGAATCTTCTCATATTTATAAAAGTTAAAAAATATGGTTGTTAGGCTCATTAATAAAGTAATAATTGCTCTCGCAGTCTTCCCAATGGCTACAAATCTACCTAGATTTTGCCTAATGTGATGTGGTAACACCAATGAATATTTGGTTCAAGGTCATTACTCTTCTATGTAAAGCTGGTGAAGAATTAGTCACTGTGGTGACTAATACTTCGCATATTTTTAGTTCTTCTTACCATAACAGTCATTACTTATGTGTAAAACTAGTGATTATTTGATTCTAGCTCGTGAATAATGTGTAACATGCGTGAAAATAGCTATTGTTTGATTTTTCATTTCTTACTAACAGTAGTGACTAATAGGTAATGCCAATGAATATTCCAAATGTCTTCATCTTCATCAAATGTCCAAAAAATCGACTTTTGCTTTGTGAATCTACCTCATAAGTTATATTAATTCAAATTTCTTGTCAACCTGTGGTAATGATAGTGAGTAATCTGTAACTATCATGAGTTCCCTATATACCTAACAAGCATTATCAACCAAACTTGGGTGGTAACAGGGGTGAGCATTGTTTAATGCCTATTACACCCTGTATACAGCAAACATATATGGGAAAATTCAAATAATCACATATATTTGCTTACACATCATATTTTCTATAAAAATAAGCTTAATTAAACTAAATTTTAGTGTCATCAAAATATACATAGGAACAACAAGGTTTCATCTAGTGGGAATTTTAGGTCGCTAAGTATGTCTATATGGTCGATTTGGTCAAAGAACACCTTTAACTTATTGTTCGGACATGCACACTAAGCCTAGGAGAGTGGAACATATTCATTTCTAAACCCAAAAAATTAAGATTTACAAATTTGAGCACACAAATTTGGGAGGTCAAATCTCCCTTAATTTACATCTAATTTATGCAAATTTTTTGTCAATTTAAAGCTCTAAACGCTTACTATAACATGATATAATGAAATCGCAAAACAAATGATCTTAACATAGTTTAAAGGCCCTAAATATGCCAACTTTAACATGTATGAAAATAGCATAAAATTCACAAAAAAAATCATGCTTTTAATCGATTAAACACAATTAATTGATCTTAAGGTGGAATACAAGTATTCAGCTTTGATACTAATATAAGATTTTGTGATCTACATAAAATGGGAAGAGTACCTACCCCTTGAAACGTGGATAATTGTATTCTTTACTTATATTACTAGTTCAAAAACAATCATAAATAGAGAGCTTCTCTTTCCATAATCTAAGAGCATCCAATATCTCTTTATTCACCAATGTAAATTCTTGGAAGAAAATCACATAGAACTTTTCTTTTGTTTTTTACCTTAGCTACTTAATATTGATCTCTCTATAGAGAAGTTATATTTAAAACATGATATATAATAACCTCCCACAAATAAATAGATTATTTAAATCCTTTTAAAATTTTATTAAATAATATCTTAATTATATTATTTATTTATATTAATTAATTATTTTTATAATTAATTAATAATTAATAAATTTGGGTCTATACATTTATCATAGGGGTGTTAAAACTCTACCCATTAATTCCAACATGACTTTTGGGCCATCATATGGGAGCAAGCTAGCACTTGAGTTGCCCAGTATGAAATTATTAATTAATTAAGAATGAAATTATTGATTTCTTTGTGAACCTATATACTTCGAATGGAGTTGCCCAGTATGATGCAATTCTGAGTAAGATAGACAGAGTTGTCTCAAGTCAACTTAATGACCAACTAATAGCACCAGTATCAGAATAAAATATTAAACAGGTTGTCTTCTCATTTGGAGGGGGGGGGGTACAAAATCTCTAGGACCTGATGGGTTTCCTAGAGTATTTTATCAGAAAGCATTTGAGGAGATAAAAGGTGACTTAGTAGGAGTTGTATAGAGGTTCTTACAGATAGGAGATTTACTAGAGGCTATCAACAAGACACTAATTGTCTTAATTCCAAAAATTGAAAATCCTAATCTGGTAACACAAAATCGACCCATCAGCCTCTATAATTTTATTTATAAAATCTTGTCTAAAATCATGGTGTTAAGACTAAAGCCATGGATGAATTCTCATATACATGAGTGCTAAAATACTTTTATTCTTGGCAGATGTATATAGGACAATTTGTTAATTGTGCATGAAATTGTTCACTCTTTCAAAACATTGAATTCCAAAAAGGTATATGGTTGTGCATTAAAAATGGATATGCTAAAAGCATACAACAGAGTTGAGTGGGGATTCCTATTGGTAGTAATGGAAAAAATAGGTTTTTCTAACCATTTTCTATAGCTTATTCAGAAATGTCTCTCTTTTGTGTTATTTGCTATTCTGATTAATGGAGAGCCAACTCAATATTTCAAGCCAACCAGAGGACTCAGGTAGGGAGACCCACTATCTCCATACCTCTTTCTATTTGTTTCCAACATGTTATCCTTGTTAATAGAAAATATTGTGAGGGAAGGGAGAGTAAAGGGATATAGAATTACAAGAAGTAGTCCTAAGATAGCTCATTGCTTGTTCGCAGATGACACAATTCTTTTTGGAGAAGCAACAATGGAAGAAATAAATGAACTAAAATCTATCTTGACAAAATATGAAGCAGTGTCTGGACAAAAAGTGAATACAGCAAAGTCATTAGTGCTATTTAGCAAGAATACTCTAGATAATAGGAGAAACTAGATTTTTTATATGCTTACAATGAAACAAAAGAGTTAAAGAGAACAATACTAGGGAATCCCTATTGTGTGGGGTAGATTGAAATCACAAGCAATAGAATTTATGGTCCAAAGGGTAAAGTGGAAAGCCCAATTATGGAAGCAAGCCTTACTTTCCCATATGGGAAGGGAGACAATGGTCAAAGCAGTATTGACAGCCATACCCAACTCCTTCATGTCTTGTTTTAAACTACCAAGAGCACTTGTCAAAAGTTAAATGGTATTTTGGCAAGATTTTGGTGGAAAAACTTTTATGACCAGAAGGGGATTATAATGGAGAAATGGGAGAAGAGAGCTAAATCCAAGTACAAGGGTGGATTGGGATTTAGGGAGCTAGAAGACTTTAATCTTACTATGGTATCAAAGCAAGGATAGAGATTGTTGAAAAATCCAGAATGTCTGTGGGCTAAATTAGTCAAATCAATTTATTTTCCTAATGGGGACTTTTGGATAGTGAAGCAAGGATCAAGATCTTCGTGGAGTTGGCATAGTTTGATTGCAGCAAGGGAAGTGTTAAAATTGGGTGTTATACACAACATTCATAATGGATCAGAAACAAGAATTTGGGATCATCCTTGGGTGCCCGATTTGCCTCAATTCAAAATCCAATCCCTTCGCCATTTGAGTTTTTTTTCCTTATTATATCTCCCACTTGATAAATGAAAGGAGAGAATGGAATTATGAACTGACAAACAAAATGTTCAGCAGGCAAGAAGTTGAGGAAATAATCAAAATTCTCATTGGATCAAACCAGGTTTCTAATTCGTGGATCTGGAGATGGGATAAATATGGTCAATACTCAATAAAATCTACCTATAGATGGCTTACTTAGAAGAGAAAGGAGAATGCATCAAATATCCCATCAACATCGGCCCCAAATAATCCAGACTTGTGGAAAAAATTTTGGAATGTTGGTTTGCAACCAAAAATGGCTACTTTCATATGGAGGATTTGTAAAGAAAATTTGCCTACAAAAGAATAACTATATAAAAGAAAACTAGCAGAAAGCCCAATTTGTGATGTCTACTTACAAGAAAGAGAATCTGTGGAGCATGTATTCTTTAAATGTCCACATGCCCAAGCTGTTTGGTTTAGATCACAATGGGGGTTTAATACTAGTTCTAATTTAAATTCAAATTTAGTAGAGTGGTGGACTAACATGATCTCTGATAAGCACTTAATTGACTATACTTCATCCCTTGTTTTTAATAATATTTTATCTTTAAATTGAGTTTGATTTGTTTGTTTAGTGCTTTTCTAGAGTTCTTTTAGTTAATCCAGTGCCAAATGATGCCATGAACCAAATGTGACCTAGAATGGTGAAGAATTCAAGCCAAAATGCTGATTTTTGGAAGAATATGGGCAGCCACGGGTGACCACACGACTAGAATTCTAGACGTGTGATAAGAGCAAATTGAAAATTCATCCAGTAGCCTCCTACAGGTGGAGGCACGACTGAGGTTTCACCCGTAGAAAGTTACATTCTTTGGCCCTGCCGTTGGCACGACTAGAACCCCAGCCGTGGGTCCAACCATGTGAGGTTAAAATTCAGCAATATAAATCAAATCAGATAATATTTTAAAAGAGAGCCGCCATAAAGCAAAAAAAAAAAAATAGAGATTTAAGAGGGTTGGCTAAGCCCTAAAGTCATGGAAAAGGCTTGAAGGCTAGAGATATTGAGGATTTAATCAAATCAAAGATTAAGATCCAAGTGGATGTGGAAGATTGAAGAGAAGATTTCGAAGAACATCACCCAGATCTATTTGAGATTTCTTCCTCTTTTATTTTCTGCATCTTTGTTCTTCAATTTTAATATGAACTAATTCTATTTGTAATGAACCCTAGTTTGGATTGTATAGATTGAAGGATTTAAACTTTAATCAATTCATCTTTGGTTATTTTATTTTCATGATAAATCTTATTATTCTAATTAGCAATTGCTAGCTTGTTGATTGGATATTGTTTCTATATTGGACGAGTAGAGATACCTTGATATAGATAGATCACTCATGGGAATAGAGAGTTCATTGGGGTGCTAGAGATAGACCTACAAGACTTCTTTGGATATTAATCTCTTGAACTTAATGTTGCTCCTATTTGATTATAGGTTGAGAAGAGATTCCCCTATAATACTTAGGAAGTTAGCGATTTAATCACTTGAGAAAGGTTTTTATCTAATTTAGTGAGAGTCCAATTCAATCCATTATTTGATGTACATGAGAAACTAGGGAGATTTATATCTAGATTAGCTTTGCCTAGATTATTTTCATCAATATCATTTACTTGCTTTCTTTTATTAGCTTAGTTAATTTAGCTTATTTTAATCAATCTACATCTTGATCAACTAGACAATAATCGAAGTTTGCGCTAGTACTTATACACTATCCTCGTGGAGACGATACTCATATACTCATTACTTTATTACTTGATAACGACCTGTGCACTTGCAGTTTGTTAATGTGTGTTTCAGCACACCAAGTTTTTGGCGCCATTGTCGGGGAATAGTTTTATAATATTAACAATATTAATAGAAATTATTGATCTAGTTTTTATTTTTATATTTTCGTATTTGTTTTTGTTTTTCTTTTTACTTTCCTTTTTTTATTTGTTTTATTTTTACAGTTTTATTTTTTTTTTCTATTTTACGTTTTTGTTTTATTTTAAGTTTGTGTTTCCAAAAAAAAAAAAAAAAAGAGAGAACAAAGAAAAATTTCTCCATGGCTGATCCAAACTCTCAGGATTGGAACTTTTACCTGAATACAGAATGGGGATACTAGGGAAATTAGTATCACGATCATGGGTACATCTATCACACTGATTTCCTAGAGGAATATGGATGGTAAGCACCAATAGAGAAGTCATCCCTTGAGCTTGCATTAGAAAGATTCACGGCATCTACGGAGAATTGGGTTGGGGAATTGGACAAAAGAAACGAGGCATTGGCAGTTGGCTTCCCAACTCAATTTGAAATGGACACTACGTTGGAGGATAACGAGCATGCACAAGAGGAGCAGAGGTTGGAAGAGATATTTGTGACTTTAGTGAAAGCTACAGAGAAAAGATTTCAGAGCATCGAGACAGCTCTAGAACACCAACAGACCTCTCTTTACAATCTAGAGAATTTCGCTAGGCAAATTTTGAAACTGCTAAGTGAGAGACCTAAAGGTAATTTGTCCAGTGAAACCAAAGCCATTCTAAAAAAAACAACAAAGGACCACTACCACAACTTGGCTATGGAATGATGATAGTGATGAAGAAGAGAATGGTAAGGACAATTTAGGGCTACTGCACACAGAATTTGATGATTGCTTAAGTGAGCAACCCCAAATCCAGCAATGGGACATGAATGGAGTGGAGTCAAGTGTTGAAGAACTCTCTTTTAATGATAATGAGATATGGGAGAACATGAAGGGGGATGCTATGTATGCTAAAAATCACAACTCCCCTATCATTTCAGCCCTCCCACCTTTTGAAGAGAACAGAAATAAACTACTCACAACCCTAATAACTACCCTTCCTATTCCTCAAATTTCATCAGATGAACACCTAGCCACAACTGATCTTAGACCCTTGCCAACTTTCTCTAAATGCATATTTGTTAGAGAATCAAGTATGTGGCCAGTACTTGTAATCTCTAAATTTTCTTTGGAAATTGAAATTTGTTTTGTGGAGGAGTTGAAACTACAAGTTAGGGAATTTGGGTGGAGCATCTCGGAATTGCATGAGGTGGCTGATATTTGTGACATGCCTACTCTCTTGCGTGCCAAAACTGAAACCCTACATCTAGTCCGTGGTTAAGATTGTTCGACATTGGTTCTGAACCTTGCAAGCTCAGGTTTGCACACCATGAAAAATCAAAAATACTTTTTGTTGCTGCAAGAAGGCTATGCAAAGGCCACAATCTTTGCATATTCTTCTTTATCTTAGTTTATGGAGGTAGACAGCATAAAGAAACCTCCAAGCCATTGGTGGAAGATGAATAATGATAACGTCCAGCTAATACGACTTTAAAAAAGTGTTGAATGGGAGGCAACCCATTGATAGTCTATTTTAGTTTTTTATTTTTATTTTCTTTTTGTTTTCTTTTGTTTTTATTTTACTTTGAATGGATCTTACTTTAGTTGTAGTTTGATTTTTCTCTATGCAGAAACATTGATCATGGCACATTCTTACTAGAAGGAGCACCAGCACGATTTATGTGGTACATCATTCAGGGCAGTTAATTCTCTCTTTTACTTTTTTATTTTCCTTGCTTATAACACATTGGGGACAATGTGTTACTTAAGTGTGGGAGAGAGGTATATTATTGTGCCCTATCTTTTATTAAATCTTGCGATTGAGTAAATTAAATTGTGGTGATAGTTTGATTTGAAATTAACTCTCTTTAGCGATTAATTCATCTAATTTTGCTATAACAATGACTTGTTGCAGTGTGGAGTGAATGTGGTGGTCATGATTAGGAAATTAAATTTTTGCAAATTTTTTTGCCTAAAATTTGAAACTTTAGTTACACTTTTTGAGCCTATTTTATTCCACTGTTACTTTTGTTCTAGTTTAGTAGAAATGCTTAATACCTTAGGTGGCTTGACTATTTTTCTTGAAAAAAAAAAAGAAATAAGTATATATATATAATAAAAAAAAAGATTATGCAAAGGAGCTTTGAAAATGTTTACATATTCCGCTATTCAAGCACCTATGGGAAAAATCCCTATGAATCTACTTTGCCTAAACTTTTGTTTTTGTGGAATTATTTGCTCAAACCTGTAACTTTAGAATTCAGGTTTCAAATTTTTGAGATTTGTTTTAGAGATTTCTTGATTTGGCTACCATGTTTGAGCCTTGCTGATTTCAAGTTATTGTAAATCTTTTTGAATTTCTTGGATTAGATAAGGTAGGTTTTATCTCTTACTGTTGTTATAATTTAATTTGCTTAAGGACAAGCAAATACTCAAGTGTGGGCGAATTTGATAAGCACTTAATTGACTACACTTTATCCCTTATTTTTAATAATATTTTATCTTTAAATTGAGTTTGATTTGTTTGTTTAGTGCTCTTCTAGAGTTCTTTTAGTTATTCCAGTGCCAAATGATGCCATGAACCAAATGTGACCTAGAATAGTGAAAAATTCAAGCCAAAATGCTGATTTTCGGAAGAATATGGGCAGCCACAGGTGACCACATGGCTGGAATTCTAGACTTGTGATAAGAGCAAATTGGAACTTCATCTATTAGCCTCCCACGGGTGAAGGCACGACTGAGGTTTCACCCGTAGGAAGTTACGTTCTTTGGCCCTACCATTGGCACGACTGAACCCCAACCATGGGTCCAGCCATGTGAGGTTAAAATTCAATAATATAAATCATATCAGACAGCATTTTAAAAGAGAGTCGCCACAGAGCAAAAAAAAATAGAGATTTAAGAGGGTTGGCTAAGCCCTAGAGTCATAGGAAATGCTTGAAGGCTAGAGATATTGAGGATTTAATCAAATCAAAGATTAAGATCCAAGTGGATGTAGAAGATTGAATAGAAGATTTCAAAGAACATCACCTAGATCTATTTGAGATTTCTTCCTCTTTTATTTTCTGCATCTTTGTTCTTCAATTTTAATATGAACAAATTTTATTTGTAATGAACCCTAGTTTGGATTGTATAGATTGAAGGATTTAAACTTTAATCAATTCATCTTTGGTTGTTTTATTTTCATGATAAATCTTATTATTCTAATTAGCAATTGCTAGCTTATTGATTGGATATTGTTTCTATATTAGACGAGTAGAGATACCCTGATATAGATAGAACACTCATGAGAATAGAGAGTTGATTGGGGTGCTAGAGATAGACCTACAATGCTTCTTTGGATGTTAATCTCTTGAACTTAATGCTGCTCCTATTTGATTATAGGTTGAGAAGAGATTCCCCTATAATACTTAGGAAGTTAGCGATTTAATCACTTGAGAAAGGTTTTTATATAATTTAGTGAGAGTCCAATTCAATCCATTGTTTGATGTACATGAGAAACTAGGGGGATTTATATCTAGATTAGCTTTGCCTAGATTATTTCCATCAATATCATTTACTTGCCTTCTTTTATTAGTTTAGTTAATTTAGCTTATTTTAATCAATCTACATCTTAATCAGCTAGATAATAATCGAAGTTTGCACTAGTACTTATACACTATTCTCGTGGAGACGATACTCATGTACTCACTACTTTATTACTTGATAACGACTTATGCACTTGCAGTTTGTTAGTGTGCGTTTTGGCACACCAATCTCTCATTTTCAGAATACTTAAGACTCATCTGCTCCCATTCGATTGGGATCCTTCTACTGGGTGGTCTAGAAGCAAAGAAATGGAAAATTATTTCAACAAAAGACAATTAATCCTTTCAAAACAATAGAACTAGCCAACTATTACTTCAAACAGTTTCAAATTCCCTACAATAATTCAATGGCTTTTATACAGAGACAGCAAAAAGAAAATAGTTATTGGAAACCACTAGACAGAGACACAATCAAGATAAATTTTGATGTTAGTTTCAATATTACAACAAGCATAGCAGGTTCATCAATGTTATGCAGAAATAAATATGGAAAATTTATTGATGGTGTGGCTTTTAGAAAGAAAATAAGTAGTCCATTAGCTGTAGAAGCTGAAGCTATGGTAGCTGCTATCCAATGTGCTTTAATTTCTGGTTTTCCCAAGATTCAACTGGAGACAGATTGCAAGACATTGGTGCATGACTATTCTGATACTATCGAATCAAGCCCCTGGGAAATTCATTCTCTTATCTCTAAAGTAAAAGAGTTAAGTGTAAAACTTCAATCCTTTAGTGTTGATTGGGTGAAAAGGATTGCAAATCAATCTGCAGATTGGGTAGCCCACTTTATTTGTTTAAATTTTCTTTCACCTGTTTGGAGTGTTATCCATCCTCCAAGACTTGCTATGTTACTTGCCTATAATATTTTTGAGTTTTCTAATCAATGAATGAATCCTATTATGGTTTGGCAAAAAAAAAAAAAGCCAGCATTTGAGTCACCGTATACTTGACAAAGTCATGTCTATCTTTTTGCAAAATATTATAATTTAATTAATGATGAACAAAAGTAAAATGTATAAGGTAAAAATTAGTGACTAGTGCTTTGGGAAAAAAAATTAGTGACTAGTGTTCAAACTTTTTTTTTTTTTTACACTAAACATCAGAACTTGTATTATTGAATCTCAATAGTGCTTTTAACATGCAAATCAATAGCAAAAATAGGGAGAGTACCTTCCTAAACAGCTCTAGAATTACTCTTAACACCCTCTTTAGCTAAAATATGAGCCACCCTGTTTCCATCCCTGCAAACATAAGTGAAAGAACAACTATGAACATAATTGTTTGCTACTAAAGCTCTAATATCTTAAACCAAAACAGCAAGTTGATTAAGCTCTGAAGTTGGCTGGTGAAACTTTTGTATCAAAACAAGGCAATGATATTCAACTATTAAATGAGAAGGAGCCACTACAAAAAGAAAAAAAAAATACAATTTACAAACTAAAAATTTTGTCAGTAAATTATGTTTTTTTGGTCGGTAATACGTATACTGATGAATTACCAACAAAAAACTAGTTGGTATTTAGCTTGTTTATCGTCTAAATATAAAACCGTCTGCAATTACTGATAGAATTTTAGTCAGTAAATTATTTTTATATTATCGATAAAATAATTTATATCATTGGAATTTTTTTAGGGAGACAATTTACCGAATAAATTTTTAGTGTGTAATCTGTCAGTAATTTTTTATTTTTTAAAAGCTAAAAAATAGTTGGTAATTTATTCGTAAAGTTTAAATAAATATTTTTTGAAAGTAAATATTTTATTGGTAATCCATCGATAAAATTCTATTTTTTAAAAATATATTTTTTAAAAAATACGTATTTTTCAAAAAATAAAAATAATAATTTAAAAATTAAAATTCTTAGAATGAACATGAAAATTAAAAAATAAAAAGTTATAAAATAAAGTAGCAAGCTCAAAAAATATAAAAAATGACTAAATTAAAATTATATTTCAAACTACAAAAAGAATGAAATGAACCTAAAATTAAAATAGAAAGTGATAAGAGTAAAAAAGAAAGGGTAAGATAAATAATTTATTAAGTTTATTTTTTATTTTACTAAATTTATATAAAAAATTTAATCAAAAAATTAAATTTAAGATAATAAATAATGAATTTTTTTTAAAATCACATTAATACTTTTTTATACTATAAAACAATTTAAGAAATATAAATTATAAATTATAAAAACTAAAAAAATAAAGAAATTGAAATAAATTTAATAGATTTTTTGTATTGAATGGTTTGGAATTTCAGAAGTAAAATAGAAAAAAAAAGAATAAGAAAGAAAAAGCATATGAGTAAGAGTATGGAAGTACTAAGTGATGAAAAAGATATATGAGTAAGAGTATGGAAGTATTAAGTGATGAAAAAGAAAAAGAAGAAATAATTAAATGAGAAAGAAAGAAAAAGAAATTTTATTTGTGAGAAATAAAGAGAATAAATTGAGAAAAAGATAAAAAATGAGAAAGAGAAGAAGTGTGAGAAAAAAAGATGAGGAAGAGAGGAGAAACTGTTTTATGCTTTTTTTTTTACACCATTTATTAAGTAATTACTGACTAAATTTCTATCAGTAAATTTTTCAAATGAAAATTTCTCTCCAAAATTTTCCTTTACCGATGGATTACAGACTAAATTTTTGTAGTAATTTTTTTTTAAAAAAAATCAAATGAAAATTTTGGAGAGAAATTTTCCTCCAAAATTTCATTTACCAACGGATTACTAACTAAATTTTTGTTGGTAATTTATTTTTTCTTTAAAAAATAAATGAAAATTTAGAGAGAAATTTCCCTCTAAAATTTTTATTTATTGACAGAATACCAACTAAATTTCTATTGGTATTTTAAAAAAAAATTAGTGAAAAATCTTGAGAGAAATTTTTCTCCAAAATTTTTATTTACCGACAGAATATTTTGTCGTTAAAGTAAAAAAAAAATTCTCTATAATTTAAAGACTAAAATTACTAACGGACAATTTTTATCCATAAATTGAAAAGTTTTGTAATTAAATCAAAGAAAATTTAGCTTTTTAATTTACTGACTAAAATTTTTTATCGGTAAATTTGATCGATAAATTGGAAAATTTTTGTAATTAAATTAAAGAAAATTTTATACTATAATTTATCAACTGAAATATTAGTCAATAAATTTACCTATGGAAAGTTTTTGTTGGTAAATTGGAAAGTTTTTGTAATTAAATCAAAGAAAATTTTGCTTTTTAATTTACCGACTAATATTTTTGTCCATAAATTTACCAATGAAACACTTAGTTGGTAAATTAAAAAGTTTTTATAATTAAATTAAAAAAAAATTTACTCTATAGTTTACCGACTAAAATATTAGTCAATAAATTTACTGATGGAAAAATTTTTATTGGTAAATTAGAATTTTTATAATTAAATTAAAGAAAATTTTGATTTTTAATTTACCTATTAAAATTTTTGTTGGTAAATTTACTAATGAAAAATTTGGTCGGTAAATTCAAAATTTTATTGATTAACTAAAAAATAATTTATTTTCTAATTTACCGACTGAAATTTTTATTAGTAAATTTACCAATGGAAAATTTTTGTCAGTAAATTAAAAAATTTATATAATTAAATTAAAGAAAATTTTACTTTTTAATTTACCTACTAAAATTTTTTGTCGGAAAATTTATCAATGAAAATTTTGGTTGTTAAATTTAAAACTTTTGTCGGTAAATTAAAAAATATTTTGTTCTCCAATTTACTGACTGAAATTTTTATCTATAAATTTACCGGCAAAAAAAATTATCAATATATTGTCGCTAATTTTTGCCCTATGTTTTTGCATATTATTTAGTGACTAAATTTGACAGTCAGTAATTTTTTATTAGTAAACTGTTGGTAATCTATCAATAATTAACATAAAAAAAAAAAACATTTGTCATCGGTACTCTATCGGTAATTTAGTAAATTTACTAACAAAATTATTTATATTGGTAAATTTGTCAATACACTGTGATTTTCTTGTAGTGAGCAAATTGCATTAACCATGATAACACCTCTCACATGGCTATTGCCTCCAACAAAACAGGTACTGCATAAAGCTGCAAAGGAATGGAAGTAGCGGCAAGGACAGCACCATTATGGTTTCTTAGAACTCCTCCTGCAGATGCTCTTCTTCTAACAATATCCAAAGCGACATAAACATTAACTTTCAAAAAGTTCGGAGAATGAGCTTTCTATTGCCGTGGGTTGTGCCTAGCATTAGCTTGTATAGAAGCATATTGCACATCAGGCTCTTAAGTCACCTTGAATTGCTAAGCTGCTTCAACATATTGCTTCACTACCTGTGACGATGTGCTGCGTATTCCCTCCGATAATAACTTGTTTCTTGCCCACCAAATGCCATCCATTATCACCACACAAGTTGCCAAATCTTCAAGCTATTAATTGTTGAGATAAGTCAAATAATTCCTCCAAAATTGTGGGGTTCATTGACCTGATATAAGATCCAAAAAGCATAAGATTCCAATACGATGTGGCAAAAGAACATTGACAAAATAAATGAAAAGGAATTTCAAGTACAGCTTCGCAAAACAAATAAAAGATCCGACCTACACATTCTTTTGCTACAAAGTTGTTTTGGTTGGTAAATATTCATGCAATAATCGCCTTACAAATAGCTTTTGATGCTTAGGCACCATTAATTTCCAAACCTGCTTCCATATGATAGTATTTGAGCTAGAAGATGGTTGCTGTGATTGAAGCATATTCATTTGAAACTAATAGGCTGACTTTATCGTATAAAAGCGACTGACAGTATAAAACCAACCTCATACATCTTGCCGTTGTTGCGATGCCAAAGGGATAGATAGGATTAATTCAACATCACGCGGGACAAAGGTTCAACATCACGTGGGACAAAGGCTGCTCGAATTAATTGTTCATTACATGCATGATCCATAATCAACTTAGCCACCCAATGCAACACAAAATTTGTAGTTCGAGGACTGACAAGCTTGAAGTCGCTCAACATTGGAATCCACTTATCATCCCAAATTGAAACCTGAGTACCATCACCAATATACCATATTAAACCGTTAGCAAGAATAGGAATAGCATCCATTAGACTCCTCCAGCAGTAGCTAGCTGAAGTGGTTATTGTAGCTTGCAATAAGCTAGTCGTAAGGTAGTATTTTGCTTTGAAGACCCTAGCTGTTAGTTCGTGTTCATTTACCATAAGCCGCCAACATTGTTTCACAAGCATGGCAATATTGAAGTGTATTAGACTGCGAAAACCCAATCCACCATGGTCTTTAGATAAACACAGACGATCATAGGAAGACCTATGAATCCTTTTTCTATTGCCATCCATTCAAACACCACCAAAAGGAATTCATAATTTTCTGTAGTGCATCAACAATAGAAATAGGAATTTGATATACACTCATGGCATAGGCAAGAAAAGCTTGCATAACTTCTTTAATTATAACACCTCTGCCCGCCTTTAACAAAACCCTGCCCTTCCATAAAGCTAACTTCTTTCTAAATTTGTCCCTTAAGTATGAAAAAGCTGCTTTTTTCGATCTTCCAATAACTAAAGGGAGACTAAGATAGGAACTCAAAAAGGAGAAGTTACCGATCCCCAAAGCAACTATATAACTCTCCCTTTGTCATTGCGTAACTACTGAAACAAAGAAGGTGCTAGATTTATTAAGATTAACCAGCTAACCGGACGTTGCTTCATAAAAAAAAAAAAAAGATCCTTTTAAGCTCCATAACCTCTCCACACAACAACAACTAATGTTCAAACTTAGAAAAGAACCAATTTTAGATTAAATTTTCTATAACAAATTCAATAATTATTATAGTAAAATTATAAATGAAAATATTATTACTATTCAAATTGACAATTTATAATAATTACTATTGTCCATTAATTTATACCACTAATTTAAATAAAAAAAAAATATGTCAGGATAAAAGAAGAAAAATATGAATTAGACAGCAGGAAAAGATTGAGGATAAAGAAAACATTGTAATCCATGATTTATCCCTTGCTAGTTGCTACTTACATCCTCTATTCCAAAATATATATCGTTTTGGAGAAATTTTTTTGTTTCAATTTATTTATCATTTTAGGATTTCAAGAATGTATTTATTTTTTTTTCAATTTTACCTTTCATTTATTCCTCCACAAACTATTTGCATTAATTATTTTTATTTCTCTATATCAAAATAAATATAAAGATATTTTAGTCTTTTTACTTTAAAATTATGACAATTTAATAATTTTCTTAATTTATGTGCCAAAACTTTAAACGATATATATTTTGAAATGGATTGAGTATTTTAGAGCATCTCAATGCACTTTTTATATATGTCAAACTCTTTATTATAAAGAGTTATCTTAAAAAATAAAATTTTAATGAACTCTTTATCTTTTAAAAATAAAGAAAATAGTTGGTTTAACTCTCCACATTTAGATAATTAAATATTATTTTTTATTCTAACTTTAATTAATGCAATACAAATATTTATGCGTTTTATTTAAGATAATTTTAATATTATTTTTTATATTGGATAAATTTAAAAAATTAAAAATTAAAATAATTAACGCTTATGAGATAAAATAAATAAAGTGCAAAATTAAAGAGTTTATTAAATTTAAATAAAATTTTTTATTCTTTAATAATTAAATACTCTTTATTAAATAAAATATAATTTTTAAAATAAAAAAAATGCTCTTAAAGTCCGTGGATTAAAATAAGGAATTTCTCTAAAATGAGTAACCATATTAATTAGCACGTGTGTCTTTTGCTTTTTTCTTTTATTTTTATCTTTGTTGGTGAATATATGTATATAAAGCTGAGTTCATAGCTAATTTAAAAAAATTTCGATATATATATTTTATTTATATTTAATATTTAAAATTATCATAATACAGTATCTAAATTTTAATAAAATAATAATAATAATATTTAAGTATTTTTAAAAATATTAATTAAATAAAAAATATAATAAAAATCTATAAATAAAAAATTGATACGTGATTTCACTGTGTCAAATGCAATCCAGCTTTATTTCCATAAAAATAAGATTTACACGGATTTCATATTTATTTGAGTGCACGCAGCAAATTTCCGTGATTAATTTGTATTATTATTATTATTATAAATTATAAGTTGACGTGATTAATCGGCCATGGCCTAATTACACATAGACAATACGTGTCTTGCTTGTTTTGTTACTTTGTTTTTTTTAATGCTGAACAAAGAAAATTTTCATGATAAAATAATAAAATATAAAATTAAATCGGCTTCTGGTGCCTTCTGCGTAAGCCTTAACCACTTCGGTATGGTTTCAAAGTTCCTTTTTGTTTTTTTTTTTTTTTTTTAATAGCAAAAGAGGAAGAATTTAATTTAAATCTATTATTCAGATAATACATATATATATATATATATATATATATATATATATATATATATATATATATATATATATATTTGCTAGTTGGTTATATCTTGATGTGCATTTATAAAGTTCTTTGTTTTTTTTTCTTTTTTTTTTTTTATAGAATGTGCATTTATGAAGTTATTATTTTATTCCGAGTTGTGCTATTTTGTTTTTTCTTGATATAATAAGAATAATTTCATTTTTCACATAAACTTTTTTTTGCCTAATTTCTCAATCCAACTTAAAATTTATTGATATAAATCTTGAATTTTTATCGTGGATGTTAGATATAAATTTTATTATACAATAAATAATTTTTAAAAATTAATTAATTAAAAAGATAAATTTATTATATCACTTCAAATTTAATGATTTTCATTTTAATAATCTCTATTAAAAATTTAAAGTTTTAATAACCTTTTCCTACCTATTTAAATTTTTTTTTTTAATATACCTAACACAAAATGGTATAATTTGATATAGTTAGCACTTTAATCCCTACTATTTCAAAATTAACACTTTAAATTTTAAGCTTACATTAATAAAGGTGTTAGATTTTAAAGAATTAAAGTGTAAAACATAATAATTTAAAAATTAAAATATATTAATTTTTATGATTTTATTAGGAATGAAAGTGTTATATAAATTAAAAGGCAGTAAAAATTAAAAGATTAAAGTGTTATAATTTTATAATAATTAAAAGATTAAAGTGTTGATGATTAACAAATTTCAGAGATTTAAAAATATTAATTTTGAAATAATAAAATTCAAAATACTAGTCGTGTACAATTTTAAAGATTTTAAAGTAACATATCCAGTAAAATAATTTTTTTTTTTTTTTCAATGTGAACAGAGATGGTAAAGGTCAAGGAAAATTCGTTGGTCCACAGACCTAAGCTTATATTACCCATTAAAAAGAACTATATTATGGTATAAAAACTATTGTCTCTCTTTTTATCTATCACGCAATTCGTGAGGCTAGACTCCCTTACTCCATATGAGTTTTATGCTAAAAGGATAGAATTAATTAATTTCCAATTTAACTGACAGTTTTAGTGATGAAAATAATTTCTAACAAATCTTAACTTATAAATTAAAGTTTTAATTTTTCTTTTAGAAAATACCATGAATTTTTGAAAAGTTTTGCTCTGCAATTTTAGCAGTAGCAATAACCCTAATCCCAAATCTACCAAATTAATTCTTGATTCTAAGAGAAAGAAATAATGAAGGTGTACTTTCTGTTGGAATTTTAAGTATAAAGTAGAATCTCATGTTGGAAAATAACGAGTTTAATAAGGGAGTTTAATGAGAGAAATATAAGTAGAAAAAGATCCACGACTCATTGTTTTAAAGTTTTCGAATGATTTGTATTGTAAAGTCTATTATTGTATTTTTCACTAAGCTCATTTGTTCATCTTCCAATTTTTGTTCGGCTTCCCATCAATTTACACATTCTTATTAACGAATCCAAAACCAACTTGAAGATAATACATAATCCAAGAGAACAAAATTTTCTATAAATTACTTTTATGAAAAAAATTAGTAAATCCCATCAAGAGAACTAAAAATTCTTAAAGGGAAACTAAAAATAATACTACTAATAATAAATTTAATATCAAAAAAGACAAATTAATAAATTTAGAGAGATTTGTATTTATTTAATGGATAATTTAAATAAAAATGAGAAATGAACCAATATCGATGAGGGTATATTCAATTAAAACTTCTAAAGATACTTACAGACTTTTTTAGGTGAATAATTTTTTCAAAATTTATGGATTTTTTATTACTTTTGTTGAGTATATAAATTTATAAATGACTTTTGAAGACTTTATTTTAAAAAATTTTTATAAATATTGTAGATTTTTATAGACATTAATAGACTTTCATTGATTTCTAATATGTATTTTATATAATAATAGACAAATGAAAGGCTTCCCGAGAGTTATAAAGAAATTAGTGGTCATAGCCTGCCTTTAATTTATTGTTCACATTGTCTTATCTATTCTATAAACAACCTCAATAATATGCTTTCATTTTGTTATTTTTGTTGTCCATGTACTATTGGTTACAAGATCTAGTTGTTTTCCTTAGAATGTTGCTCTATACTCAAAAATATACGTAGCAAGACCTTAGAATATTCAAGTAAAATTCCATACTGCCTGATAAGGGACAAAATATGCCAGATCGGGCCCTAGCCTAATAAAAAAACTAGGCCCAGCGAAGCCTAGATAGCTAAACAAAATCTCCATTCCTTATTTGTATAACAAATCCAAAATGAACTAGTAAAGGCAATGTAAACTCAATATCCAATTAGAATTAGAATCATAATCTTTGTCCAAACAAGGCAAGGACATGCAATATATAAATACCTCCAGTGTAAAGTCTTAAAGGCAGATCATTCTTAGATCATTAATTACAAATCAATAGAAAAGTTATCCTTACATCAATTACACATTCAACTTTGGTTTAATAATTTTCAATTATTTCTATTTAGTTGAATTTATCTCAATCAAATTGGTGCCCTCTGTGGGAACGATTGATTGAATTTTATCCTTAATAAATTATTCACAGTTTTGCAAAGATCTGCATCATGTTAGATAGCAGTCATGATGATCAGGAAAACCTTCCCAGAGACCCTTGAAGTAATTGAACTCATTTTGAGACCCAGGATGAGATTCGCACTCCCATCATAAGTTGCACAGGACCTACCGAAGTCAATGCAACATTACAACGACCTAACTCTTCCATTCCTAAAACAAGTAGTAATCAATCTACTGCATTGCAGCTATTACTAACAGCATTGCAGACCCCATAAAGTACTCCATCACCTAACACTTGAGCTGGCATGGAAATAGTGCAAGGAAGAGACTTGAACCAAAGGTTAGACTTCGAGCAAACACCCAAAGAAAATCCAGAGAGGGATCAACGAATTGAACAAAGTAGAGGAAGAAGGTTTGATGTAATAAAATCTTAGCTTGGAGGACCATCTCGCATTGAGGAAGATGCCCTCTTACCTAAAAGGACACAACTTACTAGCCAAGAGAAAAGTGTTCATACCAGAAGTTGAAGCCAAAGGCAAGAAAGATGAGGGGCTCAAGAAAGGGATGATCGAGATCAAGATAATCAAGGAAACAGAAGATATAAGAAAAGATGCAGGGATTATAAGCAGAGTTCTTCTGAATCCTCGTCCCACAATAAAAGTCAAGATGAACAAGAAGTGGCCAGTCAAAGAAACACAGAGGATATAAGGTACATAGTTAAAAAATTTTAGACGAGCTTGCTAGGGAAATAGGAAAAAAATTGATAGATAGAAGCCTTAAGCTAGCCTTGAAATCTCTTTTCACTAAGTCGATCCAAGAATATAAGATGCCTAGCAAGTTCAAGCCTCCAGTGTTGAAAAAGTGCAGTGGTGAAACAGATCTCACGATCCACATAATAGGTTACAAGCAAGCTGTCAAGCTCCAAACAGGAAGCAACGAGGTGCCATATAGAGCCTTTCAAGGCTCACTAGAAAGAGCACGACTAGGTGATTTGATAGCCTGAAAGAAAAGAGTATCCTAAATTTTGGACAACTCATTACCATTTTCATGCAAAGGTTTGCAGCTAGTATCCCTGTAGAAAGATGAACTCAAAGCTTGGAAATTATCACCCAGAAAGAAGGGGAGTCTTTAAGGGACTATATAGCTCGCTTTACCATGAAGGCTCTGAAGGTCACCCACCTTGATCAAGCACGAATAGTAGCAGCATTGCAAAATGGTACTACTCATACTGACTACTTCAAAGGGTTATACAGACATGCGCCCACCACTTTGGAGGAGGCCATGGCAATTAGCTAGAAGTACATCAGCTAGGATGATGCCTTCGCCTTCAAAAAAAATGAGGAAAGCCCCAAAAGAAGAACCTAAAATAAAGAAGTAAGACGAAGGATCCAATAGGAGTTTGGCAATAGGAAGAAACAGCAGCAGTAAAGGTTGAGACTCCTTTCACCATAAGCCCGGCTGAGGTATTTGCATTATTCAAAGATAAAGATGTTTGGATTTGGCCCTAACCCTTGCTAAATCTGGCAGATCAAAGATATAGGAATAAGTTTTATTTGTTCTACAATACCCATAGGTATAACACTAATGACTGTTGGCAATTAACGGCAAAGATAGAGAGGTAGATCAAGCAGAAGCATCTACGAAACTTTATGAAAAATAATGACAACAACCAAGTAAGAAGAAGCGGGGATAAAGGGAAGCAGACAGTAAGTGATAGCTCAGCAAGAGTAATCAACTGTCTAACTAAAGGGCCTAACGAGCCGATAAGTCACATTCAGATTAAGGCTTCCCAAAAAAGAAAGAAGTTTTTGAATTTATTTTCTACAATAGAGGCAAAGAAATAGCTCGTAGAGATGATGGAAGCAGCCTGCAATGCCCCTACTCAGACCCCTTAGTCATATAGGCTACGGTCGTAAATTTCCTAGTGAAAAGGATATTGGTCGATGATGGTAGTTTGGTAAATCTCCTCATTACTGATGTATATGCCAAAATGGGATTAAGAGAGAGCAACCTACAAGATGTGGAAACATCAATTCAGACATTGGATGAAACAAAAGTGCCATCGGCAAGAATAGCTAAACTGCCCATTACTTTAAGAACAGCCCTAAAAAGTGTCACCACCATGGCCAATTTTGTAATAGTCATACTACCTTTGGCATATAATATTCTAATTGGAAGACCCCTCCTCTACAATCTAGACACGACCACTAATATCAGGCACTTAAGAATGTCAATACCTAAACCAAAATGTGGGGAAGTCCATATCTATGGGGTACAAGAATGAAGAGAACTAGAAAAGAAGAAGCAAAGGAAAATTATCCTTGCTCAAACAAAAGAAGTAGCATTGGTCAATGCAATAATCAAGATTCTTGAGCAGTGAACTAAGATTGTCGAAAAACTTGAAAAATTGCCTATATGAAGAGAGAAATCAAGAAAAAATCTGCTTGTGAATGCCTCACTCAAAGAAGAACAAAAGGCCTAGGCGTACCAATTCCTAATATCTAATTCATCTAACTTTGCATAGTCCTCAGTCAATATGAAAGGCATCACCCTTGACATCCTAACTCGTGAGCTCAATGTGGATCTTATATACAAGCCAATCAAACAAAAAAAGAGGTGTTTTGGATTGGAAAGATAAGTGGCAATAGACAGCAAGGTGGATAAGTTAATGAAGGCAGGATTTATAAGGGAGGTGTAGTACCCTAATTGGCTCGCCAATGTGGTGTTGGTAAAAAAAAAAATCAAATGGATCATATAGAATGTGTGTGGATTTCATTGACTTGAATAAAGAATAAAGTGTACCTAAAAGACTATTTTCCCCTACCTATGATCAATAAACTAGTGGATTCAATTGCAGGCTATAAGTATCTATCCTCGCTCAATGCAAAGCAAGGGCATCATCAGATTCGCATACACCTTAGTGATAAAGAGAAGACCTCGTTCATAACCAAAAGAGGAATCTACTGTTACGTCTCCATACCTTTTGGTTTAAAAAATGTCGAAGCAACATATCAGCAATTAGTGAACAAGATGTTCAAGGAGCAGCTCTACAAAAACTTAGAGGAGTACATAGATGACATGATCATCAAGAGCAAAAGTTTTGAAGACCACTTAAGGGATATAGCTAAAGTAATGGGAGTTATGAACAAATACAGAATAAAGCTAAATCTTGAAAAGTGTGCCTTTTCATTTAGGGAGGTAAGTTCTAAGGGTTTATGGTAAGTGAAAGGGGGATCGAGCTAAATGCAGATAAAATTAAAGCGATTTGAGACATGACCGCACCTCACAATGTTAAGAAAATACAGAAACTCATAGTTAAGATTGCTACCCTAAATAGGTTCTTGTCAAGATCTAAGAAAAATACCTCCCTTTTTTCAAAAAACTGAGGAAGACAGCCAATTTTGAATGGACTAAAGACTGCCAAAAAGCCTTTAATGAACTGAAAGCATTCCTCAGTTCAGAGCAACTCTTAAGTTGACCACTGCCTAGGGAAGAAGTATTCATTTACCTATCAACTTCACAACAAGCAGTAAGTTCAATCCTAATCAAAGAGGAAGAAAACATACAAAGGCAATCTACTATTTCAGCAAGGTGTTGTATGACACCAAGCTGAAATACCATCCTATTAAAAAGATAGCTTACACCTTGGTTCTATTCGCAAGAAAATTCAAAGTCTACTTGCAAGCTCACTAAGAAACAATGATAACAGACCAGCCCTTTTAAAAAATATTGCATAAACTAAGGACATCAGGTAGAATGTTGTGTTGGTTGATAGAATTAGGATAATTCGGCCTCCAATACAAATCTAGATCTGCAATCAAGGCACAGGCCCTTACTGATTTCATATTAAAGTGCTTTCTCAAACCTGAAGAGCAAAAAGGCGAAACTAATTGGACAACAGAAAAGATAGTAACAAAAGAACAAGCTGGAAATAAAGAATCGAGATGGGAATTGTTCATTTGATGGAGCTAATAGCAAAGATGGTAATGGAATCAGGATCATCTTGAAGAATGGCTAGGAGCTTTCATTAGAATATGTGCATGGATTAGGATTTGAAACTACTAATAACATAGCAAAATATGAAGCTGTAATCTGGGAGCTAATATTTGCAGAATGCTTCAAACTGCAATCACTTCATATTTACAGTGACTTATAACTCGTCATTGGGCAAATATTAGGAGAGTTTGAGGCTAAGGAAGATACCACGATTAAGTACCTGGAAAGAATAAAGGCCATAATTCAAATGATAAATGAGAAAGGAGTAGAACTACAGTTTCATAAGATCCCATGAGAAAAAAACAACCAGGCAGATAACCTATCTAAGTTAGCTTCCGCCCATCCAATTGAGCTACCTAAAAGAATTTTTATAGGATACTTAGCTCACCTAAGCATTCATGAGGGGGAAGAAATAATGGACATAGATGAAGAACCTTTATAGATAGACCTATAAAAAACTACCTGGAGAAAAATGAACTGCCCACTGACACTAAAGAGGCAAAGAAAGTGAAAGCTCGAGTGTTTAATGAAAGAGACCTAGTCATAAGATAACTCAAAGCTATAGGCAAAAGAGAGGGAATGGGCAAGCTCATACTGAACTAGGAAGGACCATTCAAAGTATAAAAAGTCATAGAGCTAACTACTTATAAACTTGTAACCATGCAGGGGGTGGAAGTTCCTCATGTTTGGAACGTGAAATACATAAAGATGTACTATCAATAAGGAAAAGAAAGGGCCCCTTTTTTCAAAATTATTTATAGTTCCTTCCCAAAGCAACAAAAATTGGGAGATCGCTCCTATTGAGGGAGTAAGTGCCCAACAAAAAATGAGAGATTACTCTCTATTGAGGGAGCAAGTGGCTAATAAAAATGTAATACCCAAGGTCTCCATAGCTCATCAGAGTTATAATAATACCATAAAATATAAATTTTATGGGTATAGTATCAATGACATAGTGATAGGATGATAGAAACTCTTGTTGGTGCTAAGTGCTTAAGTGTGTACATTTATGAGATAGGAATATTTATTGTATGTTTTATTGAATTAATTTTAGGCAATATGGCTTAGTTTAGGCTTATTATGATATGGGAAGGTAAGATTTAAAATGCCAAGTGAAAGGGAAGGGAAAAAGTTACAAAAAAATTTTAAGTTCGGGAAAACGTTTTCGGGTGGGCTTGTTAATGGGCTTTTGGACTCAAAGCCCAAGCCCATAGAGTGGCCGGCCCTAAGGCCTCAAATTTTGGTGGAGCTTGACTAAAGAATGGTTAGAACAAGTTAATTAGGGGTTAGGATGAGAAAGGAATTAGGTTAGTCATATTTGTTGACTTATGCCAACTTTACACCTAAGCCTCCTACTTTTCCATCACCATGATTATGTTCACTTTGGTGATGATGGTGTTCATTATTTTGATGCTTAGTCACCATACACCTAAGGCCCATCTCAACCATCCATCTTGATCAATCTTAGCCCTCCATTTCAAGTAAAAATGTGACCATTGATTTTGTGTGATTAAATCACCACCATTGATTTTGTTTGTATATAAAATGAAATTGTGTTAAACCATTTCATTTGTAACCTACACCAAAAATTTCACCCTCACCAAAGACTAAAAACCTCCCAACTTGTTCTTCAACTTAGAGCTAAATTTGGAGCATTTCAAGGTGAGATTTATTGCTTAAGTGATTCCTTTCTTTCCTTAGCCTAAGTGTGATAAATTGTTAGCAATTATTCCTTTTCTTTTGATTTCTATAATTGGATTTTGGTGGAATGATTTGAAGAAGAGTTATTTTGGCATGTTAAGTGATGAAATATGAGAATTGGGGTTAAGGATTTGGGGTTTAATAGGTGAATAATAACAAGGGAAGCATGAAAGATCAATGAAAAGAAATTTACATAAGGTTCGGCCAAACTAGGGATTTTAGGGAAAGTGTCCAAAATTTTTTTTAACAATATCTAAGGTTATTTGGGATGTTGAAAAGTGGTTTAAAAATGTAAAATTTGAATTTAGAGAATTTATTCAAAAATTGAAATTCTTGAAGGCATAATGTATGATATAAGGAAAGTGTGTAATGTGAAGTGTAGTTTGATGTTTGATTGTTATGGTAGGCTTTGCATAACATTAATTTTATCTTGGCAAGATCAATTTGAGATTTGATTGAGAAATTTTGGGTTTTCCCCAAATCATTCCAATTTGGTAAAATTAGGGTTTATGAGAATTGGAAGAGATTAGTTTCAATTGGTGAATGAATGTTGATTGTTTAAGCATTAGTTTGAAAAACATGGAATTTAATTAAGGAATTAGAAAGGAAAAGGAACCTAATTGTTTTCATGAAAGGACTTGGACAATATGGGATTTTGAAATAAAGTGATTAAATAATTAATGTGTTTATGTATGTTATTGTTTGATGTATTGGAATGTGTTTTGGTGATTAATAGTAGGAAGTTAATGTTAAGTTGAGTTAGAATGAGATTAGCAAGTTAGAGGAGTAGGAATTAATATACGATTGTTTAGGGTGTATTTGTAGAATCGAAAGGCAAAGGCATTACTCGAGATACTGAGGAGCCTCGTTATAATCTGCACTAGAACTATCGGTATAGGAGCTAAGGAGCAAAAGGTGAGTACCTAATAATATTATATTTCTTGTGCTTTAAATATAAGCCTAAATGTTGGATCACTTTTCTAATTAAAATGCATTGCAATTCTTTGGCATGCATGATATGCTTTACCAATTATTGAATTAAATATCCCTTATGGCACTTGGCCACATGAGCCTTATTGCTTCATTTCCTAATATGATCAATGATGGGAATTTTGATTATTTATTGATATATTATCCATTGAATTATTTCATGGATGGAAAGGAAAAATGTTTTTATAATACTGTGATAAGCAGAATACCCCTCTGATGTGGGGCAATACATCAGCCTTGTGCACAATGGTAATGAACCCACGGATAGGGTAAAGAGTATCCGAACCCTAGCTGGGAAGGGTTTATGGCCCCCAGTACGTGCGACCCGATCAGTTGTACGTGTGACTGAAATGGGAGTGAGCAAGGCGTAAGCCGCCACTCGAATGATAATGTGGGAAACACACTGTTTCTAATAAAGGAAATATTCTACTAAAAATACAATAATTACTGTATATGGAAAACTATTCCATAAGAATGATTCTTGATCCGTTTCACTTCATTGCTATAAGAAATTATCACTAAACCACCTATCACTTGCTTATTTTATACAGTTTTATTATGTACTCACTGAGCTTTGTCTCACCCCGTAGTTGTTATTTATTTTCAAGATCAGTTGACTATTTGGCAAGGTAAATTCCAAGTTCTACATCTCCGCTTGGAAATTGCGTTGCTGATTTTGGGTATCATCATGTACATATTTTGTTATAATTTTGGAGGTTTCACTCTAGAGCTCCATGTTTTATTAAAAGTTTGTAATAATGATATAACTTAGAGTTTTATTAGTATGTGTGATTGGGTATTATCTCAATACAGTTCAGATACTTAATTAATATTCACTTGAGTCGCAATTAGAATACTAGAAAATGGAGTTCAAAAGCGATAAATATGAAAATGAATTTAGATGTTGAATGACTATTACATGGGAATTATGGCTACAATCTTGGGTTAAGGGTAACGTAATGGTAATAGTTTATGAGTTATAGGTTGTTCTACGGGTTTAGGTGACCTTACGTCTCTCTATGCCCTAGGACAGTCGCGGCTCAAAGATGGGTCGTGACAAAAAATGGGAGATCACTCTTTGTTGAAGGAGTAAGTACCCAATAAAAATGGGAGATCGCTCTCTATTGAGAGAGCAAGTGCCCAATAAAAAATGGAAGATCGCTCTCTGTTGAGGGAGCAAAGTGCCCAATAAAAAAGCAATCTAAGAGATCAAAGAGCCCAACTAAATAACCTGGGGCAACTCATTAAAATCTCACAAAGCTCACAATACTTTAAAGCAATCAAGAGCCTAGTCTAAGTAATAGAAGAAGAAAGACTTCTCTATAGAAGAAAGCACAAACTAACAAAAGACCTCAAAGGACTTAAAGTCTACAACTAAGTGAAGCAAAATGATCAAAAAGACAAGACAAGATAAGTAATTCAAATAGAACTAATGCCAAGTGTTAATCAAACTTTCTATACAAAGATGGAAGAAAAACTCAATTCCATTATAATAGTGAAAATATATTTACAATTATTTTCAAAAGTTGTACAATGAAAAAAAAAAGAGAAAAGAAAAAATCTATAAAGTTTAGGGAGTCTAGGTCATCGAAGGACAAAATGAATTGGATATAGCTAGAGATGAGGATGAGCTGAGAACAAATACTCATTTTGGCACATGGGAGAGGACCTCTGGAAACTTAGCAGCACAGGCATCAATAGCTATATTGTAGAATTGGATAGCCTGAGCTCCAGAATCTAGAACAAGTTGGTGTTTGTACTCTGAAGAACCCAAATATTCCCTAAGTGCATTGGATTTCTCCTCTTCAGCCTTCTTACGAAGACACTCAAAACTATTGAGTTTAGTTTAGAGTTCCTCGACTTTCTCAACTATCTAGAACTTCTTCATTAAAAAGGGGTAATCTTAGGCTTGTTCTTGAAGATAAGCCAACTCAACCTATATCTTCTCAGCTTCAGCTTATAACACCCCTACTAGTCATTGGCGATCTGGAAGTTCACTATCCTTGGCCTTCACCTCAGTTTCCAGATTAGCCATCTGAGAGTTAAAGTTAGCAGTAACGTATTCCAGCTCCTCAGATTTCTTAGTTAAAAGGCCTTTAAAATGATTTCTCTCTATTAATAGTCTCTTCACCTCACTTCTCAACTCTTCTAGCTCAGACAAGTCTACTTGTTTCTTTTTTTCCTCTTCCAAATCAACTTTCAAAAAGGTGACCTCATTATTTAAACCAGCAATAACCTTCAGAGACGAGGGCTAAAGATCAGAGAAGGCCACTTGCTACCTAACTATTACATCATGATTAAAGGAAAGAGTTTGACGCACCACAAATCAATAACAAGCAAACTCACTTAATTTCTCTCCTAATGTTTTATTGATTTGAGACAACTAAAGCTAGAAGAAATAAGATAATAATCAGATAAAAAAATAATAAGGCAAAGAAAAAGGAAAAAGAAAATAGACTAACCTCATCCAAAGTAGCATCTATATCTAATAACAGCTGCTCTGGAAAGGCTGGTTCCAATAGTGAAGGGGCCTATGGATTCGATTGTAGAGAAGAAACAGGAAGCTTGATATTTATTCCCTCAGTCTAAGTAGCAGAATCTACTATCTCATCAGAATGGGTTAAGCCCTTAGTCTCTGCCACCTCGCTTTGAACCCTAGCTTCCATCATCTTATCAGGGTAGGATGGACCTCCCTTTTCCACATCCCCTTGAAGGATGGTAGCATTAAGGTTATCAGTTGCTAAGACATCTGCAACCTCATTATCTTGATATGGAACCACCGCTTCAACTATAAGCACATCATTCGTTGGACAAAGGCGGCTCATTATACTAATCCAACAGAAGGTCAGGATCAAAAATAGGAATGGCAAAAGAAGTAATAAAAGTATCAACATGGTCCATTTGCTCCATAAGGTCTTCCATGGATATTTGCTACACAGGCAGCTCGGAAGGAGCAATAGGAGCCATATTTGTAATTCCTAAAAAAAAAAACATAAGCAAGTGATCGAATAAAGAACAAGAAAAGTAGACAGAAGAAATCAAAATAACAAGACATGACTAAAAAATTATACCTGTTTGGAGATCAAGGGTTTTATTAGCATAATGCGAAAGGTCCTTGTTCAACATAGATCAAATGGCATCATAAGCTATCTCATTTGCACGTAACCCCTCACGAACCCTCTCAACTATCATTTCAAAAATACTACTGTTAATAAGAAAATTGCTTAAGGAGTCAGAGATAATCCCTTCAAAGGAGGAAGAAGAATCACTTTTAGCTTGACGGATGAGTTTGGTCATTATCAGGTCATTCTCCCCATCGCTGGACTCTAGCAACAGGTGCCAGCCTAGTATTAGTATTGTCAGCACCAATCTTAGCATTGGATTTTGAACCCTCAGTTGCAACAGGAGATTTTTAGGTTCTCTTCTTCTTTTTTGGTTTTTCTTTAGGAAGGGATTCTTTTCTCTTTCCCTCGACTGAGGACTCTGTTCCCCAGTCCACTATAGTAGTAGCTTTGAGCTGTCCAGTTCGCTCATTTAATAGACATAAAAAAGCAACCTCATTATAAGGAAGCGGCTATAGATTTTTTGGAGATCACAGATCTTTTTATAAGTGTTCTCCTTGTTAGTAATGTAAACTGAAAAACAAACAAACATTAAATTAGCAAAATAAAAAGTCACGAAGCAAAAATTAGTCAAGAGGTGAAAGACTCACCTCTTAGTTCTTTAATAACAAAATGCATGATCTTACCTCAAGCATCCTTTATCTGTGAGGCGAAATCCAAGCTCGCCATGTTATAGGAATAATTACTTTTTATAAGAGTTAGCATGGTAACAATCTCTTCAGGAAGCAAAATGCTAGGGATATCTAGTAGTTTGTATACAATAAACACTTGAAAACCACCTCAAAATCCAAAACCTTCACCACCTCTGAACTTCCCTTTTATTACCACAGTGCCAAAATTAATATACCAGTTCGTCACTTTGTTAGGTTTTCCATAAAGAAGGAACCTCCCTAGTTTGGCTCCAATACACCACCCTCGGCGATCTCTAGAATGAGTGAATTTGAAGAAGCACTGAAATATGTGGGCAATAGGTTGAAGTCCTAGAGCCTTACAGACAACTTTGAACTAATGAAAATCTTAAATCGAGTTAGGAGAAAGAATCATAGGTTTGATGCAAAAATAATTAAAGCATTCTACCAGAAAGGGCAATGGTGGAAATCTCAAACCAACCTCAATTTGATGATAAAAAAAGATAATGTGGTTGTTATCTTTTAGCATCTCCTATGTATCATAAGCTTTAAGGTTTTTGAAGATTCTGTCACAAGGCCTTGGAAGGTCGATGGCAAATCTTTCTTGATTCTCTAAGTTCTCAATAAAAGGGCTGAGATTAGATGCCTTCAAAGTAGAAGTTACCTCATCCCAAGCCTTCACCAAATCCAACTTTATGCTATCATAAGAAATTTCTTCCTTCTTGGGAGCCATTTTCAAAGAATTTCAATGACAATTGACACAAAAGGAAAGGGAATTAGGGATTTTGAAAGCTTTTGAGCAAGTAGCAATTAGAGAAAATTTGGGCACATTAAGGAAGAAGAAGATGAAGTGGGTTTTGAGTTTAACTTAATCCCTAAAACCACACACCAGTTAATAATTTTAAATTCTAAAATGGCGAAACATACACTTGTACGACAATAATAGGGCCACGTGGCATGATTTTAGAAAAAGGAGCAGTCTTTGCATTTAATGCTATAATCTGTTAGGCGCATGTGAGGCAAATATAGACCTTTGAACTTCTGTAGCGGTGACATTATTAACAAATTGAATCAACAAAATGTAACTTGGGGGCATCTCACAAAAAAAAAATTAATTGGAGTAAGGGGGCAGGTCGATTAGAACGAACTAGGCACCTCGCGCACAAGATTATTTCAACCAAAGTATTTGTATACCTCACTTCTGTGAAATAAGGAGGCCATAGATAAGGGATAAAATATACTAGATTGGGCCCTAACCCAATAAGAAACCAAGCCCAATGAAGCCCAGATCACTAAATAGAATCTCCATTCCTTATTTATATAACAAATCCAGAATGAACTGGTAAAGGCATTGTAAACTGAATATCTAGTTTGAATTAGAATCATAATCCTTCTCCAAATAAGACAAAGACATGCAATCTATAAATATCTCCAGTATAAAGTCTCAAAGGCAGATCATTCTTAGACCATAAATGACAAATCAATACAAAAATTATCCTTACATCAATTATACATTCAACTTTGGTTCAATAATTTTCAGTTATTTCTATTTGGTCAAATTTATCTTGATCACTGCCTATATTTGATAGTTAAGATTTCTGCACCTCAAAATTAGACACACAATAAAAAACTAATCCCAAAGTATATGTGTTTTACATTTGATAGAATCATTAATTTGTTTTTCTTTTCTTTCTGCATTGAGACATTATATATTTATATGTATAATATATTAATTTTATTAATTGACTCTAATCAAACTCATTGCAAAAGTTTAAAAATTTTACGAACAGTCCAACTCTTTTCATCAAATCAAAGTTTTTTTTTTAACAATTTGCTCAAAAAATGGAAATTTTAAGATTTGAGTAGTTAAGCAGCAATAAAAGATGTTGGAAATCTGATAACTTTTTAGTACAATTGGATGGTAGATGTATATAAACTTTTAAAATTACATATTCTATTAAAAAAAAAAAAGAGAACTTTTTAAAATTCTATTTATATTACTATTCGTATAGGTTAATTGAATTTAAATAATTAATAGTGTTTAGGCACCCACCCTTTAACATATTCTTATCAACTATAGATTTATACGTTGTCCATTAGTTTTTTTTTTTTTTTGGAAGGTTGTGAAATATATATATATATATATATATATATATATATATATATATATATATATATATATATATATATATATATATATATATATATAGATACATATATATATATATATATGTACATATATATATATCTAGATATATATGTATCTATATATATATATACATATATATATATATATATATATATATATAGATACATATATATATATATATATATATATATATATATATATATATATATATATATATATATATATATATATATATATATATATATATATATCTATATATATATATACATATATATATATATATATATATATGTATCTATATATATATATACATATATATATATATATATATATATATATATATATATATATATATATATATATATATATATATATATATATATATATATATATATATATATATATATATATATATATATGTATATGTATATATATATATAGATACATATATATCTAGATATATATATATAGATACATATATATATAGATACATATATATGTACATATATATATATATATATATATATATATATATATATATATATATATATATATATATATATATATATATATATGTATATATATATGTATATATATATGTATATATATATATATGTATATATATATATATATATGTATATATATATATATATATGTATATATATATATATATATGTATATCTATATATATATATATATATATATATATATATAGATACATATATATATATATAGATACATATATATATATATATATATATATATATATATATATATATATATATATATATATATATATATATATATATATATATATATATATATATATATATATATATGTATCTATATATATATATATATATATATATGCTTCAAAAAAAGTCAGCTAAAATTTTAAGAGGAAGTGAAAGAGAATTATGGAGATTTTTTATTCATAACATACATAAAAAGTCAATGAAGTCTATTATTTATAAAAATCAATGATTTTTTGAATATTTATTTACTTTTATAGACTTTACAAAAAGTTGTAATTGACTATCTCCTGATTTCTATATTTTTTAAAAAATTTTTAAACTTCATTATTAAATATCTCCTAATTTTTATAGAATCTTTAAAAGTGGTTATTGAATACTCTTTGACTTTTTAAGTTTAAAAATGTTTAATTCTCCTAATCCAATATACCCATGTAAAAGAGAATATCATGGTGGCTCAAAAAAGAAAATTTAAGAGAGAATTAGAAAGAAAGAAAAGAAGAGGCTAAAATTTCTTTTATCTTATTTATTAAAGTTGGATTACAGATAAAGCTGAGACTTTCTCTATGATATATATGTATATGTATGTATGGAAAGGGGGATAGACACATTTACGTAAGAGCCCTTGACTAAATTCTGCTTAATTGTACATTTATAATAGGCAATATTATTATTTATTAATTAAATAATATAATTATCTAATTACATTTATTTTAAATAATGAATGATGAATTTAATTAGAATAAGGAAAGAAGAAAATAATTATTATTTAATTCAAATATCAATAAATTAGGAAAATTCTAATTTGACTTTGATAAAATATTCTTGTATATTAGAAAAATTACCTTTAGTTCAATAAGAAGATGCAACAAAAAAAAATGCACTAATTAAGAGTTCATTTAATAATAATAAGCAAAATCTTATTATTTTATTATCAAATGTCAAAACTTCTATTTATAATGGTATGTTTTTCTAAAAAATTAATTTGTTTGCAATTTTATAAATATTTAATTTACTTAAAATTTTCATTACAATAGAAATTTAAGATGTATTAAAATTGAAAGTAAATTGAAAATAATTTATAATATAATAGATATTTTCAGTTTTCAGTTTAGTTAATCATATACTATGTTTTCAAGTTTTCATTAGGAAATCATAATTGATTTTGAATCCTAATGTAAATGTATAATAGGTCTCTTATTAAAATAAAGAAAAAATTAATATATTCTATAAACATGTCTTGTGTGGTTACCAGTACGATTTTTAAAACAATGATGCATATAGATACTGGAAAGATTGTTATTAATTTTCTAAAAGAAGGAAAATTAAGTTATAATATGTCCAAAAAATCAAGTTTATCTAAATTAATAAAAACATACAACCTACATTGAAATTATGAGAAAATAATAGATGTACCAAGTATTAATATGGAAATCAACCTATAATTAATACAACATAATAATAACAAAATAAATTTGAAAATTATAATAAAATGTACCTGTCAATTCATTTACTTTTTTTCTCTAACATATTCTTAAATATAAGAATGTCATTTCAAATTGTAAGAAACGATTTATTTTAATGTATTTGACTCATTTCATTTTCTTTCAATATTGTGGATGTATTAAATTGTAGATGGAATTAAGGTTTGATTTTAAAGGGTTGGTGTTAAGGACATCATAATGAAAATCTAAAATTAATGTGAGTACCGAGATGGATTCAAATGGGGATAATAAGTATATTATTGATGACACAAAATATGTGCATATTAGCGTTACAAAAATAGATTTAGACTAGTTAATTTAGCCTGGTTAACTGAAAATTTACAATCAGTTCGTTTCAATTCATTGAAAAATTAAAATTCTAGTTAAATCATCCTTTAACTAGTTCATAAACGGTCTGACCTGTATTAATAAAAATCTTTTATAAAATGGCCAAAAAAAAAAAATTTTTTGTCCAACCAATCTGACCGATTAACCGTAAATCAGTGATCTGTTCGGTTCGGTCACCAATCTAGTTTTTAAAATAATAGTATATATAGACATTAGAAAGATTGTTATTGATTTTCTAAAAAATAAAAATTAAGTTATAATATGTCAAAAAGATCAAGTTTATCAAAACTAATAAAATATGCAACCTACATTGAAATTATGAGAAACTAATAAAAGTATCAAGTATTACATGGAAATCAACTTATAATTAATAATTAGACAACTTAACAATAACAAAATAAATTAGAAAATAATAATAAAATGTATTTATCAATTTTTTTACTTTCTTTTCTCTAGCATATTTTTTAATATAAGAATATCATTTAAAATTGTGAAAAATAATTTATTTAAATATGTTTGACCCATCTTCTTTTAATATTATATATGTATTGCCTTTTAAAGTACATTTATATATTTATATAGAATCTATAATTATTTTATGTCATCATTTGAATTGTATTGAACATACATGACTATACAACTTATATAATATTTATTGGGTATAATTATATTTTCATTGAATTTGTCAGTTTTATATGAAAATTTAACTTAATTTAGATTTAACAACTAAAGTAAATTTCATAATCAAGTTACATAAATATTTTTCTATGATAATTTTAAAATTAGACCAATAAGATTTCGGCCTAATGGTATTTATTTGATAAGTTATAAATCATTTTAATTGAAAACTTCACATAATATAAAAATATATAATTTTATACTTAAGAAACAAAAAACTAGTCATTAAATCTTTAATAAAGAAAAGTAAAAGTCTAAAAAAAATATTTATATCTCTAACGAGTCACAATACAAATCAACGTACGAACCATGAAATTATGACCTATCCAGTTCAGTCACCAGTCCAGTTTTTAAAATAATAGTGCATATAGATACTGAAAAAATTATTATTGATTTTCTAAAAAAATAGAAATTAAGTTATAATGTGTCAAATGGATAAAGTTTATCAAAACTAATAAAACATATAAACTATATTGAAATTATGAGAAAACAATAAACGCACAAAGTATTAATATGAAAATCAACTTATAATTAATAATTAGGCAACCTAACAATAACAAAATAAATTAGAAAGTTATAATAAAATATATCTATCAATTCTTTTACTTTTTTCCTCTAACATATTCTTAAATATAAAAATATCATTTAAAATTGTGAGAAATGATTTATTTAAATATATTTGACTCATCTTCATTCAATATTATATATGTATTACCTTATAAAGTACATTTATATATTTATATAGAATTTATAATTATTTTACGTCATCATTCTAATCATATTAAATATGTACAACTATACAACTTAGATAATATTTATTGGGTATAATTATATTTTCATTGAATTTTTAAGTTTTTACATGAAGATTTAACTAAATTTAGATTCAACAACTAAAGTAAATTTAATGATCAAATTATATAAATATTTTTCCATGATAATCATAAAAAGTCGATCGATAAGATTTCGGTCTTATAATGTTTATTTGAGACTTTTTATATTATTTTAATTGAAAGATTCACATAACGTAAAAGTATATAATTTTATACTTAAATAACAAAAAACTAGCTATTAAATCTTAATAAGAAAAGTGAAAGTTTAAAAAAATATTTATATCTCTAATGAGTTTTAACAAGTCACAATGCAAATCAATATGTGAAGCACGTTAGAAAAAATCCAATATATATATATATATACACACACATACTCACACACATATACACACACTACAAAAAAATATTATATGAAATATAATATGAAGAATTTCCTTTTTATCACAACAAGGGTGCATTTTTGTGATGAAATCAAGTATGCACACACATACACACACTACAAGAAATATATAATATTGTAACGAAATTTCTTGTGATGAAATTAATTTCATCACAAAAATGCACCCTTATTGCGACAAAAAGAAAATTCTTCATATTAGGCATAGAAACAAAGCCAAATAATGAAAAAAAAAATTTACAATATTTTATCACGAAAAATTGAGAAATAATATTTTTAATGACAAAAAACATTGTCACTAAATTTTGTCGCTAAACTTTGTTGTTAAGATTTGGCGCTAATATTAATTACTTATTGCGACCAATTTGTTTTAGTGGCGAGTACATATTATCATAGTAAATATATTTTATATTGACAAAATGAATTTCTTATTATAAATCAAGCAGTTAAATATAACTGTGAATTTGTCGTAATAAATTTTTGTATATTGTGACGAATTTTGCCGAAATTATAGAAGTTACAATATGGTGAATGATTTTCTTGACTAAAATATCTATCTCTACAAATGTTATTTATTGTAAAAAAATCTACAAACATAATAATTAATTATATGTTATAATAAATTTTCATATGATATAATAAAAATTTTATTAAAAAACTTTGGGCATATTTTATTTGTAGATATTTGTCACAACAAATTATAACTATTATTATTATTATTATTCACTTATACATAAAGTCTATTTGTAAATACATTTATAATTTGGTAAAATAGTATTAATTTTAAACATTAATGAAAATATAATTTTAATTTAAAATATCTAATTATATATTTTTAACTAATATTGACTTTTTCACATGGTATATGAAATTTAAAATTAATAAAATAAAATAAAAATATAATACAAAATTTGGTTTATATATTACTAAAAATTAAAATATTAATTTTAAATATTAATATTATATATATATATATATATATATATATATATATATATATATATATATATATATATATATATATATATATATATTTAAAAAATTAGTTTAAGAATAAATGTGAGGTCACTAATATCATATTTAATGTAATAAAAGTTTAAGAATTTTTAAAATTTTGAGTTTATTTTTTATATAATAATTTTCTTTAAACGTACAAAGTGTAAATAAATAATATAAGGAAAATAAATAAATAGAATAGGATTATATAATTTTAATATATTTCAGTTACTCTATTTTTCATAATTTTTTTATAAATTTTACGATTAATAATATAAATTTTATATTTTTATATTTTATTTTCTATTATATAAACAAATTAATTAATTTTATTTTAATAGGCCAAACACCAATTTACAACTACTTAATTTCTACAAGTAGATTATGGAAGAGAATTACACCATCAAAATTATTACTAAACACGGTTTAATTCAAATAAGCATTAGGATGAGAATCAATATCATACCAAATTAAAATTTTTGATGTAATTCAGTACAATTTTGACTCTAATTTTAAATTTTTTATAGTACACTGCTAAAACAGTTTGATATTTTTATAATATTGTATTAAAACAATTCAATATTTTAATTGGATTCGGTGTTTCTAAATATTATACTCCCTAATCACAACTATCATTTATGAACGGAAAGTCGCATGATTGTACTTAGCGGAGGTTTGATAACCATCATTACTGTGTGTTCAAAAAAATAAATCTCTCTCATTTAATAAATTTGTTAATTAATGTTTATATAATTAATTTATTTTATTTAAATATTTTTTTATTTACC
The DNA here is from genome assembly GCA_947687605.1 of Reutealis trisperma. NCBI lineage: Eukaryota > Viridiplantae > Streptophyta > Magnoliopsida > Malpighiales > Euphorbiaceae > Reutealis > Reutealis trisperma. The sequence continues at coordinate 182,777 of CANTUT010000896.1, forward strand.
ATGATTTTTAATATATAATGTTAATTATAATACATTATATATAATATTTATTATATATTTAATTTAATTAAAATTCATTTTACATAAAGTTTTTACTCGTGAGTATTTGCCATCACTGGATATGAAAATATTGAATAATACCATGTCTTAGTATTATCAAACGCCAATAATTAATTTTATTAATTACAAATTAATTAATTAGTTATTAAGTTTTTATTAACTAGGAGACTTCCTTTTTTCTTTTAAATAGAAAATCTGTAAAGTATATTCTCAAAATTTAAAAAAATCTGTAAACGTGCACCTTGGTGATGATGTTGCAATGTGAATATGAATGATATTATGCCAAAACAAATTGAGTAAGTTACTGTAATACTCATAAAATGTACCATAATAGTTTAGTCCCCATCTATCTTCAAAATTAGTATTTTTAAATTTTTGATAAATTAAAGTATTTTATGTATAATAGCACAAAAACTAAAGAACATCATATTTAAAAATTTTAAACATCGAATTATTGTACAATTTAAGATATAAAAAATCAAAGAGCAATGAAAATTCATAATTTTATGAACAATGACTAAAATATTAGATCATTAATAAATTTCACAAATTAAAATTTTAATTTTAAACTATTATAAATTAATGCATTAATTATGACAAATTTCATAGTACTAATCATATATAGTAAGTTACTGAAAAATAGTGATATGTATTTTCTCTAAAATTATATGATTAAAAATTTAATTTTAATCACAGTGAAATTAAAAAAAAAAAAACTAATAAACCTTGGTTAGCGAATGGAGATGGTGAAGCAAACCAAAATGGATTTAAGTTATGGACAAATACAAAGTTGCTACTAAAAATAATTAAGAAGGATTCGATAAAAAATATATGGATAAAATATAATTTAGTCGTTGAGATTTAGCGAAATTAATGAATTTGCTGCTGTATTTTAAGAAATTTACTTTTTAGCCATTTGATTTTGTTCCATCATAAGAAATAATCCTTAGTCCATAATTTTTTTTACATTTTTCTGTCAAAAAATTAAAAAGAAAATAATTTTCTAATGTCTAAAATACCCTCTCCCTTCACCTCATTTAGATCCATTCTCTCTGTATTCCTCGACTCTCCTCAGTCAGACCACTCATCTTCCTTTCAATCCCCACACAAACACATCCATGGCAAAGATAGAGAACCAAAACAAATACCAAAATAAATCTATCAGATCTGCCATGATTCTATATTAACCAAGAAAATTCATATAAAAATCAAGAAAAAATAATCAACATTAAAAAATTAAGATCATAATTAGGAAAAGAAAAACCGAAAAAGACGTTCATTAATAGCGTTAACAACATTATTATACATTTTTTGCTTCATTAATGGCGTAATAGCCATAATCCGCCACGATTGGTCCATCAATTGTTATCTAGAATTTATCATCAAATTCTAGATCTAGACTCGCATTCCACTACCTTCAGCTTTCATGAGCCACCTACAACCTTCATTGAACCAGTTGCCGAAAAAGATAAGATGTTAATTGATGGTCGTTGAGGTAGTCCATGCAGATGGGTTTTGGAACAAGGAATTTGCCTAGTTGGTGAATCCAAGTGAGTTGGATGGTTTAGTATTAGTAGAAAGGATGAGTTCGTGTCAAAGCTGATGGAAGAGTCACTGGACAATTTCATCATTGGAGTAGAGACCCAACTCTCGTTTAGGGTGGAAAATAGAGGGGGATGCAAATTGGGGGTATTCAGATACACTAGTTAATGGGTACCATCCTCGTTGGTTAAACGACAACGTTTTGGCTTCACGTACATGAGGTCAAGTTTGAGTTTGGTTAATTTTACTTGTAAATTAAGAGAGAAGGGAGACCCATAATTAATTTGTTCAATCAGTAAATCAATTTGTAAATTTGATTTGTTGATTGATTTTGGATTTATTTTGTAGAGAGAGTGTGGTAATAAATAATTGAAAAACAATAGTTGCAATAGAAAATTTAAGTGCAAACGAGGGGTATTTTATACTTTTCATAAAATTTTAATTGAAAAAAATAATAGAAAAAATATTTAATATGACGGAATTAAACTTAAAAGACTAATTAAAGGATGACGTTTTCAAAATATAGGAATAAAATCATTAATTTTGCTAAATCTTTTAGACTAAATTGTATTTAATACAAGAAATATTTTATTACATCAATTAGCAAAAGAAATACTATATAATATTTAAATATAGGATGGTTTAAGAATGTGTTTTACTAATATCTTTAATTGACAAAGATTAATTATGATAAATTTCTGTAGCAAATCAATCGATATATCATGTAAATTTTTATTTTTATGTTTTACAATCTTAATTAGATATTTCAGATTCTGATAGCTGCTATTGCCATGAATTCTAAACAATTTAAGTTGATTTTTTCTTCAAATATGCATGTGAATCTGATAGCTGCTATTGCCATGAATCCTAAACAATTTAAGTTGATTTTTTCTTCAAATATGCATGTGAACAAGCTCGGCATCGGATAAGTAAGACTGCATAGAAAATAGTCCCCTCAATTATAGATGACCGCTTGTTTATTGCCACATGAAGCAAGAATGATGCCTTGAATTGTTCAAAATTCAAACAAACGAGGCAAGTCTACTCCAGCCCATTTCAAATTACTACTGTACAATTTAAGCAGTATTTCTTGACAAATATTTAAGACAATTGGTACCCACACAGCGACGCGCACTTCTAAAAATGACATATTTTCATCATAGATACATTATTTCAATATAATTAATCAAAAAAGAAGACCATATACCTGCTCCGCTGCATATTTGATACTACTTTTTATTTTAAAAAATATATTTTCTTCATAAAAAAACATCTTATAATTGAATTGTGTAAAATTTTATTTAAATTCATTAGAATTTTTATATTTTTTATGTTACTTTATCTTATAAATATTAATTATTTTAATTTTTTTTTTAAATTTATCTAATAAAAAAATAATACTAAAATTATATATATAATAAAGTATCTGAAAACTTGTTTTGCATTAATTAAAATTAAATAAAAAGTAATATTTGACTCTCTAATTATAAAAAATTAAATTAATTTTTTTCTTTATTTTTAAAAATGAAAAGTATATTGAAATTTTATTTTTTGAGATAATTTTTTATAATAAAAAATTTGATATATATAAAAAATATATTAAGAATGCTTTTATGATCCAATTATCAACAATTTTATTTTTAACGACTAAATAAAAGAGGGCACCCAATTTCAATTTTATTTTTATTTTGAAATTTCACATATTAAAAAAGTATTTTTTATATATTAGAAAAAAATAGATTATAATTTTTTTATATAGCAGTTGTTTTTTTTTTGTTTGTGCTTATAATTGAAGATTAGTAATTCAAATAATATTTTTGCGCTTCCGAATATAGTAAGTTCTACAGTTTATTTATTTAAGGAGGGACGCAAGTCTTCCCATGTGGTTAGAAATTTACAAATTGCAACTGTCAAGTGTCATTTGATTCAGTGTGTTCAACACGCTCACTCTAGAGCGGAGTCTACACTCGGCTTTTGCTTCCAGTTCAGTAGAAAATTGTGATTGAGTTTAGACCTATTTTCTAAAACGGTATTTTAATAGTTTTTAATTTTTAAAATATTATCTATTTATTTATTTATTTATTATTATTATTATTATTTGTAAACCATGCTTTGCAAAAAGCTAAAAAATATATAATTTTTTCAAACCATGATTTTCTAAACTTAAAATAAAATAAAAATAATGTAGTCCCAATACCAAACACAGATAATATCTCCCGCATTGCAAGCAGAGTTCATAGTATTGGATATATATCCGTTATATCTTTTACCGTCCCTAATATGTCAAGATTGCTCGATTTGTTTAGGGGCATGCTAATTTTCCCCGTGTCATTCTAATTTTATCTATCTTTAGTTTAAAAAAATGTCAAAATTCACATTAATGGTATGTAAATATAACTCATTGGTTAAACAACTATTCAAGGTTCCTAAAGCCCCTTGTAAGGCTTGTTGAAAAACCAATTGTTGGACTTGATTAATCATTCTTTGTTGCTCAAAATGAACGGTTTCATTTTTATAATTTTTTAATTGTTCTAAAATTTTATAAGTTGAATTAAACTTAATTTTTCACATTCTATCTCAAAGTATCCGGTTTCATTTTTATAATTTTTTAATTGTTCTAAAATTTTATAAGTTGAATTAAACTTAATTTTTCACATTCTATCTCAAAGTATCCATTCATTCGAAATTGATCAACTTCTATTTTCATTTTCCATAAACAGACTCAAGCTTTTTTTAACAGTTAAGTGTATAATCGAGCTGATATGAACTTTAACTTGTTCATGTTCGACTTTATTTTTTTTTTTTTGAACTCTTGCTAAAACTCGAGTTTGGATCAAATTTGAAAATAATATTCAAGCTCAGCTTGTTTAAACTTGAGTTTAACTAGTTAATAAATTATAATTGAATTAAATTTGAGTTCAAATTCAAATTGTTTTGAAATTTGTTTATAGTTTATCAAAATACTCAATTTTCTAAATATTTAAAATAAACATAACAAAAATACTTAAAACTAACATAAAAACAAAAGCATCCAATTAGTGAAAAAAAATCCAATCATAAAATTAAACGTTATATGTATTATATAGATATTAATTAATAAAAAAAATACTTTTAAAGATTAGAATATTAGATAATATAATAAGAAAATATTAGATTATGATAAGGAGTATATACATTTAAGTCAAATTGAATTACCAAAAAATTTGTAGGAGTATTAAAATATATTTTTTGGAATGTCAAACTTATTAAGGTAATAATAATAATAATCAAATTATTCACGAGTCTAATCGAGTCGAGTTTGGTTTATTCATTGACTCTTAAAGTTAAGCTCAAATTTGTCTCATTTATAAAATAAATTGTATGAATAAGTTTTTATCAAACTGAATACCGAACCGCTCACAAACAACTTAACTCATTTATACCCCTATGATGTTAAATGGTCCCCTCACATAGTTCTTCTGAATTTTGAATAGTATCTAAAATCCTTTGTTTTCGGTTATCTATTAAATCACTTAAATCAAAATAGATTATTTTTTCACTCATTGCAAAACTTCCATGATCCCTTCCTAAACTCGTTTGGAGCAAATACATCACAAATGTGGAATTTATTTTTAAATGGATTCTAAATGAATTCCAAGTAGAATTCATTTACAAATGAATTCTCATATTTGGAAAGATAAACTTAAAATATAGAATTCAATTGAATTCCATATTTTTATATTTTTTTTTTATATTTGGAGCAATTCTATAAAAGAGTTGTTTTTATTCTTGTCTTCTAAAATACTCTCAATATAATAAATATAATTAGAAAAAATTGTAACACCCCAAGATCTAGATAGCCATATTAGACAATTAGAGAAAACGAGGATAAACTTGATGGTGAAGGTGTATGTTAGAGACTTGATAGACAATAACAAAGTTGGAGACAAAAGTGAGAAATACCAAAGAAGAACTTTAGAGATGGAGGTATAATGCTAGAGGTGATGTCACTTGTCATTATGCGAGGCAATATTAGGAGATGATAGAGATAATGAGAGATGGGACACAAAGAAAAAAATGTACAAGTTAATTGATGAAGAGTATCGGTGCAACCGATGAACATGATATAGGACCATATGAATAGAGTGTTTGTATAGAGTAAGTGAATAGATGGGTTTGATTCAGCCAAACAAGTGAAGTGAACGTGATTTGAGTTTAAAATTTAATGATGAAGCCGAGGATGCTTAGAGAGTATGGTCAAATAAGTTCAGACTAGATAAGGCAAAGACAAGCTATGGACTTAATGATAGGGTCTAGACATTAACGTGTGTTTGTGAGGAAGAAATGACGGATTCAATCATAAGACTTTGGTATCTTAGATAACTAAGAAGTGAACCAGTGAGTTCGAAAGTATATAGAGCAAGATTAAGATTTTTAAACAGATAAGTTTAATTAGACAGAAAGTCATCTACCACTGAAAATTTTCTTCAAACCATTAATAATATTTTCTTTTCAAGGAAAATTTACTATTTCCAAAAAAAGTTTATGTTTCTAAAATAAACCATCTTTTCATAAAGAACTGTTGACCAACTTTGTCATTTTATAATATGAGCCATAATTACTTTTTCTATTTAAATACCTTAAGACTCTCTAGTTTCATTTTGAACCATTAATCTCTCTAAAAGCGTATATTTTGAGATATCTCTCTGAACTCATAAGAAACTTAGTGTCAAAATACAAGAGCTTCTCTTTCCAAACCTTCTTTTCAAAACTAATTAGTTCCAAATGAAACTCAAATATTCGAGAGTAGATAATCCTTTCAATTTTCTTAAAGATCTCTAGGTAGGTCTAGAGGATAGATCAATAGATCTAGTAAGTTTAAGGACGAGCAGGATAGAACTTGATGAAGATCTAGACATAAATGGCGATATTTTGCTAAAGATTGATTAGGGGGTTATTACACTACCATTGTTGGAACTTAGATGATGGTGATTTCAGCTCTATTAGAAGAAATGGTACCTAAAAATAATGGAAACATAAAGAGTAGAAAATGAACTTGAGGGGTGCCGCAGAGCCTAATCAGGGGATATAACGAAAAAGTAAGATTATAAGAATATATTTCTTTATATTTGTAAGTTAAGAAATGCATGACTAATATGATGAACTTCTTCATATTTTCATTGAATTACATTCCTTTACTGACCTCTTAAATAATTATTATTTTTATTAATGTTATTGTTACTAGTACCTTTGGTGGTTACTAATTATTGTAAGTAATATAAAAAAAAAAAGTGAAAACTGGCGAAGTCATAAAGCCATTTCTTTGTAAAATATAAATCCTATTGTAATCAAGGTCATCTGCCGAAGCTATTACTTTGTTATAGACGAAATTCATTCAGATTGAGTCCTCCTATTATAATCAAAGCCATTAGGCTAACCTTATGAATAAAGTATCACGAAATGTTTCTTTTAAAAACATTTTATTTGCTATATGCACACACATATACATAACTGTGTTAAATGTTAAATAGACATAATGCATATCATTAGACCAAATGTACTAGCAACTCAATTGACTGGGTCTAGAAATTAAGTTAAATGATATTTTTTGGATAAGTAGCCGCCCCATGATCGTTACGAGGAGCATATAAGTCCTCTCTAATGTGCCTTCGATTATTTATTACGTATACTATGATGGTATTATAATGGTGCTGCAAATGATGGAACTTTTGATTAAGTGGTTCATCAACTATTAGATTCTCGATGGATAAAGAGTGTAAGATTTGTGGTAATATGGAAAAGAACCCAATTCATGACAACAAGTTTCCACAGTTGAAATGAAAACAAGTATTTCGATGAATCTTTGACTTCTATGATACTATGATATCTTATAAGGATTATGATGTATAAATCTTTTTTATAATGTCCATTCATGATATTCTTATTCATCATGCATTCTTATAATTTGACTGAATTGACGGGTCATCACTTCATCTGCGAATTTCAGGACTTAGCTTAGAAGTGTGTATACTTGATCTTGGAGAAGTTAGAAGGTGAAAGTTATAGCTTCATCCAATAATGAAGAGTCCCTAGCTATTTATGAGGAGGAAGGCATTAAAAGCTAGAGATAAAAGATAGATTAGAATCCTAGAGTTTTACTTGTATATTACTCAAAATTCATGGTGAATTATAATAGAAATGTAATGGAGAGTAAAGAAAGTAAAAATTTTGTACGAATTGATTTAAATAAATAAATAAAATGAGAAAGTGTTGTCTTAAGACTAATATATCTTTATGATATGATGATAAGTTAGGCCCAAATAAGTCTTCAAATAGTCGAATATATATTGCATGAGTAATTCAATCCGGCATATAAGAATTCTACGATATGAGCAATAACCTTAAGCCTATCTATACTCTAGTACCATTGCACTTTGGTTAAGGATAAATGTCAAGAATAAGCAGGTGTAAAGAATAAAAAGAAGAATCAAGAATGGGGCGTGACAAAAATAAAATAACTAAAAATAAATATATTTTATAATTACAATTATTATTTAATTAGTAAAATATAATAAAAATTAATTAAAAAAAGAAAAATGTTAAAGAGAGAGAGAGTAAAAAAAGGAGAGAGAGAGTAAAAAAAAAAAAAGAAATGGTATTTTTGTGTATAATAATTGTTTTATTAGTTTTATAAAATTTATTTGGAAATTTGACCTATTTTAATGGAATCTGTTTTAGTTATATTCAATTTTGTAAAATTACATTCGTAAAATTTAATAATTTTTTAATATTCCAAGCACAACAACTTTTCAAAAATGTAAAATTTGAAATTGATTCCACAAAATTTATTCCAAACATACTATTAATAGGAATTCTTATAATCGATTAACTTAACCATACACATATATTTTAAATTGAACTGCTCATATCAATTTTTATATTTTCTAAATAGAAACTGAACCATTTTTATTGATTATCTACTAATCGGTTAATCAATATTATTGGATTGATTAATTAATTTTTTAGTTTTTTAATCAAAAAAATTTTAAGGTTAATTTTAATTATTTTAATTAATCAATAATATTATTTAAATTTTTAAACAATATTATAAATAAACAATACCAAAGTACATACAAAATAGTTAACAATTTAACAAACAATATAATAACTAATTAAAAAAATTATAAAGATAAATTATTTCATTTAAACTTCTTGAAGAACTAATGCAATGAAGCATCAATCTAACAATAATGGGATAATAAATAGTACTGATCGGTTAACTGTGACTATGGATTTATATATAAAACTGAAATCAAAACTACTCAAAAATAAAAAAATTAAAAATAAAAATCGAATTTAAAATTATTAGACTGGTTAAGTGAAAGTTTCAATCTAATTTTACTGGTTCTGATTTATTTTTTATTTTTTTGGGTTTCCTGTATCAGCCCTAGCTGTTAGAGAAAACAGTTATTTCTTATTGGTCCTCCCAAGGTCACGTTTTCCAGGGATGACGCATAAATAACCAATTTCTCAAATTTACTTTACAAGATGCCCATAGAATTTAATAAAAAAAACAATAGCCCAAATACTAAATAAATTGGGAGTGGATATATATATATATATATATATATATATATATGTGGGCACTGATTGATACGTGGAATATAAAGAGCGTGTAAGTGTCCCGTTATAATTGTTACCGATTTTCATTCGTAGCCTAGGCAGAGGCTTTTGAGCATTCCAAAAAGTTCAGTGAAATTTTCAATTTTTCTTTGTTATCCTCTAAATAATAAATAAACAGAAAAAGGAAAGAAAGAGCCCATAGCTTTCCTTTGAAACCGTTGGAACCAATTGGATGCCTTAACTCTATCTTTAACTAACCCAACCATAAGGTTTGGTTTGGTTAGGTTACTTTTACATACGTGTCCAACGCTGCAAATACGCTGAAAATTAAATTTTATTTTTGCAGCCATGCCCCTATATCTTTTGCTATTTTTTGATAATATGTAGGATTTTTAAGTCTTCGCATGTTCTTCTGCATTCTTTGCATTCGTTCACTTGCTCTTTAATAAATATAAATGTACATAAACCCATTTTAGGGAATATCTCTTCACTGATTGGAACAAATCTGAAGGGAGAAAATAACTTTGCTTCTTTTTCTATTTTGGATATTAAAACAAAATAGAAAATGAATTATATATTGAATGGAAAAATCCATATTTTATATATGTTTTTCTTTAAAAAAAAATGTTAACAATTAAAGATAATGGTAAATTCAATGTATCAAATCAGACATGAAAGAAATAATTCAATAATATATATATTGAATGTTTATAACATTAAGAGTATTATTAAAGATGCCAGTAATAATTTTTTAAAGGAATTTCATCTAATAAATAAATTGATACTTTATATTAAAACAAAAAGTAAATAATATTTGAAAAAAATTTTTTTTCAGCTTAGATATTTTTATCCATATTCATCTTGTTCTCGATCGGGATAAAATTCTTTATACTCATACTTACCAAGTCATTATGTTGTAATACCCAAACTTTCTTTGACTTGCCCGAACTTTTACTTTTAGCAACAAAATTTAAAAAAAAAATAAGGACTACAAATACATACAAATATTAAATTACAATAATATATATATATATATATATATATATATATATATATATATATATATATATATATATATATATATATATATATATATATATATAAAAGAAATTGTAAAAAAAAATACAACATAAACATTATATATGTCTTTGAAAGTTTTTTTTATATGACTATATATACGGGCACTTGTATATATATGCATTCATTATATCTATTTATTAATTTTAAATTATATATATATTATATACACATTTGCGGTGGGTTGTAGGGCGGGATACCTAAATCTCGACTCACTCCATACTCGATAAATAATTTTTCAGATATACTCATTATTCGGTCAATATTTAACTTTTTTATCCCGGTTAGATTTAATCAAATTGAAAAATCAGTATAAGTAGAATTGCCATCTCTACAAGAAATTTAAAAAAGTGCTCAAATAACACAAAATAAATAAAACCCTAGGGAGGCAAAAGCAAAATTCTAAATCATTATATCCTAACTCTACAAAATATCGCGAAAAATCAAACCCAAAATTCTATAAATACATAGCTCGAGTAAAGATAGGTTTGCCAAATTAACTAGCCAAAAACGGCGAAGAAGAAAAAAAAAAAAAAAAGAGTCTGCTCTCTCTCCTCTCTCTAATCTGTGTACTGTGACTTTCTCTCTCTACTGCAACCTAAAAAACTAGGAAAAAATGGCGGCAACAGCAATCAGCGGTGGAACTTCTAGAAGAACCTCAAGCGGACCGGTCATGCGGTCCCTTTCTCCCTCTGGCAGATTTCACCTCTCTCACTCGCCTTCTTCTTCAACCGCTTTTGCTTCTTCCAGCACTAGCTTTGCCTCCCGCACCCCCACTCTATTTAGCGGCGGCCACCATTATCACAACCACAGATCTAAATCTCCCACTCGTGTAAACTCGTACGGAAACACCCCGTCTGCTTCTTCCGTACGATTTTCGCTTGACCGTCCGATCTCCCCAAACCGTTCCATCTCTTCCATTAATACTTCTCGAGGCCACCAAGTGGTACGGAAATCGAGCGCTCCGAAGAAGACTTGTATGTGCTCGCCTACGACGCACCCTGGCTCCTTCCGCTGCAGTCTCCACAAGAGTTTCAACAATAATTCACAGATTGTCAACTACTCTCCAAATACTCGCTTAAACGCGCGTAGATCGGCAATGACAAACTCCTTGGTGAGGATCTGTGGAGTCGAAGGTGATTTAGTCAAGAGAGCTTTATCAGCTTTGATTCGGCCTTCTTCACACCAGCAAAGGCGACGAGCTGCTTTCCAGCCACGTCCGAGCCGGCTCTCCGCCATGCGGAAAGCCGAGGATTTGTGATGACAATTAGGGGTATGTTAGTTAACGAAACTTCTTATTTGATTAATTGTCGTAATCTTCCGGCAAGGGTGAGGCTCAAGCTCAGATCCCGGCGAAGGTGGCTGAGGTGGGTGTGGCAGCGCGTGAGGATTCATGACGGACGTGTTTTATTGGATCCGATATCAGAACCTTGATATATATAGATTTTTGAGTGTACATAAACCTATAACGATATATGAAACAACAGTTGCAGCCATCGATGGCGTATTTCAGGGCCTTTCAGGACTTCAATTTCTCATCAGCTTAAACAGAAAATTCTAAAATTTGAAAACTACAAACATGATTTAATTTAGACATTAATCATAACTGAATTGTGAGATGGTCACCAATTACAGTTCCTCTTTTTCTATGTCACGACTCGTCTGAGTGACTCAGTCGTGTATGTCCGTGCGTTTGTATATTTTCTCTCGTCATCGTAGCCGTTTGATTTGACGTTTCCGTTCACTCCATACAGGGTTTTCTGAATCCTATATACGTGTACCGGTTATCATACGTATCCGTATACGCTGCTCTGTTCTGTTCCGTTCCGTTGAGGTCAGTATTTTTTTGTTTATTTATTTGCATTTTGCGTAATCTTTTGCTCTTTTTTTTTTTTTTTTTGTAGGAAAGTAATTACATAGACCTGAGCTTCTTGGATCATGGGAGAATGGAGAACATGTCTGACTTGGACTGATAATGGAAATTATACAGGACATCAAATTCGATTAATAATTTAATAATTAAAATTCACTGGTATTTAGTTGCTGATTTGGTGACCTAAAGATTAGAAATTCAATTTGAATAATTATGATAATAATTGATTAGACCTGCCTTATTTAAAAAAATAAATCTGATTCTTGACAATGAAGAAACAAATTATAGATGAACAAGAAGCTTCGTAATTAAATAGAGTTTTGGACTGGGTTGATGCCTTGACGCGGTAGACGTGGGCCCAATGATAGATGGGGAGAAAAGGTCTGATATAATTAATAAACTTTTACTAGAAAATTTTAATAATTATTATTAATTTATTTTCTTAAAAAATTTTATATGATTTTTAACAATTTTGAAAATGTGCTTCAGGATTTTACACTGATTCAAAAAGAATTAAGGATAATTAATATTGAGCTTTCAACATAATACAATTGAAATTATTATCAAAATTGTGAAATTCAAAATTCAAAATTAAAAAAAAAATAAACATTAAAGGTTAATTCTTGATTTTTCTTGTAATCGAATGTAGTAATTAGGTTGTAGTTGGTGATCGGACAATTATAAGTAATAATGCTGTAAATACAAGCAAAACTAAATATGGACTTATCTTTTATATTATTTCTGAATAATTTCTAAGGCCACGAGGCATCATTATTTGAAGATAATATTTAAAAAAAAAATTATACCAAACAACTAATTAGAGGGACTTATAATTAAATTTGGTGTACAATTATCATAATTTAGGTTTTTCTTCCGACATTTTTTTTTATTATATATAGAAAAAAATAGCATTAAGTAAACTGTCTATAAACCTTTTTTTTTTTTAAAATAAATAGTACTAAATAAACAAGTCAACATGTTCTCATGTTCAGTCGGAAAAAAAAAAAAAAAAAAGTTCTCATGTTCCACTAATCACGAAGCCTAGCATTTGTTAATTTTTATACATTTTAAAATATTAAGCATTTAAAGTTTCAATATATAAATTGAAAATTCATCAAATTATTATAATTTTAAAATAAAAACTAGAATATTTTTTATTTCAATATAAAAAATAATAATTAATATAAATATTTAATAAAAAATAAATAAATATTAAAGTTAAAAAAATAATAAATATTTTTTTAAATATTAAAATGACAGATAAATTAAAATAATTTTTTATAAATAATAAATATTTTAAAACAAAAAATATTAAATTTAAGTTTTCAAACACATCATTTATGTAATTAACTTCCCTCTCTCTCTCTCTCTCTCTATATATATATATGTAAAAGAGTGAAAAAAGAAAAACAAACATCAGGAAAGTTCTCCATTTGTCAAAAAATTAGGGTACTTAGACATACTAATATTTAGTTATATTATTGCAACTATATTCAGAATTGAAAATAAAAAAAATTAAAAATTAAAAAAAAAAAAACCAATAGTGCCCAAAAAGTAAGTGGATGATGCATTGATACTTAAGAGCACTTACTTTTTGGGACATGAATTATCTAAAAGATATTCTAGAATTGATATCTCCACCAACTAATATTTTCTCAAATTAAGATTAAAAAGAAAAAAAAAAGAAGAAAAAAATGTCTGTATTTCCTTCAAATTTAAATCAGACATTATCAGGGACCAACTGTAACGCAGCCTAGATAACAACTCTCAAGAAAGAAGATAAGGCTCTTGAAAATGATAGGCGTGTGGGGGGTGGGAAGGAAGAGAAAAGAAGAAGGTGGCTGGTCACTTGTGTTTCGGTTTTTAGTCACTGTCATTAGGACTCTCTTTCTTGATCCAAGTCAAACCAAGAAATGGAATCCCTCTAGCCTTTATCATTGGTTATAAAAATATTCAGTTTTCATATAGTATTATATACTTTTTAAAGCAACAAGAATTATAAAATATTAATAAAATATCTTTCTAGATAATATTTATGCTCTAATCCTAATCAATAGAGTAAAAAAGATAAACATGTCATTGTAGTGATATTAATTGAAAGAAAAATGGACTTCCAAAGTACTAAGTTTCAGCCTAAAAAATTAATTAAAAATTAAAATCTAATAAAATTAGATATATGGAATTTAAAATTATCAACTTGGGATCTAAGAAAATGATGTAAAATAATAAAATTTATATACACGATTATCTTTCATTATTTTGGAGTTAATATTCTGGGTTTCATATGATCATGATGTGAATATAATAAAATCAATCAATTTTTATTTAATAAGTATTAAAAATTATAATAAAATATTATTAATTGAAAAACAAAAATAAATATAGTGGAAACTTTTTAAGACATGTATGATTTGACAAGTGTAAAATTTTTAATATATGAAGTGAAATATGAAATGATTAATTTACCTTTTATTTGAAGAAAAAAAAAATCTAGACTTCAAGATTTGTATTGGGTAATCCTAGTCAAGGGTCAGGATAGGTACATAGACTTTGCATTAGTGCTTATTTTTCTCTTGCATTCATCAATAATAATTAGTACTTTGGTATAGAAAAAAGACAATTAACAGGTTCTAAGATATTCCTGATCCAACTTGTCCATCATCCCCTGTAATCTAATTAGTTTTTTCACTTTTTCTTTTTGAAAATGTAGCATGAGAAAGATTTTAAATTTAAATGTTACAAATATAATTCTCAACATTATTTCAATCTCATTGGAAAAAAAAAAACATTATTTCAATTTATTAAATTTTTAGACATTTAAATTTTAAAAATTTCTTTTTTAATAGTTAAATATTTTAAAATATTTGGCATTTTGAAAAAAAAATTATTTTAATTTATATGTCATTTTAAAATTTGAAAAAGATTTCTCAAAAAAAAATTCAAAAATGTATTTGTTATTATTTTTCATTTTACTCTTTATTTATATTTTTACTAAATATTTATAATAATTATTTTTTCATATCAAATAAGAAATTTTTTTTATTTTTTATTTTAAAATTATGAAAATTTAATAGTTTTTTTTAATTTATTTACTGAAATCTTAAATAATTGATGTTTTAAAATGAAAATGATATGTATAAAAAAAAAAAAAAAAAAAAAAAGAAAGCAAAGAAAAAAAAAAAAAGCATCCATATTTAAGACACTTTTGAGATTTGCGTGACCTATAACATGATAATAACTGAACCCACCTGCTAAAACTTTTACTATCATATGGGAGAAGCAAGTAATTTCAGGTTCTAATAATACACACTTTAGGTAGCATAAGGAAAGAACTGTTGGAATAGATAAAGTCGGAAGCCTTATCTGTCCATTAAATATGTTTCTTTGTGGAATCCACATGGCCTTATAAAAACAGTTTACAAACTGCTATAGTCTGTGAGTTTAAAATTTTCCCATAATGGAACAAAGGAAAGAGAACAGCCGACATGAAGGTGGAGAGATTGATGGCTCCCACCTCCAAACATTTAATCCACCTTTTATCATGAAAACAAAGAAAGAACTTCTTTTACAAAGTAAATTTAAAGCGACAATATTTCTGTTGAACTTTATCTTTAGTCACTTGGGAGATGCCAACTAAGTCTACTTTAATTTCATGTTTTATTTTGGTTTAAATAGATCTAGATTATTCATATCAAAATGCAAATTAATTTAATTGCAATGTAATTTTAAAATTTAAATTTTCCATTAAAATGAAAAAGTAAATGTATTTGCTAATTGAATTACATATTAAATTATTTATATTTATATACTTGAAGTTTAACTCAAGTGGCAAAAATATTTGCTTTTAGAAGTGAGAGATATTGAGTTTAATACTTATTATCTGCATTGAGTAAGATTTTGCTTTTATAGCGAATGTTACAGGATAACTATTTTTATTATTGTGTAGTTCACGGTTTAATGAGTTCTTTTATGAATAAAAAAAAAATTATCTATATCTATATATTCTATTAATTAAATTTCAATTTATAATTTAAACTCACAGTACATTTCTATTCATTTTTATATTATATAGATAAAACAAATAAAAAAAGAAAAAAAAATTACTTCCAACAAATTTAATCTAGTAAATGCCTACCACGATCCCAAAATACAAATTGGGGGTTAAAACAAAACAAAAGAAAACAAAAAAAAGGTGAGTCAGGGACTAGGCAAGCTGACTCAAGTCCTGGTGTGTTTGGTTGAAGAGAAAATGATACAAATCCCATAATGGACAGGAAAAATCTTTCGGTGGCGAATCCAGTAATAATTGGTGTAGTGCATGTGGGCTCCACCAGAAATAGATAGTGGGCCCATGTGTGTTCTGAGTTTCTGTCAAAGGCCCACGTGCATGCACCTGCCACGTGGGATGTTGGGTCCGTTTGTTTTATATTTGTTGTTTTCTTCTCCATTCACCAAGAGGATAAGGATAGATACAGAGAGCTTAAGAGGAATGAGCTCTTTGCAGTCTTTTTATTTCATGAGTTGGCACTTAGCAAACTCTAAGTTAATTAAAAACAAGGTTGGTTTGTTTTGTCTTTGTATGTAGCAAGTGGTTTTATAAGGTTTTTTGTCTGACCTTTTCAAAGTGAATTGAAGAATATATGTTTACTGTTTAGGATTTAGCTAAATAATTGCCATATCCACACTATATATATATATATATAAAATATTGTGGAAATGGCAATTATTTATTTTTATGGACCGTTTAGTGGGACTCATTACTATGTAAATTTTGAACGCTTTCAAATACTTAATAAAAAATACTGCCATCAAATATAGTCTTATTAGTCTTTTTATCATATTTAAGGATAGGAGAAATAAAAAATCTTATATTTAAATCTCCAAAACGAAAAAAAATTGAAATTGAATTGAAATTGAAAAGGTAACAGGTGAAGGTGGAAAATGAAAGACTTGGATCAAATCATAACTAAAATGACTAGCACTAGTCACTTGAATGATTGATCATTTGAAATTGAAATTTTTCTCTTGAAATATAGATTGAATTTATCGGATGCTCTAACACAATGTAATAATTTTTGAATTAAATTGAAATTAAAAGGGTTGAATTGAATTAAATTAAGAAGGTAGAAAGTGAGAGACTTGGATGTAATTATAACTAAAATTACTAGCACTAGTCACTTGAATGATTAGCTATTTATTATATATATGATTTTTTATTATTTTGTAATTTTGAGATGTAGAATTATTTTTTGTAGTGTTTTTTTTTTCTAACACTGAGAATTTATAAAAAAAAAAAAAAAGACTCCAATTATATCTACAAATATTATTTCAATCGATTGAATCTTCTTAGTATTTAAAAAAAAAAAAAAATTGAAGTTAGCGTAGAGAACGTAGTTTTTACACTGTAAATCGCTTATAGCACACATTTTTAAATTCATCTAAATGGATTTAAGAATACTTCTGACCTATCAAAAAACATGTGATACTAATTTTAAAAAATTGAGTTATTACTAAGATACAAACTATTATATATACTTCTTTTTATCCCAAATATTAAGATAAATAATCTGTATTTTTCTTAGAGACAGATTAATTAATTAATAAAATAAAAATAGAACGATAGCTCGGTTAGTATTTATGCATGTACAAGTATTTTCTTTCCTGTTAAAGAAAAAGACAAATGTTAAGGTCGAGAATAGAAGAAATAAGTAAAAAAGTTGAGGTTAAGCAAATTTATGTAAAAACACTCACTGAGTTTTTTTTAGTTGTACATTGATGATGGGAATATAGTAATTTATTAATTAAATAATATAATTATTTAATTATATTTAATTTAAATAATGAATAATAAATTTAATTTAAATAAGAAAATAAGAAAATAATTATTATTTAATATATAATTAATTATGTTGAAAATTTATAATTATTATAATTTAATTATTTAATTATCTAATTATATTAATTTAATTTAATTTAAATTAAAAAAGAATAAATTCAATTAGAATCATAAAACAATAAAATAATTAATACTATAATACCCTTAATAATAAATCCTAATTCTATAGATAATTAATAATTATATCTTAATTTTATAAGTAATTAACTTAATCTATTTTGTTTGTAATCCTAATATATACCATTAGGATTAGAATTATCAATTCCATATGTAATTGATAATTTTAATCTTAATTTCATAAGTAATTAACTGAAACTAATGTATTCCTAATCTTATAAGTAAATTAAATTGTCAATAAGAAAATTGTTAGTTCTAAGAATTGATTATCACGTTTTGTCATGGGTATATTTAATTATAGTTGATAATCTATGTTAACAGCACGAGTTTTTTGCTATTTTTTAAATTCATAACACGTAATGATGTAAAAGAGGAGAAAATATTAGGTATTGAAGTTTATTATTTACTTATAAATTATATTATTTTTATTTATTAATATGAAATTTTATATTATATTTTCATTAGAAAGTTATAATTGATTTTAAAAAAAACTGAAAATCAATTTTAAACTCACAAAAATTAAAAGATATATATAATAAATTATTATTTATTTTTTAGTTCAAAATTAGTTTTTTCCTTTATATAAAAATAATGCGAAATTAACCCATATACTTATTAAAAACGTAAAAATTAAATGATAGTTGTATTGATATCCTGAAAAATAAATTAATAGATTATTTATTTATTAATTATAAATATATTGATATTGTCAAAAAAACTTACACTCAAAGCAAAGAAAAAAAATTATAAACCTACAACATATAAAAATATAAATCAATATATTAAAAAGTGAAATGAGTATATTTAAAATTTGTGGACCATATTTAATTATTATTAAAAATTAATTAAATAGGAAAATCAAAATTACAAAATTTTTAATTTAATAATTATATGTCACTATTATTATTTGTAATATCAAATTTAAAATATTCATAAGTATTCATGTGATATAACTATTAAATAAATTTTTTTGAGCTTATAATATATATAATATGATATCACATGATAAATCAATTGCATACAATTAATATTAAATTAACATTGATATTAAATTCACAAGTGATGTATTAATCCTAATGTGAATGTATAATAACTCTTTTATTGAAATAAAGAAAAAATTAATGTATTTTATAAACTAGAGATTTATTGATATAACCATTAAATTGGAGGTTTTTTGAACATATGATATAATATGATATTATATGATATCATATGATAATTCAACAACATACAATTATTATTGAATTAATATTGGAGTTAAATTCACAAATGATGCATTTAATTCTAATGTGAATATATAATAGGTTTCTTATTGAAGTAAAGAAAAAAATTAATGGATTCTATAAATATGTTTGGTTTGATCACTGGTACGATTTTTAAAATAATGATGTATATAAACATTAGAAAGATTATTAATTTTTTGAAAGAAGGAAAATTAAGTTATAAAATGTCAAATAGATCAAGTTTATCAAAACTAATAAAAATATACAATTTACATTGAAATTATAAGAAAATGATAGGCGTACCAATTATTAATATGGAAATCAACTTATAATTAATAATTAGGCAACATAACAATAACAAAATAAGTTAGAAAATTATAATAAAATATACCTATCAATTCCTTTGCTGTCTTTCTCTAACATATTTTTGAACATAAAAATATCATTTAAAATTATAAGAAATAATTTATTTAGATATGTTTGACTCATCTTCTTTTAATATTGTGAATGCATTAAAATATAGATTTGTTTAAACTATTTTTTCTTGTGAGGAAGAAGAGTAATTATGATATTGTTTCTAAGAATAGTTTATGAGATGTGGTGGCTAAAGAGTCTGAATTTTAGCCAAATCTTACATTAACTGTGAAATTAGTTTATGTAAATTATTTGGATGCATTATAGAAATGGTTGGAGAAAATTATTAGTTATAAATGATAAGGACTCAAATACAAAAACGAGTTGTAGTGGTCCGAATGTGGATAAGCTTTTAATGGAATTAGGGTTTGATTTTAAGGGCTGGTGATAGAGATATCATAGTGAAAATTTAAAATTAATGTGAGTGTCAAGATGGATTCAAATGGGAATAACAAGTGTATTATTGATTATGCAGAATTTATGTATATCAGTATTATAAAAATAAAATTGGACTAGTTGATTTAACCTATTTAACTGAAAATCGGCAACTAGTTCTTTCTAAAATTTCGGTTAAATCATCATTTCTTCAGTTTTTAACTAGTTGAACTTGTATTAATATAAATCTTTTATAAAATAATAAAAAAAATGAAGAAATTTTGTCTAACCTGTCGGACTGGTTGTACCTTAAACCAGTGAACTGTACGGTTCAGTCACCAATTTGATTTTTAAAATAATGATGCATATAAACACTACAAAAATAGTTGTTCATTTTCTGGAGCAATATAAATTAAATTAAAATATGTCAAAGATATCAAGTTTATCAACTAATAAAAACATATAATTGTGAGGTCTCGTCCGAGTACTGGCCTGATCCGCTAGAGAGAATTGGGATGCTTATTTAAATTTAAACTTATGATGAAATTCTCGGATTTGGATTGGTTGATTTTGAAAATAATTTTAAGAGTCACCACCTTAATTTTATTTGGTTGGAAAAATATTAAGGAAAAAACCCAAATTAACTTCAATTCCTTAATTTTTTAATTAATTTGTCCAATGATAAAAATCACTAGTTTTCGAATTATGTTGAGTTTGGGGACTAGGGTTTTGGTTTTAAATAATCTAAATTTGGCTTTTAAGTTTAATTTGATTTAAAAATTAAATTCATGAATGATAAATATTATATGACAATTATAACATCATGATCAATGCATGAGAATGGTATGAGTACACTAAGAAAATTAAAACAAAGCATCCACAAATTAAATTAATTAAAAAGGAGAAAGGATATTGATTGGAATTTGGATTTGAGATTTGGATTTAAATTCCAAATGTGTCTATGTACCCCATTGAATGAAGATTAAAACCTACGTAATTCATTCCACAATTAAGTGGAGGGATTTAGAAGTTGATCAAATTGATTGATTTGATTTAGGTTTAGGAGAAAAAGACTGATACCTTTGATTTTGGAGGGTGGAGGGTTTTACTGGACCGAAATTTCATTTTATTGGAACCGAGTGATTAGGAGATTAATCAGTTAATTAAAATGATTAATTAACTAATTAGTACGATGAAAATGATAGATGGATTAATTAATTAAAAAGATTAATTAATTAGTTTGGATGAATGATAGATTAAAAAAAGATTAATTAATTAATTAATTGAGTGATTAATTTTAATTAAAAAAAGAGAGTTTTAGTTAATTAAAAAGATTAATTAACTTAGTTAGGGTAAGAAAATTAATTAATTAAAATGATTAATTAATTAATTGAGGAGTGGATGGAGGGAGAAGAAGAAAAAAATTGATAGATAGCCATAAATATTAATTTTGGGGATGAAGAGAAATGAGAAAATGGGAGACCTATTTATAGGCAAATGGGGTTGAAGGTAGTTTGGGTAGTGAAAATATGAAAAATAATGAGGAATAGTGCTAGAAAGGGCTGAAAATTAGGCTGAAAGGGGTAAAAGGGTTATTTTCTATGCATGAACGAGTTCACTCGTGTAAGACAGGTGTGGCGCCACACCAGGCCTATGCGGCACCGCACCAGGTTTTGTGTGGTGCCGCACCAGATGGTTGCGGCATGCCACAGGTGGTACTTGCAGCGTTGTATAGAGCTGACACGTCATCGCAGGGCTTCCATACGGCATCCACATGGCGCAGCCTGGCTCGTGTTCCAATTTTCTTTTTTGATCAATTTTTGGAGGTTTGCGACCAGTTTTTGAGACTTGCAGGTTATTTTTTGGGAATTATAAAGTTCAAAAATCTTATCGGTCAGTGTTGATAGGCTCAAAATTAATTTTTAAACAACTGGGCAGTCAGTCTGAGAGAAAATTCTGTTAGTTTTGAAAAAATACTGTATGGTACAGAAGGTCCGATCTGGGTGGAAAAAGTGTCAGTGTCTGAAAAATTAAGTATCCTCATACTAATGTGACTAAAAGCCTATTTTTTGTTCTGGGGGTGACCCTTGCTTGCTAACTGGCTAGCTGGACCACTATGTTTGCCTTGCATAGCACACTAATCTTAGCAGGTATCAAGCTACAGTCGGATTATAAAGGTGCAAAATTGAGAGTTCACAATAATCTACATTGAAATTATGAGAAAATAATAAACGTATCAAGTATTAACATGAAAATCAACCTATAGTTAATAATTAGGCGACTTAACAGTAATAAAATAAATTAGAAAATTATAATAAATCATATCTATCAATTTTTTTACTTTTTTTTTTCTCTAATATATTCTTGAACGTAAAAGTATCATTTAAGATTGTAAGAAGTGATTTATTTAGATATTGGATATGCTTGACTCATATTCTTTTAATATTGTATATGTATTACCTTTTAAAATACATTCATATATGTATATAGAATCTATAATTATTTTGTGTCATTAGCCTAATTGTATTAAACATATATGACTATACAACTTAAATAATATTTATTATATATAATTATATTTTTGTTGAATTTTTAAGTTCTCATATGAAAATTTAACTTAACTTGAATTCAACAACTAAATATGAATTTAATAATCAAGTTATATAAATATTTGTTCATGATAATCTTAAAAGTAAACCAATAAAATTTCAGCCTCATGTTGTTTATTTGATAAGTTGTATATCATTTCAATTAAAAACTTCACTTAATATAAAAGTATGTAATTTTATACTTAAATAATAAAAAACTGGTTTTTAAATCTTTAATAAGAAAAAAATAAAAGTCTATAATAAGTATTTATAAATACTTGCAAAACAGAGCATAATACAATAATATTTTAGGTATACAAT
Organism: Reutealis trisperma; assembly: GCA_947687605.1. NCBI lineage: Eukaryota > Viridiplantae > Streptophyta > Magnoliopsida > Malpighiales > Euphorbiaceae > Reutealis > Reutealis trisperma. Next base: position 205,865 of record CANTUT010000896.1, read on the forward strand.
TGAATATAATTATAATAAAAGATATATTGCGTTGAGAGGAAAAGGCTGATGTCTCTACTTTTAGCAGGTGGAATTTTATTGATCGAAGTTCTATTTTATCGAGATTGGATAATTGAATTGAATGAGAATTAATTAATTAATTAAAATGCTTAATTAATTAATTAATGTGATGAAATGGATAGATGAATTAATTAATTAAAATGATTAATTAATTAATTTGGATAAAGGGTAGAAAAAAATGTTAATTTGATTTTAAAAAAGTGATTAATTAAGTAATTAAAAAGATTAATTAATTAATTGAGTGATTAATTTTAATTTTATAAAAGAGTTTTAGTTAATTAATAAAATTAATTAACTTGGTTAAGGTGAGATAATTAATTAATTAAAAGATTAATTAATTAATTAGAGGGTAGTTGGAGGAAGAAGAAAAGAAGAATTAGAGGATAACTATCAATGGTATGGAGAATGGAAGAATGATAGGGTATTTATAGGAAATAGAGGTGAGGATAATTTAAAAAGTGAAAAAATGAAAAGATCAAAATGATAGGACTGAAAAAGGCTAAATATGCTGAAAAATCAGGCTGAAGGGGCAAAAAAAAAAGGAATTTTGGACGTAGATGTGGGGACCAGTTGGCGGTATCTAGCGGCATGCAACTGGTGGCAGACTGACTTTTTTTTTTTTTAGAGATTGATTATTGGATTTTGGATGTCTTGATAGTAATGTAATTGAAAACTAAAAAATTTTCTTTCATACATATATGTGTGTGTGTGTGTGTGGAAGTGGGGAGAAATACATTTATAAAAGAGTTCCTTTCTATGTTTTTTTAAATTGTGCATTTATGATGGACAATATGGTAATTTATTAACTAAATAATATAATTATCTAATTATATTTAATTTAAATAAAGAACGATGAATTCAATTAAAATAAGAAAATAAGAAAATAATTATTATTTAGTATATAATTAATTATATCACAAATTTACAATTATATAATTATTTTAATTTAATTTAAATAATGAAAGAATGAATTCAACTAGAATAAGAAAAAAAATAAAATAATTATTGTTAATATAAATTATATTTAATTTAAATAAAAAAGAGTTTAATTAGAATAATTTGTGTTTTTTAATGTTTTTTCAAATATTAAGAAGTTAGAGAAATTATTTTGACTTTGATTGTTTGAATATTAACAAGTTAGAAAAACTCTAATTTGACTTTGAGAAAATTCTATTGTAAATTAGAAAATTACTTTTGATTTTATAAGAAAATGTAACATAAAAGAAATATACACTATTTGAGAGTTCATTTAATAATAATGTACAAAATACTATTATTTTATTATCAAATGTCAAAATTTCTATTTATATTTATTGTCACGCTCCAAACCTGAGGATATGTGACCAGCATTAGGACATGGATGATGCACGTGGCTATCAATGCCCGTAGTAAGCCTGACCTCATACTAGATGACAAAATACCACATAATAGGGTTATGAGCTCAAATGTTAAGCAAATCCAATTAAAATACTAATTCAAATCAAAATCAAAGGCACACTGGGCTATTAACTCAATCATCTCAACATGTCAAATATCATATTACTGGATTCTGCTTAATAAACAATTCTTAACTTAGAATATATATAATAATTGATAATTACATAAAATATAAGTAGTAGAGGTAACATTGCGGAGTTCTAGAATTATGATAAAATTATATAAATATTCTTTACATAATTTAGTACTTATGATACAGAATACTGCCGAAAAATAATTGGCAGTTTAACTTAATTACAATCCCTTCACAAGCTCATTTCACAACCTGAAAAATATAATTTGAACAGGAATGAGCATTCGACTTAATGAATGATACCAACTAGTGTGTTAAACTGGTCTCCTATAAACATGTAACTAATGTTTATGCCTATGCAATATGTCACAGAGGCAAGCAAATCACATAAGCAAACAAGGATGGGATCTAGTCTATAGTACTACACTAATACTCAATATGGGGAGTCAATCCCCCTATCTTGGCTTTCTAAATCCAACAATCTGTTTCTTATGTCCAATGGACTCGGCCTTCATTGGTCTGTACCATGTATCCCTGACCCGACTGATAATGGCCCTAACGATGAGCATTCTCAATTTCATCATAATCATAATCGTAATTATAATCATGATCATATTCATAATTCCTAGGTGGTACTGTATCCTTCCGATCTCCACTCATCAACCACAACCATTATGTAACATAGAATATCGATTCATCAATCGTAGTTAAATGTTAACATGCATCTATACAATAATAATGCATAATATATACATATATAAATACATACAGTAAATGCAGATGCATGAGAAGAAAGTATAATACATTAGGGAGTATCACTCACCTATTAGAAGACTCATCTGATCGACTATCTTCAAAAGTGTGATCTTTGACGACAGAAGCCAGAGACATTGACTCTGAATAACAAACGATATCGTTAGAACATGAATGACTCACTTATCAAGACGTAGCTGACAGACTATTGAGATTCTTGTTGGAATTACAGCAAAATCTTTCCTAAACTAGAACATTATCCAAACTCAACAGAAACATAACACTTCTAAAATAATCTCAATAATCAATACAATCCAATATAACTCTAGAGACCCCTCATGGGTCCTTCCAACACAATCGTCAACACAACTCAACAAGCAAATCTAACTCATCAATTCATCAAATACTAATTAAAATCTAATAAATAAAATACAACCATAATTGAAATTCAAGGGATTGAGATTTACCCTCACAAATTTCAAATGAACGAACGTCGAGAATTGCACCGGAACAACAAAACGGAGCTGTTGAGTTGAGGTAGTCGGAGCGTCACCGGAACAACCACCACCATTCGGCCATGCGCCGCTGTGGACAGTGGTCCTACATGTTAGAGAGTTACAAAACAACTACGCTCAACATCAGAGCATGAATATACCCTTCACTCTCCCTGACTCACCCCCGATCGTCGAAAATTAGGCTTCAAAGTTTTAGCATCACACCCTCTGATCTCCTTCTCTTATCAACAAAAGGTGTCAAACTTGATATCAAATTAAATATGGTGAAGAGAGGATTCCAACGCATCTTGAATCACTTGAATAAGATCTCGGATGAGAGAGATATGGCCGTTTGAATTTTTAGCCACTGGAGTTCGCCTGAAATTCTCTATAGTCAGCTTTGGGATGCGTATTTAATATTGTCTAGTGTTTGATCAAAGTGATTCTAGTCCTGTTGGCTTCATCTAGATGTTAGCTTTCTAACCCAACTAACGGTGCATCAATTGGAGGTCCAGTGGAGAAGTTATGGCCAGAAAACCACCGGCTGCCCCTTTCCCTCTCTCTTCTTCTTCTTCTTCTTCTTTCATCCTCCCGTTCCGTTTCTGCTTGCTCCCTAACCTAACTGCTGATTGGTTCAAACAACTGTTTCCTCTTTTCTTCTTTTAAAACATTTATATATATATACACACACACACTGAAGCTTATGTTTGATAATAATAATAATAATAACATAATTAATAATGATAATAATATACCTTACTTTATATAACATTTATCCTTATAAATTTTCATAATTTCTAAACAAATCCGATTAAATATTTTTATAAATAATTGAATAAATAAATATTTTTTCTTGAAATAACCACAATAATATTTTCTTAATTAAATATATAATACTTCTTCAATCATCCCACATATTTAACATTAAAATAGAATTACAATTAATAATATATATTTCAAATCATATGAATATATAAATTTAATAAAAATATAATTTCAATATTTGTTTTAATAAAGAAAATAATACAATAATACAATTCCGTACAAAATAAGATTTTATAAAATAAATAGAAATTTGGGATATTACAATCTTCCCCCTTAAGAAAAATTCGTCCCCGAATTTTCAAACCCAACCAACACTATGACTTTAATTAACTTCTCCACTATGCTTCCACTACGCACTCTAGCACACAATCTAAACTACAATTAATATATCAAATTCAACAAGACACATATTTCACAATATATAAAAAATCATATAAATAAATATCCAACATAAACTATTCCGCTATAGATCTCTTGTCCCAAAATAAACATTTAACTCTTATCCAAATAATCCTCAAAGCTAATACTTAATAATTCTACATACCTTAACCTTAAATAAAACTAATATTAATACCTAAATTATTACTTCCATTTATTACCTATTATATTAGTCATATAAGAATCCAACAATAATTTCAAATTAATAACTCCACTTAGTATCTGGTAATTCTCTTTCCATATTAATAATCATTACTTAACCTATTATAACCTCAATAAATATTTTCGTATTTAATATCTCGCTAATGCTAAAATTCCTATACTCCTTTCATTCATCAATTAAAACATATCTAAACTTAATAAAATTCCTATTATATTTGACCAGAATCAATAACCCAATACTAGTTTCCCTTTTTATATCCTCTAATAATCCTTTTTTCTACTCATACCTGCTCTAGTTAATTTCTCCAATAAATATATATACACTTTTATCTTATCAATTTGAAATCATCACCTATGCCTACCAAAATAATTAATATGCTAACCCATTAATTCTATCACTTCATATCCACATCCTTATATTAACAAGGTCATCAAGAAATTGTGTTAATTTTAAAACATATCTCACCCTTTTCACAATTATTTCAGAGTTACTTTCTTTCTATAAAATATATTGAAATCATGAATTAAATATCTACTACCTCACAATCGTATACATTTAGCTCATAATATCATTTTTTTTTCTTCCACTTATGTCATAAATGTGAAGCTCATAATACTTAATTACTCTTATATGCTCTATTAGACATAAATTAATACTTACACCATATTCATTTATACAGAAAAGGGGTACATGACAACAAGTCCACACAACATACTTAGGCAATGTCTCTAGTCTCGTTTTCTGCCTCACCACATCAACACACATCACCATCAAATGTAAAAGAAGAATACTTTCTCATAACAAAGAAAATACATCTACACTACCCTTAAAACCCTTACAGCCTAACGAATCTCACCCATAACCACCCGACCATTAACACTACCAAGTTCCTAACTTATCACTTTTTGATAGGCTCATGCGAGGGAGATAAATTCATAATATCATCATCATCATCATCATCATCATACTGGCTGTAAATGGCCGTCTCATCAAAATCAATACAGTCTAAAGAAGGCTCCACAAGGTGAGTGCAAATATGATTAATGGGGTCAAACTTATCATCATTAGGCATCATTGGCTGGGGACTATCCCTCCGGTACAATTATGTAAGACAATTTTAGTTCCAATCATCTTTAGTAGCATAAATCTTGCAGCAATACTCATGAGAAAAATCCCACCATGGAGCATCAGGTTCGTTAGGGGGCCACATCTCTCGCAAAGCAATATTGTTCTTTTCACACGTGGAATGCTGAAAGGCAGTAAACTCATTTGAATAATCAAACACATCCTTGTAGAATGAAAAATAATGTGATTTATAGACAAGAACTTGAGGATTCATGATTATACAAGTGCCTAAAAGATTGCTCATAGCAATATAAGGGCGATAAAGAATAAGCATAGTTTGGACTGTAGGACCATCTGTCCAAAAAGGATTACCCAATCTAGTAATAAGAAACCTTATCCACTGATTCAGAGGGTTGAACCAACTTAGAAAAGTAACCAAATGTGGGTTAGCCGCATTATTGCCTTTCAGATACTGAATATATCGCAGAAAATGAAAGGGCTAAATTTCTATAGCAATATGATAGAGATGGAGGAAATACCATAGAAAGCAAAGAAATTCTCTAGGCCATATCCAAAATGAATCCACTGTCATATCCATGAAAGCATAAGGCCTTAGAAAAGGATACTCAGGGTGGATAGTCAATTCTCTCACGAACCAAGGGCCGTACTTTCGAATGAGGCATGTTTGATACTTAAAAATATGTTCAGAGGCTAAGTTCTTGAGGGCTCTTTGGGATATGTTGCTTTGAATCTCTGGGGGAAGGCCTTGATAAAAAAAAGGATCAGGTCCAGAAGAAGAGGAAGATGAAGAGGATGCCATGAAGTTAAGATGATAATTACAGAGGATAACTATTAGGTCGAGAGAGGCTTCTCAAACTTAAAAGAAGACAAGAACTAGATGGGGAGTTGCTTGGTACATGTGTCCTCAATTATACTAGTCTCACTATCCCTTCAGACAAAACAACTAAAACTACAATAACCTCTTTCTCAAAAGTTGATCCAGCTAGTAAGAAAATATTCTCATATCTATAAATTAAATATAATTGGTGAGACCAGTCATATCGTTAGAGTTCTCAACTCGAACCAAGCTAACAACTATTCATCCGCATGCGTCTGAAAATAATCAGATTACCTCATGAGATAGTCAGAAATAAAGCAAGTTAGGGCTTATCCTATCTTTTAGGCAATAGGGTATACCTATTACTAAAGGACACCAATAGAGAAAATTTCAGTCCTAATACTCCAATAATTTAAAGAAACAGAGATTTCAGGCAAAATTTCCATCTTCTGCGTTCCCCAATAAATATCTTTCATCAATCAATATGACTTCAAAAATAATAAATTACACCACTTATACTTATTAAGGATCTTAGTTAATAATTAACAACCACATTAAATCTTAGCAAATAAACATTAAGCTCAACATTATAACTAAAATCTCATCATCATTATCCAACATCATCATTTGCTCACAATTAAATTGAGAGGAGTTTAGGTACTGCATATCTAACTAGTGTACTTAACCACAAAAGACACTGACCATAGATAAAGCTGAATCAAAAGCAAGTGAGACTCAAAAGACGAGAAGGAATCCTGTACTCTGCATGCCATAACCTAACTCATGTAAGACTCATACAACCATATCTTTATTCAAGTCACGAGATCATGCTCTGATATCATCTTTGTCATGCCCCGAACTCGAGATATGGGTGATGCACGTGGCTACCACTGCCCGTAGTAAGCCTGATCTCACACTGGATGACAAAATACCATATAATAGGGCTATTGGCCCAAATGTTAAGCAAATCTAATTAAAATACTAATTTAAATCAAAATCAAAGCCATACTGGGCTATCAACTCAATCATCTCAACATGTCAAATATCATATTACTGGATTCTGCTTAACAAATAATTCTTAACTTAGAATATACATAATAATTGATAATTACATAAAATACAAGTAGTAGAGGTAACATTGCGGAGTTCTAGAATTATGATAAAATTATACAAATATTCTTTACATAATTTAGTACTTATGATACAGAATACTGCTGAAAAGTAATTAGTAGTTTAGCTCAATTAAAATCCCTTCACAAACTCATTCCACAACCTGAAAAATATAATTTGAACAAGAATGAGCATTCGACTCAATAAATGATACTAACTAATGTATTAAATTGGTCTCCTATAAACATGTAACTAATGTTTATGCCCATGTAATATGTCATAGAGGCAAGCAAATCACATAAGCAAATAAGGATGAGATCCAGTCCATAGTACCACACTAATACTCAATATAGGGAGTCAATCTCCCTATCCTGGCTTTCTAAATCCAACAATCTGTCTCTTGTGTCCAATGGGTCCGGTCGTCACTAGTCTGTACCACGCAGCCCTGACCTGATTGATAGCAACCCTAGCGATGAGCAAGCCTAGCCAGCATCCACTAGTCATAGCTCATCTTCTCAATCTCATCATAATCATAATCATAACCATAATTTCTAGGTGGTACTGTATCCTCCCGATCCCTATCTGTTAACCACAACCATTATGTAACATAGAATATCGATTCATCAATCACAGTCAATTATTAACATGTATCTATGCAATAATAATGCATAATATATACATATATAAATGCAAATAGTAAATGCAGATGCATGAGAAGAAAGTATAATACATTAGGGAGTATCACTCACTTACTAGAAGACTTATCTGATTGACTATTCTCGAAAGTGTGACCTTTGACGATAGAAACTAGAGACATTGACTCATATTACAAACGATATCATTAGAATATGAATGACTCACTTATCAAGACATAGCTGACAGACTATTGAGACTCTTGTTAGAATTACGGCAGAATCTCTCCTAAACTAGAATATTATCCAAACTCAATAGAAGCATAGCACTTCTAAAATAATCTCAACAATCAATACAACCCAATACAACTCCAAAGACCCCTCCTAGGTCCTCCCAACACACAATCATGAACACAACTCAACAAGCAAATCCAACTCATCAATTCATCAAATACAAATTAAAATCTAATAAATATAATACAACCATAATTGAAATTCAAGGGATTGAGATTTACTCTCACAAATTTCGATTGAATGAATGTTGAGAATCACACTGGAATGACAAAACAGAGCTGCTGAGTTGAGGTCGTCGGAGCATTGCCGAAACTGCCACCACCATTCGGCCATGCGCCGACGTGAATGATGGTCCTACATGTTGGAGAGTTACACCAAACAACTAGGCTCAACATCAAGAGCATGAATATACCCCTCACTCTCCCTCACTCACTGCAGGTCGTTGGAAATCGGGCTTCAAAGTTTCAGCATCACACCCTTTAATCTCCTTCTATGGTCAACAAAAGGTGACAAACTTGATATCAAATTAAAGCTGGTGAAGAGAGGATTCCAATGCATCTTGAATCACTTGAATCGGAGCTCAGATGAGAGAAATATGGCCGTTTGAATTTTTAACCACTGAAGTTCTCCTGAAATTCGCAATAGTCAGCTTTGGAACATGCATTCAATGCCATCCAATGTCTGATCAGAGTGATTCTAGTCCCATTGGCTTCATCTAGATGTTAGCTTTCCAACCCAACTGATGATGCATCAATCGGAGGTTCGGTGGAGAAGTTATGGCTAGAAAATCACCGGCTGCCCCTTTCCTTCTCTCTTCTTCTTCTTCTTCTTTCATTCTCCCATTCCGTTTCTACTTGCACCCTAACCCAACTGCCGATTGGTTCAGCCAGCTGTTTCCTCTTTTCTTCTTTTAAAACATACATACATATATATATATATATATATATACACACACACACACAAAAGCTTATGTTTGATAATAATAATAATGATAATAACATAATTAATAATAATAATAATATACCTTACTTTATATAATATTTATCCTTATAAATTTTCATAATTTCTATATAAATCCGATCAAATATTTTCATAATAACTGAATAAATAAATATTTTTTCTCAAAATAACCACAATAATATTTTCTTAATTAAATATATAGTACTTCTTCAATTATCCCACATATTTAATATTATAATAGAATTACAATTAATAATAAAATTTTCAAATCATATGAATATATAAATTTAATAAAAATATAACTTCAATATTTGCTTTAATAAAGAAAATAATATAATAATATAATTCCGTACAAAAATAAGATTTTATAAAATAAATAAAAATTTGGGGTATTACATTAACATAATTAATAAAAATAATAACATACCTTACTTTATATAACATTTATCCTTATAAATTTTCATAATTTCTAAATAAATCTAATTAAATATTTTCATAAATAACTGAATAAATAAATACTTTTTCTCGAAATAACCGCAATAATATTTTCTTAATTAAATATATAATACTTCTTCAATTATCTCACATATTTAACATTAAAATAGAATTGCAATTAATAATACATTTTTCAAATCATATGAATATATAAATTTAATAAAAATATAACTTTAATATTTGCTTTAATAAAGAAAATAATACAATAATACAATTTTGTACAAAAATAAGATTTTATTAAATAAATAGAAATTCAGGGTATTACATTTATAATGGTATATTCTTCTAATAAAATAATTACGATTCTATAAGTACTTAAATTTATTTAAAATTTTCATTATAAAAGAATTTCAAGTTGTATTAAAATTGAAAGTTAATTAAAAATCATTTATAATATAATGAATATTTTCAGTTTTCAATTTAGTTAATCATATATACTATGTTTTCAAGTTTTCATTAGAAAGTCATAATTAATTTTTAACAAAACTAAAAAATAAACTTTTGGCAAATAAAACTAAAAGATATGTATAGTGAATTACAAAATAAAAAATTTAAATTATAATTGTATTGATATCTTGAAAATAAATTAATAAATTATTTATTTTTTAATTATAAATAAATCGATATTTTCAAAAACATTTTTATTCAAAGCAAATAAAAAAATTATAACCTACAACATATAAAAATATAAACCAACATATTAAAAAGTGAAATGAGTATATTTAATATTTGTGAAGTGTATTTAATTATTTTTAAAAATTAATAAAATTGGAAATTAAAATTATAAAATTTTTAATTTAATGATTATATGTCGCCGTTATTATTTATAATATCAAATTTAAAATATTCACAAGTATTCATATAATATAACCATTAAATAGATAGTTTTTGGACTTATAATATAATATGATATCACATGATAAATCAATTATATACAATTAATATTGAATTAACATTGATGTTAAATTCACAAGTGATGTATTAATCATAATGTGAATGAATTATAAATCTTTTACTGAAATAAAAAAATAATATATTCTATAAACTAGAGATTTATTGATATAATTATTAAATTAGAAATTTTTTTTGCTTATGATATAATATGATGTAATATGATATCACATGAATATTCAATTATATATAATTAATATTGAATTAACATTAATGTTAAATTTACAAACGATGCATTTAATCATATTTTGAATGTATAATACGTTTTTATTAAAATAAAAAAATTAATGTATTATATAAACTTGTCAGGTTCAGTGATCAGTACGGTTTATAAAAAAATGATGCATATAAATATTGAAAAGATTGTTGATTTCTTGGAGGAAGGAAAATTAAACTATAATATATCAAATAGATCAAGTATATCAAAATTAATAAAAATATGCAACTTATATTGAAATTATAAGAAAGCAATAGACATACTAAGTATAAACATATAAATCAACCTATAATTAATACAACATAATAATAACAAAATATATTTGAAAATTATAATAAAATGAACTTATCAATTCTTTCGCTTTTTTTTGTCTAACATATTTTTAAATATAATAATACTATTTCAAATTGTAAAAAATGATTTATTTAGATATGTTTGACTTATTTTTTTCAATATTATGGATTTATTAAAATATAAATTTGCTTAAACTATTTTTTTTTATGAGAAAGAAGGGTAGTTATGATATTATTTATAAAAATAGTTTATGGGATGTGGTAGCTAAAGAGTCTGGATTTGGCCTAACCTTACATCATCTATGGAATTTGTTTATGTAAAGTATTTGAATATATTAGAGAAATGCTTAGAGAGAATTATTGATAATAATTGATAAGGACACAAATACAAAAATGAGTGATAATGGTCCAAATATAGATAGGTTTTTTTTTTTTTTTTTTTTTTTTTTTTTTTTAATGAAATTAGACTATGATTTTAAGAGATTGGTGCCAAAGATATTAGAGTAAAAATTTAAACTTAATGTGAGTGCTGAGATGGATCTAAATTAGGATAACAAGTATATTATTGATGATGCAAAATCTATGTATATCAATATTATAAAAATAGAATTCGACCAGTCGGTTTAACATATTCAATTGAAAATCGACAGTAAGTCTATTTCAGTTCATTGGAAAAACTGAAATTCTAGTTAAATTGTCATTTCACCAAATTTTGACTAGTTTGACCAGTTGTACATGTATTAACGAAAGTATTTTATAAAAAGATGAAAAATAAAGAAATTTTATCTAATCGGTCTTATCAGTTGAACCGTGAACCGATGACTTGTCCGATTTGATCACCAGTATGATTTTTAAAGCAATGGTATATATAGACACTGGAAAGATTATTTTTTTTCCTGGAGGAATGAAATTAAGTTATAATGTGTTAAAGAAATTAGGTTTATCAAAATTAATAAAAACATACAACTTACATTGAAATTATGAGAAAATAATAGACGTACCAAGTATTAACATGAAAATCAACCTATAATTAATAATTAGGCAACATAACAATAACAAAATAAATTAAAAAGTTATAATAAAATGTATCTATTAATTAATTTATTTTATTTTCTCTAACATATTCTTGAGTATAAGAATATCATTTAAAATTATAAAAAATGATTTATTTAAATATGTTTGATTCATCTTTTTTCAATATTATGTATGTATTACCTTTTAAAATATATTCATATATTTAAATAAAATCTATAATTATTTTGTGTGATTATTCTAATTGTATTAACATGCACGATTGTACAACTGAGATAATATTTATTGTGTATAATTATATTTTTGTTGAATTTGTAGGTATTTACATGAAAATTTAACTTAGCTTAGATTCAACAACTAAAGTGAATTTAATAATAAAGTTATATAAATTTTTCTCCATAATAATCTTAAAAGTCGACTAATACGATTTCGGTCTCATAAGTATTTAATAAGAAAAAAGTGAAAGTTTAGAATAAGTATTTATATACATAATAAGTTCTAATGAGTCGTAATGGTGATCAATGTGCGAAGTACATTAGAAAAATCTAGTGTATATATATATCTGTGTGTGTGTATGTACAGAGGGGGGAAAAACACATTTACGTAAGAGCTTCTCATTAAGTTCTTTTTAATTGCGCATTTATAATGGGTAATATGGTTATTTATTAATTAAATAATATAATTATCTAATTATATTTAATTTATATAATAAATGATGAATTCAATTAGAATAAAAAAATAAAAAAAATTCTTATTTAATATATAATTAATTATATTTAATATCTAATTATAATTAATTTAAATAAGAAAAGGTGAATTCAATTAGAATAAGAAACTAGTAAAATAATTATTATTTAATATATAATTAATTTTATTTGATATCTAATTATATTTAATTTAAATAAGAAAAATAATGAATTCAATTAGAATAAGAAAAGAATAAAATAATTATTATTTAATATATAATTAATTATATTACCAATTTATAATTATATAGTTATTATAATTCAATAATTTAATTATCTAGTTTGATTTAAATATAAAAATGAATTTAATTATAATAAGGAGATAATATAACAATTATTATTTAATATATAGTTAATTATATTTAATTTAAATAAAAAAATTCAATTAGAATAATTTATATTTTTTTAATTTTTTTAAAAATATTTAGGAGCTAGAGAAATTCTTTTGATTTTGATTATTCGAATATTAACAAGTTAGAAAAATTCTAATTTGACTTTTATTTTGTAAATTATTACTTTGTCCCATTATAAATTTTAAAATTTGTTGTTTTAACTATTAGTAATAATTTGTAAATTAGAAAAATTACTTATGATTTTATAAGAAGACGTTTAATTTGACTTTTATTTTGTAAATTATTACTTTGTCTTATTATAAATTTTAAAATTAGTTGTTTTAACTATTAGTAATTCATTTTGTAAATTATTATTTTGTCCCATTGTAAATTTTAAAATTAGATATTTTAATTACTAGTAATAATTTGTAGATTAGAAAAATTACTTTTGATTCTATAAGAAGACACATCAAAAAAAGAATATGCACTAATTAAGAGTTCATTAATAATACTGAGCAAAATCATTTTTTCAAATATTTAGAAGTTAGAGAAATTCTTTTTACTTTGATTATTCGAATATTAACAAGTTAGAAAAATTATAATTTAACTTTTATTTTATAAATTATTACTTTGTCCCATTATAAATTTTAAAATTAGTTATTTTAGGTATTAGTAATAATTTGTAGATTATAAAAATTACTTTTGGTTATATAAGAAGACACAACAAAAAAAGAAGATGAACTAATTGAAAGTTTATTTAACAATAATGAGCAAAATTCTATTATTTTATTATCAAATGTTAAAATTTCTATTTTTAATAGTATATTCTTTTAAAAAAATCATTTTGCTTAAAATTCTATAAACATTTAAATTTACTTAAAATTTTCATTATAGAAGAGATTAATTAATCATTTTTAAAAATTAATTAAATAGGAAATCAAAATTATAAAATTTTTAATTTAGTGATTATATGTCACTGTTATTATTTGTAACATCAAACTTAAAATATTTATAAGTATTCATGTAATATAATAATTAAATAGATTTTTTTGGACTTATGATATAATATGATATCACATGATAATTCAGTTGCATATAATTAATATTGAATTAATATTGATATTAAATTTATAAAAGTATATTAGAAAAATTATTATCGATTTTCTGAATGAATAGAAATTAAGCTATAATGTGTCAAAGAAATCAAAATTTATCAAAATTAATAAAAACATACAACTTACATTGAAATTATAAAAAAAAAATAGATGTATCAAAAATTAACATGAAAATCAACCTATAATTAATAATTAGTTAACATAACAATAACAAAATAAATTAAAAAATTATAATAAAATGTATCTATCAATTCATTTATTTATTTTTCTCTAAAATATTGTTGAATATAAGAATATCTTTTAAAATTGTAAGAAATGATTTATTTAGATATGTTGGAGTCTTCTTTCAATATTATATATGTATTGTCTTTTAAAATACATTCATACATTTATATAAAATCTATAATTATTTTGTGTCATTATTCTAATTGTATTGAACATGCACGATTGTACAACTTAGATAATATTTATTGTGTATAATTATATTTTCATTAAATTTTTATAATTATATTTTCATTGAATTTTTATGTTTTTCATATGAAAATTTAACTTAATTTGGATTTAACAACTAAAATGAATTTAATAATTAAGTTATATAAATATTGTTTTATGATAATTTTAAAAGTTGACTAATAAGATTTCGGACTCATAATATTTATTTGAGAAGTTTTATATCGTTTTATATTTAAATAACAAAACACTGGTCATTAAAACTTTAATAAGGAAAAAATAAAAGTTTAGAATAAATATTTATATTTCTAACAAGTTTTAACGAATCGTAATAGATATTAATGTGCAAAACACGTTACAAAAAATTCTAGTATATATATATATATATATATATATATATATATATATATGGAATGAATACTTACAAATTCGAGCATAATACAATACTATTTTAGGTATACAATTGAGTATAATTATAATAAAAGATATATTGTGTTGAAAAAAAATAAAGGACATAAGAAATGGAAAATATAAAATGACTTGATTGCTATCCCTATCTCAATTCGATTGCTATTTGCTACTATATTTTACGAATCATAATTTTGAGAATTATTTTTTAAATTTAATTGAGTCAATGGCATAGTAATTAACTATTGTATGATTGTAAAAACTGCAATTGTGGCAACCACGAAAGTTAAAAAATTTGATGTACTAAAAAAAAAAAAAAATAAAATTAATGTAATTAATGACTTCGCCCGGTTTGTTGCTGAAAACCTTAAGATTTCCAGTGCTCAACGTAACGATTGCACGGGTTTGATTTAGGTTCTCAATAGATTGTTAGCTTTGGCCTTTTTTTTAAATAAAATAATAATAATAAATCATATATTTAATTTTCTTTGCTCTTTTTTTTTTTTTTTCTTCTAATTAATCTTTAAAAAAATTGAAAGTTTCTAGCTATTTTTGTTTATTAATTATGATTTCGTTTTGCTCTTAAAATATTTTGCACGTGAAAGAGGTTCATTTAGTTTAAGATTCAAAACATTTTTGTCGCTTGTTATAAATTTTTCTGGCAATGTAATCATCATTTATATTTTTGGATTTTAAACTTTCCAAGGGTCAATTATAAAAAAAAATTATCAAACTTACAATTTCTGTTTGAACTTTTGATTTTAGTAAATTAAATATAAAAATTTTAAATTTGAGCAATTTTATTACTAGCAAAACCTTAGATCTATCTGATTTTTTTTTTTCCAATGAAAATGATAAGAAAATATCATTACTGTGAAGGGCATTAAAAATACATTATAACAGGTAAGAAATTTGTAAAGAACAGGGGAAGGAAATAGGACTCAAGACTAATTGATAGCTCATCTCTCCGCAAAAAGCAACAAGCACGACGATCTATAGTAGGGAAAGGAACTAGGCACTATCAAATCTGCAGATACACACTATCAAAATAACTCACAATGGCTAGCGATAGAAAATACTAACCACACCAAAACCTATCATTGACATCAAAAGGAGTACACAGATATATACAAAGAAAAAGAGAGACTGGGGGGCAGGCTACAATAGCCGTAGCTACTGGCAATAACTCCCAAATAAAACCAAGTGAAGACAAAAAACCCTAATAGAGAGAAAAACAAAAAAGTAGTAGAGAGAAAAAGAGAAAGAGTACCTTATTATAGTTAATTAAGATTGAGGCGGAAAATATTATTTTAGATCTAATATGATTATCTGAGTTGAGGTGACAATGTTTTATTATTAATAAAAAAAAAAAAAAAACTAAAAGATGAGATGAAACGAAATCGTTTTATCAAAAAAAAAAAAAAAAAAAATTTATTGATGCAATTCCATCAAAGCGTCTCTTAACTTTTTCTTAAACCAAGGAAATTAAGTAAATAAAAACATAAGAAGACAAGATTAATTGTGCCACTTTCAATAGTCGAAGCAAAATATGAATTCTTTTGTCAAATATCCAGCTAAGATAAGAAGCAATCCAGCATCTACGGCCCCTACCCAATAATACCATGCTCCATTTATTTATTTAACTAATGACTCATAAGAATTAGCCCATAGGGGATCGTGAACCAGAATTTTCTTTTTTCCTTACTCTCTTTGATTTGCATAAGGGTAAAATGGGTTTTATAGATATTGCAAAGAAATCTTCTGTTAAGTATTGGTTTTTATTCTTTGCTTTTTAATGGTCATGAAGGACTTCAAAAATTGAAACTTTCTTGGTTGTACAGTGATTTGAGATTTTTT
This sequence comes from Reutealis trisperma, assembly GCA_947687605.1. Lineage (NCBI taxonomy): Eukaryota > Viridiplantae > Streptophyta > Magnoliopsida > Malpighiales > Euphorbiaceae > Reutealis > Reutealis trisperma. The sequence goes on from CANTUT010000896.1 coordinate 222,903, forward strand.
TTTTGTTTTATTTCCATATACAATGAAATGACTTGTTTCATCGTCTATTTTTTCTTTTATTTTTAATTTATGATCACAAATGTGATCATAATAATAATAAAAAATTATCACGTCAATTAAGTTAAGTTTGAACTCTTGCCGTTGATAAAATTGTGAAAATTTTAGACCTAGTATGCCAAAATTAGAAGTTTATATAGAAATTGTAAATTTGATAAAAGTTTATAGATTTTTTAATTAAATATTTTTTAATTGCAATTATGATTGATAACTACAAAGAAGAACATGAAGAAATAGAGAGAAATGGGGATTGTGGCTGGAAGCCAAATTTTTTTATTAGTTATTGATGCCATGTAAACATTATGTTTATATCTTTTCACATAAAATTATTAGATGCATCAATGCATTATAAAAGAGTGCACTCTCTCTTATATTTAGATGGAATTTACCTCCTATAAACGTAGGTGATAATCAATTGAATGTGAATATAAAGTGTATTATTTTTAGTGCACTAGATAATTTCTCACTTTTCACGTACCTTTTAGTAGAGGTGAACAAAGTCGAATCGAAACTAAAATATTGAATCAAATTAATTAGTTCGGTTCAGTTCGATTTGATTTTTAAAATAGAGAACCAAATTAAATTTTAGTTTGGTTCGATTTTAGTTAAGAAAATTTCGGTTTGCACTGAATCGACTGAAATTTGATATATTTATCTAAATATTATATATATATAAACAATGTTTTATATTTTATATATAATATAAAATAATATATTATATTATATATTATAATAATATAATAATTTTAATATATATAATATATTATTGATAAATATTGTATTATAATTATTCTATAAATAATAAATATATATAAAATAATAAATGTCCAAACCAATTCATCTAACCAAACTGAATTAAAAATTTTCTTTTTGGTTCGATTTTATATAAAGTTTGGTTTCAGTTATTATAAAACATATATTAGATTTTTTCGATTTTTCAATTTGGTTTGGTTTTGAACCGAACCGACCGTTTGCACACCCTTATCTTTTAGCACTAATTGAGGATTCAATGTTAACAAAATTATAAAATTAAGGGGTTGTGAGGCCTCGCCCGAGCACCGATCTAATCCGCTGAGGGGAATCAAAATACTTTTCGGGAGAAACTCCATAATTGGAACTCGCTATGATTTCAGAAAATTGGGTTTTGCAATTTATTATTTGTAAAAGGGAGTTGCTACTTTAATTTACTTATTTTAATTGAAAAAATTAAAAGAAAATCCAGAATGATTGACCCTAAAATATTTGATTTATCCCAATGGAAAAAACACTAATCCGCGAGTGACCAAAAGAGCTCAGGGATCAGGTTTTGGTATTTAAACACATTGAGAAAATACAATTTTCTTTAGTTTAGTTAAAAGTTGCAAAATAACTCTAAAAAAAAAGGTAATTTTAGTGTATGCATGAACAAGAGTAAAAATGATGAATGAATAGCTATAGATGGGTAAAATGAAATGAAATAAGCAAAAATAAATTCTACTTAATTATTATAAAACCGAAATGAATGAAATAAAAATGATATTTTCTCTAGCCCTTATGGATACTAGGAAAAGCACACATTCCCCAACTAAATTAAAGAAATAAACATATGGAATCGGAAATAAAGTGCATATACAAATAAATAACAAAGTAAATGAAACTTAAATTTTAAATATGAAAGGGAAAAATGTTATTGAAAAAGATTTTGAAATTGATGCCTTACAGAATGGCATGTCTGCGTATCCCATTGAATAGGAATCAACCCCATGTTGTTCTTCCTTCTTGCGAAGGAGGGGTTCTAGAAAAGAATGTTGGTTTAATTTATTAATTTAATTCTGATTTTTAAATTAATAAATTTTAGATCTTTTCCATTTTAGACTTAAAGAAAGATTGAATTAGAGAATTTTATATCTGAATTTAGAATTTTAGAAATGGAAAAAAGAAAAGGAATTTACCTTTGTTTTTTTTTGACTTTCAGAGGAATGGGGAGAGCTTTACTCCGGATCTAAACTCCACTTGGGATTAGGGATCCTTGAAGTTTGAACCTTAAACAAAAAAGATTAGCAAAACAGAATAATAATTGCAAATTAAAAGAATTTGGAGTGATAGATTTTAGTATTAATTTTAACTTAATAGAATTTTAGCATAGAAAGAAGAGCATATAAGTGAGTTTTTGTTTCAAATTTCATGTCAAGAGAGTTGAATGGAAGCTCTATTTATAGAGCACAGGTGAAGGGCACCGCTGGATGCCAATAGTGGCATCAATGGCATGCCGGCTGATTGAGCGACACCGGTTGCATGCTGGCCAGTGCCGTTTGACCCGGTGGCATGCTTAATGTGTCATTAGGGTCAGGGTCTAACCTTAATCAGCTCGGATCAACCCAGTTTTGCACTTTTTTGGTTGGTTTTGGTATGTTTCTGATCCAATTTGAGCCTGATTTGATTCTATAGATTCGTAATAAAAAACTGGTTGACTAGTAGTGCAATTTTGAGGGTTCACAGATGCCTCCCGATCTGATTTGGCAGGACAGAGGCTGAATATGATAAGTGTGAACCTGAAGCCTTAGGATGTCGTTCTAAGAATCCTGATGGTCCCTGTCTGCATAAGGGGCCGTATAGAAGTGCCATGTCTGATTTATGGCTTTTTCCACCCTGTCTGGCATGTTTTCTATAGGGATGACATTTTGTACCCTATCTATGGGTACCCACTTGAACCCTACCTGGTCAAAGCGGGTAATACCTGAGTTTACTGGATAATCTACTCATACCTGAAAAAATAGCATTAGGTTTGAGTAGGGTACGAATAGTATAATATCTTACCCGAACTATCGAGATTATATATTTTATATAAAACTTTATATATTTTATTATTTTATATAAAGTTTTTAATAGTTTAGTATCTAAAATAATTCATATATTTTCTTAAATATAAAAATATGTTCGAATTGATCCAAATGTCCTTAAATAATTTGTATTTCAGTCATTAAAACTGTCATTTTAATAATAGATTTTTCGTAATTTAATAATTTCATTTAGATTATCAGAATGTCATTTCGTTTAGTTAAATAATTTATTATACCTTATCATTTTATTGAGGATAAAAAAGTCATTTTGTATCCTTGATATATAATATTAAACCTAACTCTAAATTTATCTTATTTTCTCATTTTGTCATTCTGCTCATTCTCTTTCCTTAGTTCTCTCTTTTTTGGATCTCCATTTATTTTCTCCTTAAAATCGCTCTCTTTAAGCTATCTGCAAATTTTCCATGTTTAAACTGTCTAAATCTCATTCTATTTTCTCTTTGGATTTTCTTTTTTTTCCTTTAAATTTTCTTTTCTTTTTTCTAGATATTCTTCTCTCTTTGGTTTTATAATTAAATAAGCTTTCATTAAATTAATATTGTTTTATAGTTTTTCTTTTTGCTTCTCAAAATTTTGAGTATAGAAATGGCAAAATAAAGAGTCATTTTAGTGTATTTGAGATGAATCTACTATTTAGATATTTTATGTTTACTATATTTGAAGTTAATATTGTTTGTGACAATTATCTCTTTTCTTTATTAGCATTAATTCACTCCATTTTCTTTTTACTTATTTTTACATAAAATCATTATTTAGATAGGCATCTTAATATCATCTTATTGAATTCAATAACTCATTAGAACACTATAGTTTTTGAAATTTTAGTATTTATAACTTCATATCAAGTAATCAAATCAAATATCCAAAATATCAAGTAATCAATTAACCTAAATCACTATGTTTTTTATTATACAAATTCATTTTATTTTTTAAATCAAATATTCTAAATTTATGCATATATTTAAAAATAATTTGGTAATTATTCGGTTAATAGTTTACTCGGAACCCTATAGGTATGGGGACGAGTTTGAAATTTATTACCCAAATGGGTATGGGTATGGGTAGACATATATCTATTTGGGTATGGGCAAGGGTATTATACTACCCTACCCATACCCTACCTATTGCCATCTCTAGTTTTCTAATTTTTAGGCTATTTTTGAATTTATGATCTTTCTGCAATTTCGGGAGACTCCAAACTCCAATTGAGACCCCGTCTATTCTGAGGGATAGATAAAAATCTTGCGGATCCACTATTTCATATGGAATTGAATTTCGGGTTAAAACGAGTCTATTATGATGAAACTACATGATTTGGACATGCGAATCAAAGAAAACCAAAAGGAATCATTATGAGGGGGGCCCACCTTTCCCCTATATATACCCCTCTTCCTTTCTATCTTTCATAACTTCATTTTTCTCTTCCTCTCTCTCTCTCTCTTGATTTTATTTTTATTCTATTTCTCTCTCTTTTTTTTTTTTTTCACTCTTTCTTTTTTTCCTCAACTATCTATATGAAAACTCACTACCAGCCAGCAATAAGTGATCAGGATCCGGAGATATTATTGAAAGAGCTAGATCACCATGTCAGTTACACTCGATCTCTTTAGGTATGCTCTATTTCTGCATTTTTGGTCAGTCCAAAAATTATTATTATTATTATTATTATTATTATTATTATTATTATTATTATTATTTTACCATAAAAATAACATGATACATTAAAAATTTCAGAGGGTACAGCTGAGGCCTTAGGGAGGCAGGAGTGTCATAGAGCTAGTCCGCCTTTATTTGGAGAATTATGAGGCTGTTAGTCAGTGCCTCGAGCCATCTGGCTTGCTCAGGTGGCTAGAGCTGGACATCGAACAACCTGTCAACACCATCATAGTTAGGTCATTAGCAGAGCGTTGGTAGGATACTACAAATATATTCCACCTTTCGTGCGATGAGATGATAGTCACTCCCTTTGAGTGTAGTATGCTTACTGGTATGCAATTCAGATCTCGTCCTCTCGAGTTTTACTTTTCATAGACTAAGCGCTCTCCTACAGAGATGATTTCTTTGATTATGGCTGACCCACCCTATAGGAATCCCAATGTCCTATGTTCTTGGCTTCATTAGGCCTTGATGACCATGAGTCAGACTCCAAGTCAATATGATATTGATCAGGGTGCCAGGCTATATGCCTTGATTATCTTAAGCTGTACTTTTTTGCATAACAGTAAAGATAGCATTAACTTGAGTGTCCTGTGCTTATTGGTGAACTTGGATGATATTGGCGAGTTTGACTAGAGAGGTACTGCCCTTTGTGCTATATATCAAGAGTTGTGCAGCATTTTTTGTGGGACACTTAGTGGCCAGGGCGGTACCTCTATTGTGATCGAGATGAGTATTATACTTTGTCATCTAGTTTTCTGATCCATATATGGTGATTGACAAAATTTGTTTCTTATAGCACTGAGCCTATGAGCACTTTTCGATGCTAGCTCTTCCACTGAAAGAGTTTATTACTATTGACCCACCCTATGGATGCCTTTGGAAAGTGTCCAACAGAGACATGTACACGGTGTCATCCTTTGAGAATTACAAAAGGAATTTTGCTACCTTGACTGTAGACCAGGTATTTCTTCATTAGACTTGACTTGGATTTAATCATTTACCTTCCAATGCTTATTTTGCGGTTTGTTTGCAGGTGAGATGGATACCATTTAAGAGATTGGCAGTACGGATACTTGACTGGATCAGGCCTAGTTTGCACTTATCTTCTTATCGCCTCTTGCTTCGTTATGAGTCTTTGAGGATGTTCTACCTAGGAGAGGGGGTGAGGGCACAGATTGTAGGAGAGAGGGTTGTGTCGCAACCTCCTTCTGTAGACATGAGATATGGTCTGGCTATCTTGGGAGAGGATATTTAGATTACAGGGGTCTCTTGCCTAGATTATATCTTACCTGATACTGAGTATGATGAGTTCTACGAGACTTCATTAATGCTAGGCACACCTCCACTGGATGGATTACGGAGGTTGATACATCAGGGGTCTAGCTCAGGCACTTCTCAAAGGCCTCCTTCTAGAGCTGGAAGTTTCGTCTCTCCACGGGCTGGTAATATTATCCCTATTGGTATCATGGGTCCTAGGGTTGGACCTTTAGGATTTGCGACTATCCTTCAGGTTTTGTGGCTGGTTCTAGGGCTAGTGGCTCAGCTCCAACTCCAGATGCTTTAGTGGGAGGTCCGACTAATCTGATTCCTTATCAGCTCATCTTAACTATGTTTCTTATAATAGCCAATCATGAAGCTATGATCTTCCTAATGAGTGACCACTATTCTTCCCCACCATTCTTAAGAACATTACAGAGGTAAAATTTTGCACAGCTTGTACTCTAACCTTTTTCTGCTTAGTAATGACTCTTATGTTTTGATTTCTCTTTTCAGATCCCTATAGAGTTTACCCATTATCATTATGATCTCCTGGGCCGGTATGCATTTGCTTTGAGCACCCTTCTGCGTGATATGGATGAGATGGTGGAGGAGCGTGAGGAGGAGCCTAGGTGGGGATTCCGCAGATCCAGGCGTGGTCGTTAGTGACTTGTTATATTAGCTTTGTTTTTCTTGTATGCATGCACTAAGAATGATGCACTCTTTATGTTATGTAGTACTTTGGATGTATGCATGATATTATGGATGTATGCATTCTTTATGGATGCTTTGGATGTATGATATAGATATGCTACATGTAAACTTTTGACTTAATAGGGCTTCCACTGTGCTGTTTCTTATGCTTTTCTCTCATTTTACCTCCTTTTTCTATCAACTCTGCATTGATTTTGACATGAAAATGAATTTTAGAGGCTCGAATCTATATAAAACTTTCGAGAATTGTTGTCAAAATCTGCCGGAATATGGAATTATGACTATGGGAGGTAAGTGGCATTCCGGGTGGAATAGAGTGGCATGGGCGGCATGCTTAAGGTGCCTCTTGGATCTAGCAGGCTTCAAGTTTTCACCTTTTTAAGCCATTTCTGACGCTTTTAGTTTGTACAATCAATTTTTGAGCCTCCCAAAATCATTTTTCCACTGTATTCTTGCTTTTTCATTAATTTTCTGCTATATTTTTTATTTTTATTATATTTTACTGTTCATGAAGGAGCCCTATTTCAGCTATGCAATGTTCTTATGGTGTAAGAACCTTACAAAAGTGGAGAGAATTAATTTAGAAAAATATGGAGTAAGTGTTATGCTTACTTAAGAGGCATAAAGATTGATTGGGATTTTTTGAGCGTATGTATGAGCTTTTGGGATTCAGCTGCCCATGTCTTCAGATTTGGGGCATCTATGGAGGAAATGTATCCTACTTTTGAGGAATTTTCTATATTACTTGGATTTGATCTTGAGGCTATGCTAGCTACTCTTGTTGAGAAAGTAGGGTATTTTAATTCTTTCAAGGGACTTTTTGACTTGAGTGTAGAAGTTGCTAGTCCTATAGTAGTGGAGGATTGGGTAGATCTGATTACTGTGATTGCAGAATTCCATGATCCTAAGAATTTTGAGGATGATAGGTGTTTTCATTTGAGGATGCGGGCTTTATCCTTCTGTCTAACTGCATGGTATATTTTTGTGAGCCCTACTGGCTGGGGGGATACTAGAGTTATTAAGCTAATTCCTTAAACGAAGGATGGGAGATCTATTGCTGCTATAGTGCTAGTTGAGACTCTTATGAGCTTGGATAGGTCCTGCAATTCTGATGACCCATGGACTATCAGTCCTATCATTCTTCAGGTTCAATTCTCACTTTTGAATTTCCCTTCAATAGTTTTCATATTTTCTTCTTCTTACCTTTTACCCTTTCAGATTTGGCTGAGAGACCATCTCCGGGTAGTAGGCCCTCCTACAAAGGTGGATTACTCTGCTACTTAGTATAGAAACCAAACCATTGTGCTCAAAAGGGACTCAGAGAGAGAGTGGGCCTTATGAGCTTGGATAGGTCTTGCACTTCTAAATCATTCTTCAGGTTCAATTCTTGCTTTTAAATTTTCCTTCAACTCTTTTCATATTTTCTTCTTCTTACCTTTTGCCCTTTTAGATTTGGTTGAGAGACCATCTCTGGGTAGTGGGCCCTCCTATAAAGGTGGATTACTCTGCTTCTTGGTATAGGACCTGAACCATTGTGATCAAAAGGGACTCAGAGAGAGAGTGGATCAAATGGTTGATTGAGCTAGATTCTGATGAGCTATTATAGAGGTGCGAATGGTACAAGATTAACAAGTTTATGACCATAAGCTTTGGTTACAAGATGGTCTATCTTTTGGGACTAAGGATGGTGACCTTTTACCAGGCTACTATGAGGCATCGCCCGAGCACCGGTCCAATTCGCTAGAGGGAATCAAGATACTCATTTGGATTTAGACTCACGATGGAACCCTCAGGTTTGGATTGGTTGATTTTGAAAATGATTTTAAGAGTCGTCACCCTAATTTATTTTTAAATGGGAAAATTAAGGAAAAACCCAGTTTAATTCTAATTTATTAATTTTTTTACTTTAATTTGCCCATAGATAAAATAGCTAGCCTCGAACCAGAATGAGCTCAGGGACTAGGTTTTTGGTTTTAAATAATCAAAATTTGGCTCTTAAGTTTAATTTGACTTTGAAAAATTGATTTCATGAATGACAAATATAAGATGATATTAAAGAAAATGCATGAATATGGCATAACATGAATGCATGGTGAAAATAAAACATTCACAAATTAATTAGAAAAGGGGAAAGGGGATTGATTGAGATTTGGATTTAGATTCTAAATGTGCCTATGTACCCAATTGAATTGGGATCAAAACCATGTAGTTCGTTCCATAATTAAGTAGAGGGGTTTAAGAGTTGATCAGATTGATTTTGGTTTAGGTGTTTTGAGAGTGTGGGAAAAGGTTGATACCTTTGCTTTTGGTGGGCGGAGAGTTTTATTGGACTGAAGTTCCATTTTATCGGGACCGGATGATTGGACTGATTGGGAGATTAATTAATTAAAAAAATTAATTAACTAATTAATATAATGAAAAGGATAGATGGATTAATTAATTAATTTGGATGAAAGGTGGATTGAGAAAAAGGATTAATTTGATTTTTGAAAAAGGTGATTAATTAATTAATTAAAAAGATTAATTAATTTATTAATTGAGTGATTAATTTTAATTTAAAAAAAGAGTATCAATGATAAGTGTTTAATTAACTACATTTTACCCCTTGTTCTTAATATATTTTATTCTTAAATTGAGTTTGATTTGTTTGTTTAGTGCCCTTCCAGAGTTCTTTTATGTTTTTAGGGGCCATGGATCAATTTATGATGAAGCTACAAAGCCAACGAGCAAAAATGGAAGAAAATGGTCAAAGGATTGAAGCTCATCTCTGTGACACGGCTATTGACATGGCCGTGTCCCTGTCCGTGTCATTTAGTGCTAATTCCAATATTTCCAATAGCTTCACACGGCTTGAGACATGGCCGTGGTACGCAGCTATAGCGTCAACATGCCCAGAGACACGGCCGTTGACCCTAGCCACAACTATTCTTAGACCCTCATCAACTTTCTCTAAGTGTATATTTGTTAGAGAATCAAGTATGTGGCCAGTACTTGTAGTCTTTAAATTTTCTTTGGAGAAGGAAATATGTTTTGTGGAGGTGTTAAAGGAAACGGTTAGTGCATTTGGGTGGAGCATCTTGGACTTGCAAAAGGTGGCTACCATTGGCAATGTACATGCTTTCTTTAGTGCCAAAGCTGAAATTCCTGCATTTAGTCTGTGGGTAACATTGTTTGACGATGGTTCTAGACCTGGCAAGCTCAAGTTTGCATGCCATGGAGAATAAAAAATAATTTTTATTGTTGAAAGAAGGATATACACAGGCCACAACCTTTGCATATTCTTCTTTATCTTAGTTTATGGAGGTAGACAGCACAAGAAAACCTCTAAGCCATTGGTAGAAGATGAATAACGATAATGTCCAGCTAATACGACATTAAAGAAGCGTTAAATGGGAGGTAACCCATTGATGGTCTATTTTGTTTTTTTTTTCTTTTTTTTTCTTTTTATTTTCTTTTGTTTTTATTTTACTTTGAATGGATCTTCCTTTGGTTATAGTTCGATTTTTCTCTATGTAGAAACATTGATCATGGCACATTCTCACTGGAAGGAGCACCAGCATGATTCATGTTGTATATCATTTTAGGCAGTTAATTCTCTCTTTTACTTTTTCATTTTCTGTGTTTATAACACATTAGGGACAATGTGTTATTTAAGTGTGGGGGAGGGGTATATTATTGTGTCCTATCTTTTATTGAATCTTGTGATTGAGTAAATTGAATTGTGCTGATAGTTTGATTTGAAATTAACTCTCTCTAGTGATTAATTGGTCTAATTTTACTATAACAATGACTTGTTGCAGTGTGGATTGAATGTGGTGGTCATGATTAGGAAATTAAATTTTTGCAAATCTTTTTACCTGAAATTTGAAACTTTAGTTACACTTTTTGAGCTTATTTTATTCCAATGTTACTTTTGTTTTAGTTTAGTAGAAATACTTAATACCTTAGGTCGCTTGACTATTTTTCTTGAAAAAAAAAAAGATTATGTAAAGGAGCTTTGAAAATGTTTATATATTATGCTATTCTTGACTCTTTAAACTCAAGGGATTGAGAATATGAATAGTGCTAGTAGCCATTTGAATGTGTGATTCTAGTTGAGTAACTGGAGGCCGGCATCACAAGTTTTGCATCCATGTAAAAAGGCTAGTATAATGGTTCAAACAAGTTGGGATCCTTAAGTAATTAAAAAGAAAACATGAATTGAAATGCATAGTCAATGAAAAGTCAAGTGAGTAGTCAAGCACCTATGGAAAAAATCCTTATAAATCTACTTTGCTTGAACTTTTGTTTCTATGGAATTATTTGCTCAAACCTGTAACTTTAAAATTTAGGTTTCAGATTTTTGAGATTTGTTTTAGAGATTTCTTAATTTGGCTACCATGTTTGAGCCTTGCTGATTTCAAGTTGTTGTAAATCTTTTTGAATTTCTTTGACTAGAGAGGGTAGGTTTTATCTCTTACTGTTGTTACGATTTAATTTGCTTGAGGGAAAGCAAATACTCATGTGTGGGGAAATTTGATAAGTGTTTAATTAACTACATTTTACCCCTTGTTCTTAATGTATTTTATCCTTAAATTGAGTTTGATTTGTTTGTTTAGTGCCTTTCCGGAGTTCTTTTATGTTTTTAAGGGCCATGGATCAATTTATGAAGAAGCTACGAAGCCAACGAGCGAAAACAGAAGAAAACGGGCAAAGGATTGAAGCTCATCTCTGTGACACGGCTATTGACATGGCCGTGTCCCTGTCCGTGTCATTTAGTGCTAATTCCAATATTTCCAGTAGCTTCACACAGCTTGAGACATGGCCTTGGTACGCAGCTATAGTGTCAACATGCCCAGAGACACGGCCGTGTCACTGGTTGTGTCCTGAACCAAGAATCACACCTGTATAAAGAAACTAATGTAGAAAACTAGAGGAGAGCCACCACAGAGCAAAAAATGAAGATTTAAGGGTTAACTAAGCCCTATAGTCACGGGAGAGGCTTGAAGGCTAGAGATATTGATGATTTAATCGAATCAAAGACCAAGATCCAATGCATGTGGAAGATTGAAGAGAATATTTCAAAAAAACATCTTCAAGATCTGTTTGAGATTTCTTTCTCCTTTATTTTCTGCATCTTTGTTTTTCAATTTTAATATGAACTAATTCTATTTGTAATGAACCCTAATTTTGATTGTATAGATTGAAGGATTTAAACTTTAATCAATTCATCTTTGGTTGTTTTATTTTCATAATAAATCTTATTATTCTAATTAGCAATTGCTAGCTTGTTGATTGGATATTATTTCTATATTGGACGAGTAGAGATACCCTGATATAGATAGATCACTTATGGGAATAGAAAGTTGATTGGGATGCTAGAGATAAACCTACAAAACTTCTTTGGATGTTAATCTCTTGAACTTAATGCTGCTCCTATTTGATTATAGGTTGAGAAGAGATTCCCCTATAATACTTAGGAAGTTAGAGATTTAATCACTTGAGAAAGGTTTTTATCTAATTTAGTGAGAGTCCAATTCAATCCATTGTTTGATATGTATAAGCAATAAGGGGGATTTATATTTAGATTAGCTTTGCCTAGATTATTTCCATCAATATCATTTACTTGCTTTCTTAGGTTAGCTTAGTTAATTTAGCCTATTTTAATTAATCTTCATCTTGATTATTCACTAGACAATAGTTGAAGTTTGTGCTAGTACTTATATACTATCCTTGTAGAGACGATACTCATACTCACTACTTTATTACTTAATAACGACCTGTGCACTTGCAGTTTGTTAGTGTGCGTTTTGGCACATCAATTAGTTAATTAAAAAGATTAATTAACTTGGTTAGGGTGAGATAATTAATTAATTAAAAAGATTAATTAATTAATTGGAAAGTGGTTGGAGGGAGAAGAAGAGAGGAATTAGTAGATACCTATCAATACAAATTCTAGAGGTGTCTTGGAATGAAAGATGGAGGGAGATATTTATAAGAAAAGTGAGTGAGGGTAGTTTGGAAAGTGGAAAAGTGAAAAGTCCAAAAGGTTAGAGCTAGAAAAAAGCTGAAAAATCATATTGGAGGGTATTTTGAGGACTGCAGGCGAGCAGTGAGAACTGAATTTAGAATTTTAGAAATGGAAAAAAGAAAAGGAATTTACCTTTATTTTTCTTGACTTTCAAAGGAATGGAGTGAGCTTTACTCCGGATCTAAGCTCCACCTTGGATTAGGGAACCTTGAAGTTTGAACCTTAAATAGAAAAAGTTGGCAAAACAGAATAATAATTGCAAATTAAAAGAATTTGGAGTGATAGATTTTAGTATTAATTTTAACTTTAATTTTAGCATAGAAAGAAGAGCATATTGGTGAGTTTTTGTCTCAAATTTCATATCAAAAGAGCTAAATGGAAGCTCTATTTATAGAACACAAGTGAAGGGCATCCAGTGGTGGCACTGGCAGCATGTCAGCCAGCCACCCGTGCCGCCGGCATGCTTGGCATGCCGCCCGACCTGGTGGTATGCTTGGTGCACCGCTGGGGTCAGGGTCTGACCCTAACTCGCTTGAATCGATCTGATTTCACACTGCTTTGGTCTGTTTCTGATCCGATTTGAGCCTGGTTTGATTTTATAGATTCGTAATTGAAAACCATTTACTGGAGGTGCAATTTTGAAGGTTCATAGGGGTATAATAGATGTTTAGAAAATTTTTGGAAGGCACAAAGTTAATAAGGCAAAATCCAAAGGGAAAATTTATACATTCAACTGCAAATACTTTAAAATAATGTTTTATTGCTTAGGCACTTACCGCAGTGATATTGGTCTAGACTTGGTTTTTTGGTCTCATTTAGGCGTTGTTTAGTTCAAAAAACAGAATTGGAACCAAGCCCATGTTTTAGTTGGCCCAATTCAGCATTCTTAGTCTTCAAGCCCATGCTTTTGTCCTTGAAGGAGTACCATAAGGGTTTGTTTATTATTTAGTTGGATTGGTATATCATGGATCCATGTTCGTGATATATTATAAATTGAGCTCACAACACATGTGCAGCACCAAGACCCGCAAATTTCTCTATGATTCTTTTTGCTTTTGTTTTCTTTATTTTTTGTTTTTTCACCTTTTTTTTTCGTAATTTTAAATGTTAACTTTTTTTTTTATTTCAACACTTAAAATTGAATTATTATAATTAAATGTATAAATTATTTTTGTTTCTCCTATCTAATAATTATAAATTATAATAAATATATAATTTATAATTTATAATTAAATATATAAATTGAATTATTATATTTTTTTTAAATTCATAGGTATATCGTTACTCAAAATGTAGCTATAATGGTGTTAAATTGCATGTACGTTACTTTTGAACCATAAGTTAATGGTAAAATATATATTTAGTTACAATATTAATGATAAAAAAATATTATGATAACAATTAGTTTATGTACATTAGTCTTGTATTAGAGATACATTGTAATTTAACTGTATGTATATGACTCTCCATGTACATGTACATTGTTACTCAAAATGCATATACATTAGTATTGAATTGCATATACATTACTTTTGATCTGTCAGTTACTGATAAAATATATCTTCAGTTACAATATTAATGATAAAAATATTATGATAACAATTAGTTTATGCACATTAGTTTTGTATTAGAGTATATTGTAATTTAACTGCTTGTACATGACTTTCCAACTATGAATGATGTCGGAGACATCGACTCTGAATAACAGACAACATTATTAGAAAAGGACAACAAGCCTCTAAATATAACTAAATGACTCTTAAGATTCTTGCTGAAATTTCGCCAGAATTTTCCCTAAACTAGAACTTTACCCAATTATAACAGAAAAAAAAATCACTTCCAAACAGATATCTCAATTTATGATATTTCATCATAGCTCCGTAATTCCCTCTTCTTGGGCTCCAACTCAATCAACAACATAATCAGATCCAATCCTTAAGCTATTATCAAAATCAATTTTAATAATGTCTATTAACTTATTTCATGAATTAAATTTCATGTTCGTTATTTTAATTAAAATCGTTTCACTTATTTTTCATAAAGTTCACATAATATTAATTTATCATATTAAATCCATTTATAATTAATAATATATTTTCAAAATTATAAAAATTTAAAGTTCTAAAAATAAAATTTTCACATATAATTTATCAATATAATTAAATAATTACTTTCCGCACGAAAATAGAATTTTCTAAAATAAATAAAAATTTAGGTTGTTACACTCTTCCCCCCCCCTTAGTAAAAAATTCATCCTTGAATTTCCAAGTTCAAAATTGACACGATACACTTAAAGTCAATCTTCTCCACTACACTTTTACTACACACTCTGACACACTATTTAAATCACAATTTATATATCAAGTGCCATAAGACAATTATCTTTCTAGCTACTAAAATCACCACCAAATATTTAACTTAAATTAATCCTATATCAATCTATTGTTCAATTAAACCTTAAGGTTAATTCTTAATAATTCTTATCCACTAACCTTAAAAAAACCTTAGATAATATAACTTTTAATTTCACTTCCAATCAATCATAATCTTAAGAATATATTTTCCTTATATATTTATTAATACTAACATCCACATTAATACCTTAATTTTCACTCCCATTCATTGCCTATTGTATTTGGTCATATAAGAATTTAACAAATAATTTCAAATTAATAATTCCATTTTTATATCTTCCATGTAATCCTGTTATAATCTCTTTCTATATTATATATATTATTTCGTGATTTGAATACCTATTATCTCCCAACTTGCTTAAATTTTCACTAAGCTCTCATTATATCTCATTCCTATGTAACTTAACTTATTCATATGAAATAATGAAATTACTAACACAATTAATGCTTAATAAACTATCTACGTAGTTCTTATGTCTTTCTGCTTCAATTCCATCTTGGATTATTTCACTTTAAGTATATACCTCATAGTTACTCTTGAATAATAACCCCACTTTGTTACCCAATAAAATTCCTTTCCTTACCAAAGATCATTACCAAATCTTCAGTAACCTTAATTCTATATTATTGTATTAATACTTCAAAGCATTTCTCATCCAGAGGACTCAAATCCATTTCAGGTATATTCAAAACTATTTAATTCTTAAAATTGTTTAAAACTATTCATAAAAATCAAATCAAATCAAATCAAATAATTTTCTTTATTTTAGAACTCGAGATACTATGTCCAGGGATGCAAGACGACGCAACCTTAATGCAATGATTGATGAGATTCATGGTGCATGACTGATGACGTATGATTTTATAATACAAGACTCGTGCATGTAAACAGACAAATTGGACATAAGCACAGACTTCCAAAATAATAAACTTCCAAAACTACTTTTAAAATCATGCTTTAAAATCATTTATTATCTTTAAACTAATTTACATAATTAAATCAAATCTACATAATTAAATCAAAACTAAGGCTAATTCCAAAAACATTTAAAAATTTGAAATTTAATTATTTCATACCCTAATAGATTAAGGTCCTCTTGGATTCTCAAAATCATAGTTTGTATGGCCTTAACATCGTATTACTTCATGGAAGTTCATATCCTTACACTTTGATTGCACCCTATGCATCCAAAAGATTCTTTATCGCTAAAGAATTTCTATTAGTATCATATATATCCTTTTATCGTAATCACAAGTTTGAGAATAGTCATCAAATTCATCATATCGTATAAGCATACAACACATAAACTACACATATAAACAAACATTAATAACCATAATAATTAATCATAACATAGGGTTAATGCTGAATTAGAGGTAAGAGAAACTCAAGAAGACAAATAGGAATCCTATACTTCGCATGTTACAAGAACTTATAACATCTATGACTTCCTTAACTTTAGACATACTAGAGGTCATAAGATCTTTGCTCTAATGCCAACTTTGTCACGATCCGAACCCGAGGGCACATAACCTGCATTAGGACACGGGAGATGCACGTGGCTACCAGTGCCCATTGTAAGCCTTATAACTTACTAACTGACAAACCATTACTTTAATTATTAATTCCCTTCCAAAACATAACTCTGGCCCATAAATTAAGCAGACTTATTCTAGTATACATTCAATGACATTATAAATTAATATATATCATACTTTTAAATATATTATAACAAAATAACTTTTGCTTAACTAGGCATTCATAATCCAAAAGAATTTACAAGAACAATCAGGTTAAATTACAATAACTAAGATAGCAATGCAGAGTTCTAAAATAGTAATACAAATTAATAATAAATCTAATACATATTTCTGCTGAAGAAGTAAAGCTGATTAATTTAGTTAATAGATTCTTCATGAGCTCATCCCATAACCTGAAAAAAATAATATGAACAAGAATGAGCATTTGACTCAATGAATGATACTAATTAATATATGAATTTGGTGTCCTATAGATATGATTACTAATGATCATGTTGTGTATCATGTCATAGAGGCAGACAAATCACACAAACAAACAAAGATGAGATACAATCCATAGTATCACACTAACCGTCAATATAGGGGGCCAATCTCCTATCTTGGCTCTCTTTTTCCAAATTTGTCTCTTTTAACCAATGCATAGGGTCCTAGCCATCAATGGCTAATGCCATGCAGTGTAGACCCAACTAGTAGTAGCGCTAGACGATGAGCAAGCCCCCAAGTCGTGATACACCAGTTATAGCTCATCTATCATAATCATCATCACAATCAGATTCACATTCTTAAATGGCACTGTGTCATCGCAATTCCGTTTGACAACCACAACAAATATTAATTCATCAATTACAATCAAATGCTAATATGCATCTATGTGTGAGGCCTCGTCCAAGCACTGATTTGATCCTCTAGAGTGAATCAGGATGCTCATTAGGGTTTGGACTCACAATAGGACCCTTGGGATGGGATTGATTGATTTTGAAAATGATTTTGGGAGTCGTCACCCTAATTTATTTTTAAATGGGAAAATTTAAGGAACAAACTCAATTGACTCCAATTCATTAATTTTCAATTAATTTACCCAAGGATAAAATCACTAGCCTAGAATTAGGTTGAGTTCGGGGATTATATTTTTGGTTTTAAATAATCTAAATTTGACTTAAAAAAAATTGATTTCATGAATGATATTTATAGAATGATAATTATATATAAAATGCATGAATATGGTATAATATGAATGCATAGTACATGGGAATTGATAAAACAATTAAAATAAACATTCACAAATTAAGGAGATTGTTCTCTCTAATCTTTAAGGATTTAGGAGAACCGCATAATCACTCCTTAATTCTAATTAAGACAATTGCATTATTAAAAAATTGGGATGCCTTCTCTAGCCCTTATGGGATTTTAGGAAGACCATAGATTCCTTACAAATATCATTTAGAAAGTGATTAATTACATTTAAAGAAAATGGAAAATAAATTTAATTTGAAAAATTAGATTTAAGGTTTGGATTTAAATTTTAAACGTGTCTACGTACCCCATTGCATAAGGATCAAAACCCATATAGTTCGTTTCATGATTAAGTGGAGGGGTTTATAGATTGATTAAAATGATTTTTGGTTTGAGGAATGAGTTGATAAAAACTACTTTGGACTTTGATGGATGGGATGGAAAAAGTATTTTGCAGGAGCGAAGTTCTGTTTTACTGGACTGGGTAATTGGATTGATTAAAAATTTTAAAAATTGATTATTAAAATGATTAATTAATTAATTAAAAGGGTGGATGGATAAAAAAAAAAGATTTTGACTTAATTTGATTTAAAAAAAGGAAGTAATTAATTAATTAAAATGATTAATTAATTAATTAACTTTTGAGTGATTAAAAAAAAGATTTTAGTTAACTAAAAGGATTAAATAACTTGCCTTAGGTGAAGTAATTAATTAATTAAAATGATTAATTAATTAATTTAAGAGTGGACGAGGGGAGAAGAAGAAGAAAAATTAATAGATAGCAATCAATGCCAATTTTTGGAGCGAAGGAAAAATGAAAGGGAGTGGGAGCTATTTATAGGCAAAATGGGTGAAGGATATTTTGAGTGATGAAAAAGTGAAAACATAATGAGGGGTAGGGCTAGAAAAATACTGAAAAATCATATTGGTAGTATTTTGGGGACTGCGGGTGGGGTGGTGGGGTCACACCATCGGAGGGACCAGTGATGCCGCCGGTATCACGGGCGGCATGCCACCTAACGGGGCACCGGCACAACATGGTGCTCTAGTGCGCTTGCTAGCTGCAACTTTGCTTTGGTGCTTGGGTTTAGTTTTGAGATTTTCGGGTCAGTTTTTAGGAGCTTTAGAGTTTAAAAAATTTATCGATCAATTTTGATAAACTCGAAATTAATTTTAGAATAGCTAAACAGTTAGTCTAAGAAAAAATTCAGTTAGTTTTGAAAAAATATTGTCCAGTACAGAAAGTCTGGTTAGTGTAGGAAATGCATCAAATTATGCTAAAAATATTCGGGTCAATGCTGGTGAGTTTAAAATTAATTTTGGAGGTGCTCAAATGAGGATTTACAGCTGCTCTATTATCAAGACTATCTATTGTGAACCCTTAATTTTGCATCCTCATCATCCACCTGCAATCTTAGCACCTGCTAAGTTTAACGCGCTACGTGGAGCAGTTACGATGGTCTCATTAGCCAGTTAGAAGGCTGGGGTTCGGGGGCAGTGCCTCCAAAAGAATTTTTTTCTAGCCTTCAATTACATTCTACTAGCCATCCAAATATCACAAACCAACAACCCATCTCTAAAAAAAAAAAAAAAAAAGAAGAAGATCTCAAAAAGCATGCCAGACGTGCCACGTGGCATGCTGTGCGGTAGGCTTGTGGCACCAAGTCAGAGCTATATGGCATTGCAGGCTACGTGTGCGGCATGCTGCACATCCCTGATGAGTGCACAGGTTTGTCGCGGCACTGTACCGTTCTAACTAAAAGTGGGCTCCTCCTGCAAGAAAAATGACCCTTTTACCCCTTCAGCCCTAATTTTCAGCCGTTTCTAGCCCTACTCCTCATTGTCTTTTCACATTTTTACTATCTAAACTGCCCTTAATCCCATTTGCCTATAAATAGCCCCCTATTTTCTCATTTCTCTTCACCTCTTAAAGTTGAGTAGATTGTTATCCTCAAATTCCTCTCTTCTTCTTCCTTCAATCACTCTCTAATTAATTACCTCACCCTAACCAAGTTAATTAATCTTTTTAATTAACTAAAACTATTTTTTTTATTAATCACTCGATTGATTAATTAATTAATCGCTCTTTTTTTTCACAAAATCAAATTAATCCTTTTTCTTAATCTATCCTTCATCCAAATTAATTAATTAATCATTTTAGTTAATTAATCCATCAATCCATCCTTTTCATCATATTAATCATTTTAATTAATTAATCTTCCTATCCATCCAACCACTCGGTCCTGATAAAATAGAACTTCAGTCTGGTAAAACCCTCTGCCAACCAAAAGCAAAGGTATTAACCTTTTTCTTCACTCTCAAAACACCCAAATCAAAATCAATCTGACCAACTCCTAAACCCTTCCACTTAATCGTGGAATGAACTACCTGAGTTTTGATTCCTATTCATTAAGGTACGTAGGCACATTTGGAATCTAAATCCAAACCTCAAATCCAATTCCCAATCAATTTCCTTTCCCTTTTTTTTTAATGTAATTTGTGGATATTTCATTTTAACTTTTTCATTGCATTCATGTCATGTTCATACATTTAATTAATTGTCATCTAATATTTGTCATTCATGAAATCAAATTTTCTAAAGTCAAATTAAGCTTAAGAGACAAATTTAGATTATTTAAAATCAAAAACCTAGTTTCCGAACTCAACCTTGTTCGATACTAGTGATTTTATCCACAGGTAATTAATTGAAAATTAATAAATTAGAGTCACAATTAGGTTTTTTCTTAATTTTCTATTTAAAAATAAATTAGGGTGGCGACTCCCAAAATCATTTTCAAAATCAACCAAATTCGAACTTAAGGGTTCCATCATGAGTCTAAACCCGAATGAGCATCTCGATTCTCTCTAACGGATCTAGCCGATGCTCAGGCGAGGCCTTATAGCTGGTGACTCCACTGGGGACTGGTTGCCACCTTTTTTTAAATAAAAAGGAAAATAAGATGATTACTATTTGGTTAAGGAAAATTTTATTCAAAATAATCTCTATTTGGCTCATTAAGTATAATTTGACTTTCATGCATCACTATGCATAATAAAGGCTCCTTGCCTTACCTTAGCTTTAGGAAAAATTTTCGATGGCAAGTAGCATTGGCTCGATAACTCTCTTTGAGTATATTGGGAGATAGTGAAAGCATTCCACCCGCGATGAATCCCCAATCATTTCGGTGGTGTAACCAGCAATCAGTACTATTGGACTCACGCGAGACTCCTTGCCTTATATGTGGTTAGGTATATCGATACTCTAGTAGGATGGGGACCCTTAAATCAAATCACCCTTCACCCTTGTGCATGAAGTCGCTTTAGCGTTGACCCTAGGTTCCATGAACCATAATAATGGATACACTCGTACATATGCTCATGAAATCTTTTTGGCACGCATCATGACATTACCATGCATACATAACATGAGAAACTCAACAAAGTAAAACCTCAAAACCTTAAATTGATGGTCTATTACCCTAAATACCCCACACACTCATACTATCAACATGTAAACCTGATAATCAACCATGTAGAGGGAATCCTTTTCCCAATATTCATAACATTTTTCCTTCACAATTCTATATTCTTACCCATTTTTTTGTTTTTTGTTGCCAAGGTACCATGGCCAACACTTCCAACTTCGACCAAGAAGCAATGAGCACCTTTTTCACCAATCTCTTAAAGCAACAAGAGGAAACTTTTCAAGCTGCACTCGTCACCGCCCTTAAGACCCAAGCTGACACTTTCACCAATGCTCTTAACGACCAGTCTGCCACCTTTACTAATGCCCTCAACTCCCGATGCTAGTCGATCATTAATAACGTCAAGGAAATGACCAATGTCACTATCACTCCCCCTCTTGCTCATGTTGAGCCTACATTTGCCCAAGCCAGGACTAGCCATGCTCTTACTCCTCTCATTATCAATCTCACCGATAAAGGGAAAGCACCTGAAACTCTAACCTCTCCTACCATGGACTTAAACACAACCACTCCCTCTCCCATTACGAATCCTTTTCAAAGTGGAGATTTCTCTAGCTTTCTTGAAGCTAAGAAATTGATGGAGAAAATTGAGGCCATGGAGTGAACACTAAAAAATGTCAAAAAGCAGGAAGACATGATAGATGTTGACTACTTAACTTTCTTCCCAAATGCACGGGTTCCACCAAAATTCAAAATGCCATTCATGGACAATTTTAATGGTATCACATGCCCTAAAATTCACCTTAAGATGTATGTGGGCGCTATGAGACCCTTTAATGTGGATGACGAGCTCCTTGCTCAGTTATTCCAACAATCTTTAACCAGAGCAGCTGTCAAGTGATTACTAGATCTTAACCAGTATGACAAGAAAACTTGAGATGATATCTGCAATGCTTTTGTCAAGCAATACCATTATAACATCGAGGTGGATCTCACCCATCGAGATTTGGAAACTACCAAATAAGGGCCAAGAGAATCCTTCACCATATTCCTTACAAGGTGGAGGACAAAAGCGGCTCAAATGGTGAACCATCCATCTGAAGTAGAGCAAATTGACATCATTGTTAAGAACCTCTATCCCCAATATCAGGCTCATCTACAAACTCAATACCTCCCCAGCTTCAAAGCTCTCATTACCATTACCTCCAAGATTGAGGATTTGATTCAATCAGGACAAATCAAAGATGAATCCTGTAGCTCAAGGTATCATAAGAACAATAATTATACCACCAACTCCACTACTAAAAGAGAAGGGAAGGTAAATGCTGTCTCTTATCACCAGCCAATGCGGTTGGAAAGGAGGACTTTTTTTGAGCTAGGCATGCCCTTCAGCGTCGTTTATAAGAAAGCCTTAGAGGCTAATCTGGTTAAGCCCTTAAAACCACAACATCCTCTAAACCCCTTGCCCAAGGGTTACTACAACTATCATCAAGGGGCGGGGTACAAAACTGATGCATGCAAGGCTCTTAAACACAAAATTCAAGACCTCATTGATAGCAGAGACATCATTGCTCCTTGACCCAAAGTCTAACACCACCATCAATCCTTTCTGAACCACCAAGGTCACTCAACCATCTTAAGCTTCATCCAATAACTGGTATTTTGTGAAGAGTGCCACTGCTGCTATGCCCCTATCTAAGTCTTCCAAGTTCATATTTGAGTCATTTGAGTCTGTGTCTAAGTTTGAGTCTGAGGCTGTGTCTGAGTAATTTTTCTTTGAGTTGGAGTCTGTCAAGTCTTGTCCTTTTTTTTTTTTAGCTTATCATTTAATGTACTCATTATAGGATTTTTATCCGTAATAAAAGTTTAAAATTTCTGATTTACTTTGATTTTTTTTATGGGACATAAAAAAAAGAAAAAAAAAAAGAGAGAACAAAAAAAATGAAAAAAAAAAAAAAAAGGCAAAAAGATTAATTAATTATGGCACAAAGGAAAAGAATAAAAAATCACACACATTGCATTTGCATGGCAGTAGTGGAAAAGCTCATAAGCTGCTTTGTATAAGATGAAGACATGATAGAGATGCTCCAAACATCACAGTTTATAAGATTTTGACCTACAAGGAACTTATCAAAGAGAGGCCATAGAAAATGAAGACAGAATAGACCGAAAGGTATCATGACCAGTTGAATTTCATCGAGGAAAAGAGAATCAATGCTTTGTACAAAATTTAGGGTTATCAACGGAGACTAGCCGAGCACTTCAACTAAAAGGTGAGAGACAAGGGTTCACAAGAAGAAAATCTAGTTATGGGATAAATCCAAGCCCCTATTCATGATCTAAGAGGAAGTTCAAACTAAATTGAGCTGGACAGTATATGCTCAAGAAAATTCTACCGACAGATGCACCATTTTCATGGATGTGGATGAAAGCGAATTCTCCCATCCTAGCAACCTGGATTAGCTGAGGTGATGCATCATCTGAAGATGACATCTACATTTCATTTTTTTTTCACGCATATGTAATCAGAACTATGTGAACCTGATTCTCTCTAAAAGAAATGATTAAACAAAAAATGATTGAAAGGGATATGTAGGCAGCCCATCTCGGGTGCGGTCCAAATCATAATACAAAATATTTTATTTACCTTATATTCTCATTTTCTCTTTGCCTAATACATCACTCACTTAATCCTTTTGCCCAAAAAAAAAAAAATTGCTTGCTAAGCTGAAAACCCAAAAGGGCGGCTTAGGCATAAATTAGAGCAAAAATAAAAGATATCTCATTTAATGATAC
Organism: Reutealis trisperma; assembly: GCA_947687605.1. Lineage (NCBI taxonomy): Eukaryota > Viridiplantae > Streptophyta > Magnoliopsida > Malpighiales > Euphorbiaceae > Reutealis > Reutealis trisperma. Next base: position 246,850 of record CANTUT010000896.1, read on the forward strand.
AAACCCATCATCATGACAAAAAAGAATAGCCCTTTCAATGTCATCTATAGTTTATCCTATTTCATGTAGTCCTATCAACCTGTAATTATTTTGAATAAAAAGCAAAAAAAAAAAAAAAAAAAAGGTCATGTATGAAGTCATGGTCTAGCCAGTCCTCCTCTACCTCTTGAGATGCAAAATCTCTTGTGTCCTCATCAAAATCAAAGTCTACCATAAGCTCCTCAAATGGGTACACCCCTCCAAATCTTTGTAGCTCCTTCTACTACAATAATAGAGGTACTAATAGAATCAGAATTGTTCACCACAACAGTATCAAAAATTCTCTCTTGAGTACCAATAGACTACAGTAGTCCTTCCCTGAACCTCCAATGTAGTGTCATCTTGTCCTCACCGTAGTCACAGTCTCCTTTGTTACTCCTATGGCAGTTTGAGTCACTAGTACAACCTGTGGTATCGCACTTCTAGTAGATCCTCGAGTCTCTTTCAATGATTGAGTCACCCCCTTTGTTGTGCTGTAGTCCTCTTGCTACTAGTGATCCCTCTTACAGTCTCTTCCTTCTCAGCTACGTCACTCTCTATTCCCCTCAGCAAGGTAGCCTGATACTCTTTCTCAACTGGCCAAACCTCCTTTATCAACCACCTATCATACCTCTCTTTGGTCCTAAGTGAAATCCCAACATGATAACTCCTCAACTAGCCACCACTTGATAGCTCTGGCAATGGGTGTTATGATTTGCATAGACTCTAAGAAAGAAAAAACTGGGGGCATGTTTTGAGTTTGCCCCATCTACTCATGGCCAAATGTCATTCAAACCAAACCCAACAAGCAAACCACTCGACACCAATGGCCTTCAGTCATGAAGGATCTAATTCTTTACCATTGGTAGTGTCAAAATATGCCCTATGGGGTAAGCAGCAAGCAACCATCCCATTTAATCTTTGATCAAGTCTCGATAAGGCATATGTGGACTGAAAAGCAAGGGCCACCACCTGAAAATAATCCATTAGCCACACTTCTAAGATAACCCAAAACCTAAAACAGACACCTACAAAGCACCCCCAATAGAAAGGGTAAGAATAAACAAAGTTTTCTCACTTGGTGAATAACTAGCAAGATGGTTCATTCTCAAAATCCCAAACAAAGCAATCAAGGCTCATTAGTGCCTATGTTCCATTGGCCATTCTAGCATCACCCTAATCAACAAACTCGTATTTGACACTCAAACAAAAATCAAGGCCCTCATGTTGAGCCTCAGCCCCTCTCATATCTCCTTGGTCACTGGGATCATGGAACTTCTTAATCATAATAGTCAAATTTACTTGACCAACACTCACCATCATCTGACTTGCGACATGCTAAGAACAAGTCCAAAAAACTTTTGAAAAATCCAGGAGATGCCAAACTCTAAGCTCTGGCACCACCAAAGCTACCTCCAAATTGCAACCAAGCCATACTTGCTAAACTCTTCCTCAATAGCACCAAAACAGAAAACACGAGCCACCAGATTCCAAAACCTAAAGCAACCCCTCGAACTCCTTGTAAAGCCACCATGGCAAATATCCATACCAATCTAAGTTAAGTTTCTCAAATTATGTAAAGTTTCTCATTCCACAAATGCATGGCCTCTACCCTCATGCATCCATGAAATCATCTATTATAGGCATCATCACAAATCATGCATGGCATAAAAGTTAAATAAAAGGTCTATGAATTATGAAACAAGCATGCATCATCTATGCATTAGCATCCATGTAATCATGCATAAGTTAAGCCAATAGCCTCACTGACATCTCTTAAAGCTGACCAATACTTCCTCAAAGTTGACCGATACCTCTTAAAGCTAACTAGCATGTCTTTGAGGCTAAATGATATCTTTTCAGATCTAATCAACAAAATGTGACTTCCAGAGTTCCTTTACTCCCAGCAAAGTTCCTTTGAACCTTCTAAAAAGGGCCAACCCCTCACATTTAGAAGCCTAAGTTTTTCTGGAGTAATCAAAATCTTGTCAAAATCTCTTCAACTGACTCGCCATAAGCTGAGGCTCTCTCTTTATCAAAATCTTGTCAGGATTTCTCGAGCCAACTCGCCACAAGTCGAGGCTCTTCACTAAATTATTATTGTCCAAAATTCTCTTCCACCCATAAATATTTAGAAACGATCACCTATACATCAATGTGATTCCTTTTTCCATCTCTTTTGTCCAAATCCATCAATTTCACCTATAAATGTCTAGAAATGGTCAGCTAAACATCTATATGGTTTCACTTTCCATATCTTTTACCTAAATCTATCAATTTCACACATAAATGTCTAGAAACGATCATCTAGATATCTATATGGTTCCACTTTCCACCTTTTTTACCCAAATCATCTTTACATTCAATATTAAGGTCGGATAGATAGTCTTGATTGAGATTCACCCTAGATCATCTTTATCTCTAACATTAGGGCCAAACAGATAGCCTTAATTGAAATTCACCAAGACCATTCTTGCATCCATGGTCAAGGCTGGACAGATAGCCTTGATTGAGATTTACTTCAGATCATCTTTACCTCTAACATTAAGGCCAGACAGATAGCCTTGATTGATATTTACCTAAATCTTCTTTACCTCCAACATTAAGACTGAACAAATAGCCTTGATCGAGATTTACCCAGATCATCTTTACCTCCAACATTAAGGCTGGACAGATAGCCTTAATTGAGATTTTTCCCAGATCATCTTTATCTCCAACATTGAGTCCGAACAGATAGCCTTAATTAAAATTCACCCAGTCCATTTTTGCATCCAACATCAAGGCCAGACCAATAGCCATTGATAAAACGTTATTTATCCTAAAGGGTTTCCTTTCAAAGGATCTGACAAGAACATATAAGCCCAGAGTATGACATAACACCTCTTCCCAATGTTCACTATCATCAAAATCACCTTTTATTCAAAGCCAATTCTAATGAGGGGGCAACAGTGAACCCTTAATTTTGCACCTTCATCATCCAACCACAGCCTTAGCACCTGCTACGTTTAATGCGCTATGCAGAGCTATTACGGCGGTCCTGCTAGCAGGTTAGCGGGCGGGGGTTCAAGGGCAGCGCCTCCGAAAGAAAACTTTTTTAGCCTTCAATTATATTGCTACCAGATATCCAAATATCCTAAACCAAATCTCTAAAAAAAAAAGAAGAAGAAGAAGAAGAAGATCTTGAAAAGTGTGCCAGGACATGCCACATGGTGTGCCCCGCAACAGGCCTGCAGCGTATAGTTAGAGCTATACGGCGCCGCAGACTACGTGTGTGGTATGCTGCACATCCCTGATGCTCTGCCGCGGCAGTGCACCATTTTGATGAAAAGTGGGCCCTTTCTGCACGAAAAATGACCCTTTTACCCTTTTAGCCCTTTCTAGCCCTACCCCTCATTATCTTTTCACATTTTTATTACCAAAACTACTCTCAACCCCACTTGCCTATAAATAGACCCCTCATTTCCTCATTTCTGTTCACTTCTTGAATTTGAGTAGATTGTTATCCTCAAATTCCTCTCTTCTTCTTCCTCCAATCACTCTCTAATTAATTAATTAATCTTTTTAATTAATCAATTACCTCATCCTAATCAAGTTAATTAATCTTTTTAATTAAATAAAACTCTTTTTTATTAATCACTTGATTAATTAATTAATTAATCTTTTTAATTAATTAATTAATTGCTTTTTTTTCACAAAATCAAATTCATCCTTTTTCTTAATCCACCCTTCATCCAAATTAATTAATTAATTATTTTGATTAATTAATCCATCAATCCATCATTTTCATCATATTAATTAGTTAATTAATCATTTTAATTCATGAATCTTCCAATCCATCTAACCACCCGATTCCGATAAAACGGAATATCGGTCTGGTAAAATTCTCCGCCTACCAAAAGCAAAGGTATCAGCCTTTTTCCCTCACTCTCAAAACATCCAAACCAAAATCAATCTGACCAACTCCTAACCCCCTCCATTTAATCATGAAATGAATAATGTGGGTTTTGATCCCCATTAAATGGGGTGCGCAGACACGTTTAGAATCTAAATCCAAACCTCAAATCCAATTCCCAATCAATTTCCTTTCCCCTTTTTTTTAATGTAATTTGTGGATATTTCATTTTAATTTTCTCATTACATTCATGTCATGTTCATACATTTAACTAATTGTCATATAATATTTGTCATTTATGAAATCAAATTTGTAAAGTCAAATTAAGTTTAAGAACCAAATTCAGATTATTTAAAACCAAAAACCTAGTCCCCGAACTCAACCTGGTTCGAGACTAGTGATTTTATCCACAGGTAATTAATTGAAAATTAATGAATTGGAGTCACAATTGGGTTTTTCCTTAATTTGCCCATTTAAAAATAAATTAGGATGGCGACTCTCAAAATTATTTTCAAAATCAACCAAATTCGAACTCGAGAGTTCCATCGTGAGTCTAAACACAAGTGAGCATCCTGATTCCCTCTAGCGAATCGGATCGGTGCTCAGATGAGGTCTCACATCCATCAGTTAGATAATTTTGATGAGAGTGAACCTGAAACTTTGGTATGTCTAAGTTCGAAAAATGATTCTGGTTGTAATGAGATAATTTTGGTAACTTTTAGAACTTAATTTGACCATTTTTGGGAGATTGGTGAATTTTCAGGTTCATAATTGTTTTGGTTTTTTTGACATGCAATTGGGTTAGAAAATAGGTGAATGAGGTGCCTATAGGTAGATAAAAATCTCATGAACACATAGAAAATTTTGGATTTAGATTTTGATCTGAGATGGGCTAAAAATATATTTTCGTGCAACTAGATAATTATAGGGCACTTTTTACTATGTGTTATTTCATCTTTTTTCACCCTAAATATTTCTTCTTTTTTCACCCTAAAATCTATAAATAGCTCACATTTCACACATCTTACTGCACACACACACTCAACTCCTCTCTTTAGGCTCACTCTAACGTGAGCTTCATCTTTTTTTTTTCTTTTCCTTTTTTAGTAATAATAATAAGTTTTTTTCTCTTTTTTTTTCTCAATAATAATAATAATAATAGTAAAAAATTATCTTCTTCTTTTTTTACTTTTTTTTTTGATTTTTTTAATTTTCTCCTTTAATTTTCTTCATTTGTTTTCTCTTACTTTTTAGGTTTAGCACTTTGCAATGATGGCTTCTTCGTCCAGATGCACTACCATGCCCTTTGTTGACAGATTTCGGGGCCAACTATATGAGGTGTTGAGGGAAAATTTTGACCCATCAATTCTATTCCAAGACCCTCAAGATCATGTTTCATACGACGAGAGCATGGCCATCAGTGTTTCATTTATCCCCCTGTAAATCCCTTTTTGCCTTTCAATCCAGCATTATACATGTATTGTACCTATTGGTTCGTTGCAAACAAAAAATATCTGAAATAAGGGCGGATAGTGCTATTTGGATACAGTGATCAAGTGCGTTACCATAGGAGATGTTGCCAAGAATTTCCTGGAACCGATAGGCTTCATTGACTTCTTAGAGTTGAAGACATCTAATTGTGTCAATATAAACCTAATAAAGGTTTTGGTTGAGAGGTAGTTGGACACCACTAATACTTTTTACTTGTCTTGCGAGAGATGACCTGCACCCCATTTGATCTCTATATGATATCAGGGATCTGATTTGGGTCCCGACCCCTTGTTATGTGCAATGATTATAGAGATGAGTACACTGAAAGAGAGATCACTACATTGATCAATTTTGCCCATTTTATGGAGAGCACCACTGTCAGGTGCACACTCCTCCACAAGAAGCTAGAGGGGCTATCTTCTAAAGATCTTGTTCTAGATGTGACCCTCGCTCGCTTGTGTTCTAGTCATCATGGGCTACGTTTTTACCTATAACATGAAGGATATGGTGGATCTGAATATCCTAAAGAGCTTAGCCTAGATAGATAGATGGACAAAGTACAATTATGGAGGTGCAGTCTTAAGTGCCATGTACCGCGATATGATAGATTTATCCCAAGGTATGTATTGTCTGTCGATTGAACAGTACTAATTTAGGAGGTATGCATCATGCTCATCAAGTTATATCTTTTATCACAGCCATGACAGTTTTTTATTTCTGAGTGACTTACTTTTTAATGCCTTTGTATTGTAGATGGGGCCTATGAATTGAGTAGCTAGTATAAGACTTCCTAATAGGGAAAAGATGGGCTGAGTTGAAACAAGATTCCTCTCATTCGCATGATGTTATGACATTTAGAGCCTTCTTTGATCAATTGACTAACAATTAGGTATTCCTCTTGTCTTTCATTCTTTTGCTATTATTTGTTATGGTATGCTTATTGGTTGCTTACAGTAGATCACAAGGCCTTTTAGGGAGAGTATGTTGCTTGCTCTTTTTGTAAATTTTATGGAGGGCCTTTCATGTAGATGAGTGCTGCTGTGATCTCCTTACTTTTGCCTATACTATCTAGGTGAGAGGGTGAGCTTTTAGACATTAGGGGTTGTGGCGCATGCCCAGCTCTCTACTAGTGGATATAAGATTCAGTTTAGACATCTAAATTATTCTAGATCTTTTCATCGGTAAAGAGGCATACCGCTTTTAGCTCCTCGACTCTCCCCATAACGACTTCTGCTAGCAGTTTCTGATGCGTAAGATCACACCACATGGGCACTTTTCCATTACCCCTACCATTCATAGAAAGAGCATCCCCCAACTATTTTTGAGGCTCCTAATGCCAATACTTCCTAGGCCATGCTCAAGGAGTGAGTCATGCTGCTGGCCTTAGCTAGAGTTTAGGCCTTGTGGGTTGGGATACAGAATACCATATCTCTAATCATATTGCCTATTACAGATCAGATGGTACTATGAGGATGTAGATGATGCTCAATATTATTCGCCCTGGAGTACGAGATGTTCCCACTGGTGTTGAGGTTTGTCTCTATTCCTTTAAGTTCCTTATGTTCGGAAAGGATCCTTAGGTAGGGTTTCTGTTGTATTTATGCTTTTTAAAAAAGATTCAAAATATCTGACATTCTTTTATGTAGATCTCTTGGGAGTTTTCTCAGAACACTTATCATATGTCTCGACTGATGGAGATGGCCGTGGGTGACTTACTCACCCGTCTCGACATATTAAGTATAGAGGGCAGGGTGATGAGGATACCCATCAGAGGCGAAGGAGAAGAGACCGACACTAGTGATGAGGCTGCTAAAATACAGGCTCATGCTGACCTCCGTTTGCTTTTCCCTTTTAGATGACTGTATTGCATTTACTTATGATTATACATTTGATGTATGTATTTTTATCTTATGCTTATGATTGACACATGCTGTGTATGCATGATTTGACTCCTCTAATGCTTTTATTTTATCTTGCATGCTTATTTTATGAATGCATGTTTGCAGTTGAAGTGGTGAATGTATGCCGTGAATGCAAGTTTACATTTAAATGCATGTCCTAAGACTTGGTCTTGCTGATTTACAGCTCCATTTCTTTCATTGTTCCTAATGGTATCTAGTCATGAGATGTTCTGAAAAAATTTTATTTTGAATTTTCTATCCCAAGAGGAAGAAAATAGCCAAATTTTGCTTTGTGGGGATCAAAAACTGAGCCATGGTGGATTAGGTATGACAAAACGCTCTGAAACAGGGTTGTGCCACCTAGATGACCAGCGACGCTACTAAAGATTTGGGCGGTGCCATCCATTGTGAGGTCGGAGTTCTTGAAGGCAGGGCCATTGGCTGAGCCGCATTTTTTTACTTTACCTTGATGGGACACCTTAAGGCCTATATATGGGCAAGAATTTTGAAGCAAATCTGTCTATTTTTTCATTTGAGAGTCAAAACTCTGCCCGTTTGCTGACTTTCATTTCTTTTACTTAGTTTTTCATTTTTTCTTATTCTTCCTCACTCTTTTTTCACATTTATGGAGCCGTATTTCAGTCACTATGTGGCTAAAGAGACTCGACAAAGTGGATAAGAGAAGTTTGGGTAGGTATAGGACTACATCTATGGTGGCTTTAAGAAGAGTTTGAGGGATTTGGACTTCCTGAGGGCCTGTTTTCAATTTTGAGATCCGAGTGCCTATTTTTTCTATTTAGCATAAGTATGGAGGAGTTGTGCCCCACATTTGAGGAATTCTGCACCATATTAGGCAGTGATCCAGAGGCAATTCTAGTAGTGCTGGAGTTCAAAGTTGGACACTATAGAGTTTTTCAAGAATTTTTAGCTTTGCCGGAGGACACAGCCAGTCGGATGGTGGTAGAGGGGCAAGTGAATCTGACTTCGGTCATTAGAAAGTTTCATAATTTTGGTGACCAAGGTGATATAGGGAGACAAAGGCTCAGGATATGAGCCTTAGTTTTCTGTTTGATGGCTAGATATCTATTTCCTGAATCTGTCGATTTAGGGGATGCTAGATTGTCGGGCTTGGCACTACAGATGGAGTAGAGCAGCTCCTTGATTAGGGCTATGCTAGCAGAGACGTTAATGATTCTCAGTCTCGACTATTTTGTTCGAGACTTTGAGAGATGGACTATATCTCCGGTAGTCCTTCAGGTGACAAAAAAAGAAATTTGTCTGTTCTTATCCTTTATGGGACTGGTATTTTATTAGTGTCTGATTTTTATTTTTAATTTACTTTGTAGGTATGGTTGATGGACCACTTGAGGGTGGTTGTTCCTCAGGCCAGGAGTCCATACACAGCCATTCAGTATCAGATGCAGCCCATCCTAGTAAGGCGAGAATCTGTTCGGGAGAGGATTGGATGGCTCTTAGTGCTTACCTCAAAGGACATACTCTAGCATTGCCAATGGTATGGGATCAGCTCTTTTATGATAATGAGTCATAGGTATTGAGTGGTTTGTTTGCTTGGCTTGGCATGGACATCATTTTATTAGGGTATGAAGGTCTTGCGATAGATGGGTTAGACTCAAGATGTACCCCCAGTTGTACCTTTTCTACAGCCTGCATAGATCACAGCTCCTATTGCTAGGGCTATCAGAGGAGGGTGGATGAGGAGTTTCCATGAAGTGAGACCAAAAGTCAGCTTTGGTACTACTGAGAGGTACTGTAGTTGGTTGACTGAGACTATTTGGCCAATTAAGAGAGAGCATCGGCTGCTTTGCTTAGGAGATAGAGGGTGATGAGATGGAGGAAGTAGCTACTAAAGATACTAGTGACCAGGGGACTACGACCAGGACAGAGGAGGTGACTCGACCTATGGAGGAGACTAGAGGTGCTATAAGAGGACCGATACTACAGGTATAATAGTGACCCAAACTGGAGTGGTGGTGACTTAAAGGACTGTGATTGCAGTTAGACGCTAGGGCGACACTATTAGCTCTTAGAGGAGAGTTTCAAGTATGATTATAGGGAGCAGCTCTGGAGTTCTAGGACTCAGAGTAAGCTAACCAGAGTGACCATAAGAAATAGTTTTGTATTGCGAGCGCTTTGATTATTGAAATTATGGAGGACGATACATAAATTAGGATCAGGGGCTTGACAACTGAGGAGAATGTGGCAGGGTCTGATTTTGAGGGTGATGTGTATCCTAGGAGGAAAAGGAAGAAGAGGGTTGACTAGACAAAGATAATCATCTGTTCACATTGGTGGTTGTTTAGGACATTAGCTGCAGGGTTTTATTTTGTTGCGAACCCTCAAATTTGCATCCTTATGACTCGGCTGTAGCTTGACACCTACTAAGAATAGTGCGCTATGCATACAGCAATCCCTTTAATTAGTTAGCGGGCAGGGGTCAAGGAGGCAATGCCCCATTGAAAAATAAATTTCCTGAATCTTTCACCTCTAGTTGACTACTTTTCAATCACGAACTCATAAAATCAAATTGGGCTCATCTTAAACGGACTAGAAACGGCCAAAAATGTGCAAAAACAGGTTGTATCAAATGCGCCACCACTTTGGGCGGCATGCCCGGCATGCCAGCAGCTGGGTGGCATGCCTGGTCGGCCTGCATGCTACGGGTGCCACCCGTGCCGCCAGTAACCTATTGGTGCCGCCGGCACCCTCTTCAGCAGCTCTATAAATAGAGCCTCCTTTCAGCTCATTTGGGGGGGAATTCTAAGGCAGAAACTCTCCTATATTTCTTTGCTTGTTGTACTTAAGTTCTGCTTGAAATTTGATACAAAATCTATCATTTCAAATTCTTTTAATTTGTATTTATTACACTATTTTGCTAACCTTTCACTGTTTAAAGTTCAACTTCAGGGTCCTAAATCCAAAGTGGAGTTTAGATCCGAAGCTAAGCTTGCCCCATTCATTTAAAAATCAAGAAAAGCAAGGTATAATTCCTTTTGTCCATTTTCAAAATTATAAACTCAGATCTAGAATTCTCTTTAGGTCTAAAACAGAAAAGATCTAAAATTTATTAATTTAAGAATCATAATTAAATTAATAAATAAACCAACACTTTTTCCTAGAACCCCTCCTTCGCAAGAAGGAAGAACTACGTGGGGTTTGATTCCTATTCAATAGGATACGTAGGCTGCTATTCTAAAAAGGCATCAACTCCAAAATCTTTTGTAATAACATTTTTTTCTCTTTTACTTTGATTTATTTGTATTAATGTTTTATTTTTGAATTCTATGTTAACTTAGTTGAGGAATGTGTGCTTTTTCTAGTATCCATAAGGGCTAGAGGAAAGATCCTCTTATTTCATTCATTTTGATCTTGTAATAATTAGGTAGGATTTATTCTTTTACTTATTTATTGCCATTTCATTTCATTTTATCATATATATTTGTTTCATGCATCATTTTATTCCTGTTCATGCATATACGAAAATTCCTTTTTAAGAGTTATTTTGTAATTTTTAGCTAAACCGATTTCTCAATTGTGTAATTATCAAAACCTGATCCCCGAGCCATTTTTGGTCACTCGCAGATTAGTGCTTTTCCATTGGGATAAAATCAAAATATTTTTGGAGTCAATCAATTTGGGTTTTCTTTAATTTTCCCAATTAAAATAAATAAATTGAAGTGGCGACTCACTTTTCACAACTTACCAATTGCACAAATCAATTTTCTAAACTCACAGCGAGTTTCAATCGTGGAGTTTCTCCTAAAGAGCATTTCAATTCCTCGGTGGATCAGACCGGTGCTCGGGCGAGGCCTCACAGTTAGCGACTGCACTGGGGACTTAAAATCTTTTTCGAATGAAAGAAAAAGTGGATGACTTTTGGTAAAATACCGAGTTTGGCTTTAAATGCAAAATAACTCTATCATGCATCACTATATCGGACTCTTGGTCCACAAAAGCTTAGCTTCTAGGAAAACAAAGGATGGAAAATAACATCAAGTGGGCAACCTTTCTTAGGTCAGCTTGTCGATAGTGAAATCATCCAGCCCATGACATATCCTCTAATCGTTTTAAAGGTGTAACGAGTATGCACGTACCATTGGACCCACGTGAAACTCCTTGTCTCACATGTGGTTAGGTATATCGCATCTCTAGTGTGATGGGTTCACTTTAAACCACCCTAACCCTTTCATGTAATGACTCATATAACCTTCCTTTAGGATTTTATGCACCATAATACTGAACTTGATATATCATTATCATGAAACCTTTTCATTCATGCAAACATGCGTCATAGCTTGAACCATGTGAAAAGTCAAAAAACTATCCAAACATCTTCAAAACCCAAAGCCCATGGTCCACCTAAACCTATGGTCAAAACCCAAAGCCCATGGTCCATCTAAACCCATGGTCAACACCCAAAGCTCATGACCCATGGTTCGCTTAAACCCATAGTCAAAACCTAAAGCCCATGGTCCACCAAACCCATGGTTAAAACCCAAAGCCTATTGTCCATCTAAACCCATGGTCAAAACTCAAAGCCTATGGTCCACCTAAACCCATGGTCAAAACTCAAAGCCTATAGTCCATCTAAACCCATGGTCAACACCCAAAGCTCATGACCCATGGTCCACTTAAACGTACGGTCAAAACCCAAAGCCTATGGTCCACTTAAACCCATAATCAAAACCCAAAGCTCATGGTCCACCTAAACCCATAGTCAACACCCAAAGCCCACAGTCCATCTAAACCATGACCAAAATCCAAAACTCATAGTCCACCTAAACCCATGATCAAAACCCAAAACTCTTGGTTCACCTAAACCCATGATCCAGTCCTATCCAAACCCAAGTCAAACTCATGATAAAAATAAACTCGTCTATGATACCCTCATCCTTTTCCATAATTCTTATCCAAGCTAAACACTAACCTAGCCCAAGCTAAACACTGACATAGTTTCATCTTTCATAATTCTTACCAAATGTAAATACTAACCTAGCTTTCATCTTTCACAACTCTTACCCAAGCTAAACACTGATCTAGCTTTCATCTTTCATAGTCCTTACCCAAGCTAAACACTAATATAGCATTATCCTCAACCATAATTACCAAAGGTAAATACTGACTTAGCATCACTATTATCCTTACCCAAACTAAATATTGACTAGGTTTCATCTCTTAGCCATTCCTAAGGGCTCTTTGTTTCAACTAGTGTAATTTACAATTAAGTATCACTTTAAGAGTCTCTTTAATCTCAAATAATAAGAAAAGCTTGACTTGCTCTTTTCCATGATTCATGCTACAAAAAGCAAAATCATATAACTTCCATGATTTTTTTCAGAAGTTTCAACCTACCTTCAAACCATTCTCAAATTTTATGAAATCATATTATTCCATCCCAAGCCTTATTGGCAAATCATACCACATACCACCCATTCCTTGGCATAATCTCAAAATGAGTAGAACTAAAATTCCCAAGTCTATTAGGGCTTATCATCTTTAAATTTATTTCCTTGGCAAAATCAAAAGTCGAGGCATATCTCCCAAAAAGCCTTTATCAAGAAGCCTAAACCAAAAGCCTTCATCAAGAAGCCCAAATCCAAAAAACTTCATTAAGAAGCCCAAATCCAGAAGCCTTCATTAAGAAGCCCATATCCAAAAGCCTTCATTAAGAAGCCCAAATCCAAAAGCCTTCATCAAAAAGCTCAAATCCAGAAGTTTCAACCTACCTTCAAACCAAGAAGCCTTCGTTAAAAGGCACATGACCCAAAAGACTTCACCATGAAGTCCAAATCCAAAAGCCTTCACCATGAAGCCCAGATCCAAAAGCCTTCGCCATGAAGCCCACTCCCAAAAGGCCTTCATTTTTGAAGCCCATGATCTCCTTTAAAGGCAAAATTAGACTAAGCCTTTCAAATAGATTTCCTAACCAGAGCTACCCTCTTTAGCCAAGACCTTTCCCTATAAGGACTAAGCCTCAACCGTAACTTTCAATGGGCAAATCGAGTCAAGCCACCCATGTTGACATTCCCACACCTCTCGTCTTTTAAAGATATAAATTTTTTTAAATCTAACACCAAAGCTTAATAGACAGCTTTGATCCTAGTCCTTTTAATACTAAAGCCAAACAAATAGCTTTGATCGTAACTTTCCCAACCAACAAGGCCAAACAAATAGTTTTAGCCTTAATCCTCCTAATTATAAAGCCAAACAAATAGCTTTGATCCTATTCCTCCCATCATCGAAGCCGAACAGATAGCTTTGATCCCAATCCTTCTAATACTAAAGCCAAACAGATAGCTTTGATCCCAACTTTCCCAACCAATAAGGCCAAACAGATAGTTTTAGCCTTAATCCTCCCAATCACCAAAGTCAAACAGATAGCTTTGACCTTAATCCTCCCAACCACCAAAGCCAAATAAATAGTTTTAAACCCAATCTTCCCAAACATCAAAGCCAAACAGATAACTTTGATCATAATCTCTCTAATAGTAGGGCCGAACAGGTGGCCTTGCTAAACCAATTTAAATTCCCTAGGTTGACCAAATCTCCAAATCTTAAAGTCTAGGCAGAATAGATAGCCTTGATTAAAATTCAACAAAACATCTTTAGCTCCAACAATTAAGCTAGACATATAGCCTTCATCGAGGTTCACCATGACCATTCTCACATCCAATGCCAAGGTCATACCGATAGCTGTTGACAAAACCTCATTTATCATATGGACCCTCTCCCAAAAGGTTCATATCTTTATACCATGTTTGTCCTTCTTTATAAGGTTTAGTTTCCTCAAAGTATGAATGTCCTTATGCATGATAAGCATTAGCAAATATCGTAAGCCCAAAGTCTGACAGAGTATAGCCCAGGTTTTGACATGGCACAGCCTAAAATCTGTCATGGCAAAATAACATATAAGCCAAAAATTTGATGTTCCAAGAGCACAAGCCCAAAGTCTGACATGGCATTTCTTCTCAGGGTTCACTGTCATCAGAATCGCCTTTTGCTTAAAGCCAATTCTGATGAGGGGGTAGCTGTGAATCCTCAAATTTGCACCCTTATGATCTAGCTGCAACTTGATACTTACTAAGAATAATGCGCTATGCATACGGCAGTCCCGCTAACTGGTTAGCAGGCAGGGGTCAAGGGGGCAGCTGTGAACCCTCAAATTTGCACCTCCTGATTCGGCTGCAGCTTGACACCTACTAGGAATAGGGCGCTCATCGACCATAACGGTTTCTTTTGTCGTCTTGCAATAAAGTTTCCTTTGTAGTAATGCACATACATTTTTCGTCTACCTTGTTTAGTCCAGCATGGATGAGCCATAAAAAATTAAAAAAAAAAAAAGAGAAAAAGAAAAAGAGGACAAAAGAGAGAAATGAACAAATAGTCAAATCCACCACAATTAGCACATGTTTGAATTTAAGGTGCCATCAACAATTGCAAAGAAGGTCAAATAGTTAAAACATAAAGAGCAAATCAAATGGAATTACTTATTGCACATTAGGTAATCAAACGATGCACCTCAACAAAGTCAACCTTTGCCAAATCTAGAATTCAAAGACTAAAGCCCCTCAAAGCAACAACCCAAATTATGGTGGAATATTTTCTCCTAAATGCAAGCTCGCTAAGCTGAAAACCTAAAAAGGGCAGCTTAGGCAAAAGTTAGAGCTGAGAAAGAGAGAGAGAGAGAGAGCTCATCCAAGTCATCTTCCCTCATGTCCAAAGTTGTGAAATCATCTTCAATCAATCTGTCATCCTTCCTAACTAGAGGTTTATTCTCTAAAGGATATACAGTCTTCTATGCTCTTATCCTATAATGGGGGCATGTCTTCCTAAAAATGTCATCATCTATCAATCTGTCCTGTCGCTTGGCTCAAAGAGCTAAGGCACAATCCCTTATACATATCTCCAGTCTATTTTCCACTAGCTCTTTTGCCATTCCTAAGGGCTCTTTGTTTCAACTAGTGTAATCTATAATTAAGTGTCACTCCAAGAGTCTCTTCAATCTCAAACAACAAGAAAAGCTTGACTTGCTCTTTTCCATGATTCATGCTATAAAAAGCAAAATCATACAACCTCCATGATTCTTTTCAGAGGTTTCAACCTACCTTCAAACCAAGAAGCCTTCATCAAGAAGCTTAAATCCAAAAGGCTTCATCAAGAAGCCCAAATCCAAAAGCCTTCACCATAAAGCTTAGACCCAAAAAGCCTTCGCCAGGAAGCTTAGATCCAAAAGCCTTCACTATGAAGCCCACTCCCAAAAAGCCTTCGCCATGAAGCTTAGATCCAAAAGCCTTCACAATGAATCCCACTCCCAAAAAACCTTCACCATGAAGTCCACTCCCAAAAAGCCTTCGCCATGAAGCTTAGATCCAAAAGCCTTCACTATGAAGCCCACTCCCTAAAAGCCTTCACAATGAATCCCACTCCCAAAAGGCCTTCATTTATGAAGCCTATGATCTCCGTTAAGGCAAAATCAGACTAAGCCTTTTAAATGGATTTCCTAAACCAGACCTACCCTCCTTAGCCAAGACCTTTCCCCTATAAGGACTAATCCTCAACCATAACTTTCAATGGGCAAACCGAGTTGAGCCACCCTTGTTGACATTCCCACACCCATCATCTTTTAGAGACATAACTTTCTGTAAATCTAACACCAAAGCTGAATAGATAGCTTTGATTCCAATCCTTCTAACATCAAAGCCGAACAGATAGCTTTGATCCCAGCTTTTCTAACAACAAAGCCAAACAGATAGCTTTGACTATAATCCTCCTTCTGATCCCAACTTTCCTAACCAATAAGACCGAACAGACAATTTTGACCTTAATCCTTCCAATACCAAAGCCAAATAGATAGCTTTGATCCCAACTTTCCCAACCAACAAGGCCGAACAGACAGTTTTGACCTTAATCCTCCTAACAACAAAGCCGAACAGATAGCTTTGACCCTTCCTTCTGATCCTAACTTTCCCAGCCAACAAGGCCGAACAGACAGTTTTGACCTTAATCCTCCTAACACCAAAGCCGAACATATAGCTTTGACCCCTCCTTTTGATCCTAACTTTCCCAGCCAACAAGGCCGAATAGACAATTTTGACCTTAATCCTCCTAATACCAAGGACAAACAGATAGCTTTGATCCCAACTCTCCCAACCACCAAAGCCGAACAGATAGCTTTGACCTCAACTTTCCCAACCACTAAAGCTAAACAGATAGCTTTGATCCCAATCTTCCCAAATATCAAAGTCAAACAAATAACTTTGATCATAATCTCCCTAATAGTAGAGTTGAATAGATGGCCTTGCTAAACCAATTTGAATTCCCTAGGTGGACCAAATCTCCAAATCTTTCAAAGTCTAGGCAGAACAAATAGCCTTGATTAAAATTCACCATAACATCTTTATCTCCAAACAATTAAAGATCACCATTCTCACATCCAACGTCAAGGTCAAACCAATAGCCATTGACAAAACCTCATGGGCCGTCTCCCAAAAGGTTAATATCTTTATACCTTGTTTGTCCTTCATAAGGTTCAGTTTGCATAAAGTATGATTGTCCTCATGCATGATAAGCACAAGCAGATATTGCAAGCCTAGAGTCTGACATGGTATAACCCAGAACCTGATATGGTACAGCCTAGAATCTGATATAGCAAAAGAATATATAAGCCAAAAATCTTATGTTGCAAGAGCACAAGCCCAAAGTCTGACATGGCATCTCCTCACAGGGTTCACTATCATCAGAATCGCCTTTTCCTTAAAGACAATTCTAATGAGGGGGCAGTTGTGAACCCTCAAATTTGCACCTCCTGATTCGGCTGCAGCTTGACACCTACTGGGAATAGGGCGCTATGCATACGGTGGTCCCGCTAGCCGGCTAGCAGGCAGGGGTCAAGGGGGCAGCGCCCCATCGAAAAAATAAATTTCCTGAATCTTTCACCTCCAGTCGACTGCTTTTCAGTCACGAATTTACAGAATCAAGCAGAGCTCGAATCGAAGCTGAAACGAGTCTGAAACGGACAGAAACAGATTGAGCCGCATGAGTGGCACTGGGAGGCATGATTTTCATGCCGCCTAGGAGGCGGCACGCATCCCGTGCCGCCGAAAAAAGGCCATGCCACCGGTGCAGCATGAAGATCATGCCGCCGGTATGGCGGCACATCGGGCGTGCTGCCTAGACGGCCGGCGCGTCAATCGTGCCGCTAGCGCCGCACCGACGCCGCCGTCCGTATCGCCAGCTTCTCCTCTGTCAGCTCTATAAATAGGAGCCTCCTCCAGCCTCATTTGGCATGATTCCCAATGAATTCTAAAGCATTTTATAGCATTTCAAAGCAATTCAAGCATATTTCAAAGCATATTTTCATTCTTATACTCACACATTTGCTGCTTCTAGATCTAGATTCCAAGCTTCCTTTGAATTCAAGGTGGAGTTGAGATCCGGAGCAAAACTAGTTCCATTCGTACGAAAGCCGAGAAAAGCAAAGGTATAATTCCTTTCCTATTTTAAAATTCTAAATTCAAATCTAGAATTTTCTTTAGGTCTGAAACTGAAAAGATCTAAAAACTTATTAATTTAAGAATCAGAATTAAGTTAATAAGCAAACCAACACATTTTTAAAACCCCTCCTTCGCAAGAAGGGAGAACTGCGTGGGGTTTGATTCCTATTCGATAGGATTCGCAGGCTGCCATTCTGAAGGGCATCAACTCTAAAATCTTTTATCAATATTGTTTTCCTTTCATTTTGATTTATTCATATTAATCTTTTGCTTGTGATTATTTTAGTTTATTTTGGGGAATGTGTGCTTTTCCTAGTACCCATAAGGGCTAGAGGAAAGATCCCCTTTATTTCATTTGTTTTGATGTTGTAATAATTAAGTAGGATTTATTTGGCCTATTTATTTATTATTGTCATTCCATCACATCATATATATATATATATATATATATATATATATATATATATATATATATATGTTCATTCATCATTATATTTTTGTTCATGCACACACAAAAATTCAATTTTAAGAGTTATTTTGCATTTCAAGCCAAACTAAAGAAAATAACATTTTCTTAGCTGTGTAATTACCAAAACCTGATCCCCAAGCCCTCCTTGGTCACTCGTGGATTGGTGCACTTTTCCATTGGGATAAAATCAAATTTTGGAGTCAATCGTGTTGGGTTTTCTTTAATTTTCCCAATTAAAATAAATAAATTAAAGTGGCGACTCACTTTTCAACCTTCAAAATACAAAAATCAATTTTCTGAACTCACAGCGAGTTCCAATCGTGGAGTTTCTCCCGAAGAGCATTTCGATTCCTCGGCAGATCAGACCGGTGCTCGGGCGAGGCCTCACAGCAGTGCCCCGTTGAAAAATAAATTTCCTAAATCTTTCACCTCTAGTCGACTATTTTTCAATCACAAACTCATAGAATCAAATCGGGCTCAAATAGAATATGAAACGAACTAGAAACAGACAAAAATATGCGAAAACATGTTGGATCAACTGTTTGGTGGCATGCCACCACTTTGGGCGGCACGCTAGGTATGTTGGCTGCTGGGCGGCATGCCCAACCTGTTGGTGGCAAGGGCAGCACGCCAAATGTGCCACCCAGCCGACCGGCGCACTACAGGTGCCGCCCGTGCCACCGGCACCCTCTTTAGCAACTTTATGAATAAAGCCTCTTTCCAGCTCATTTGGAGGGGAATTCCAAGGTAGAAACTCTCCTATATTGCTCTGCTTATTGTGCTTAAGTTCTGCTTGAAATTTGATACAAAATCTATCAGTTCAAATTCTTTTAATTTGCATTTATTACAGTATTTTGCTAACCTTTCGCTGTTTAAAGTTCAACTTCAGGGTCTTGAATCCAAAGTGGAGCTTAGATCAGAAGCTAAGCTCGCCCCGTTCATTCGAAAATCCATAAAAGTAAAGGTATAATTCCTTTTGTCCATTTTCAAAATTATAAACTCAGATCTAGAATTCTCTTTAGGTCTAAAATAGAAAAGATCTAAAATTTATTAATTTAAGAATCATAATTAAATTAATAAACAAACCAACACTTTTTTTCTAGAACCCCTCATTCGCAAGAAGGGAGAACTGCGTGGGGTTTGATTCCTATTCAATAGGATACGCAGGCTGCCATTCTAAAAAGGCATCAACTCCAAAATCTTTTGTATTAACATTTTTTTTCTCTTTTACTTTGATTTATTTGTATCAATGTTTTATTTTTGAATTTTATGTTAACTTAGTTAAGGAATGTGTGCTTTTCCTAATATCCATAAGGGCTAGAGGAAAGATCTTCTTATTTCATTCGTTTTGATCTTGTAATAATTAAGTAGGATTTATTCTTTTACTTATTTATTGCCATTTCATTTCCATTTTATCATATATATCTATTTCATGCATCATTTTATTCTTGTTCATGTATACATGAAAATTCCTTTTTAAGAGTTATTTTGCAATTTTTAGCTAAACTGATTTCTCAATTATGTAATTACCAAAACTTGATTCTCGAGCCCTTTTTGGTCACTCGCGGATTAGTGTTTTTCCATTGGGATAAAATCAAAACATTTTTGGAGTCAATCAATTTGGGTTTTCTTTAATTTTCCCAATTAAAATAAATAAATTGAAGTGGCGACTTACTTTTCACAACTTCTAAATCGCACAAATCAATGTTCTAAACTCACAGCGAGTTCCAATCACGGAGTTTCTCCCGAAGAGCATTTCGATTCCTCGGCAGATCGGACCAGTGCTCGAGCGAGGCCTCACATTTGTATATGCTTGTAAACTGACATGACCATAGGATAAGCCATAGGTACAGATAGAGGCTATCCTTTTTGTGATGATGAATTGTATGCTCTTATAAAATATGATCATCATTATATGAGATACCTTTAATTTTGCTTTAATTTACTTTTGCTTTAATTTTTGCCTAAGTCGCCCTTTTGGATTTTCAACTTAGTGAGTATTTTCTTTTCTTTATTTTATTTTTTATTTATTTTAGACAAAAGAACCAAACGAATAATGCATTAGCAATAGAGGAGATTAGATTATGATGCAAACAAAATATTTTTACACTATGCTTTGGACAGTACCCGAGTCAGGCTGCCTACATATCCCTTACAGTTATCATTATCATTTTCATCATTCATTTTTTTATCACTTTTTTTTTAGGGAGAATCAGGTCTATATCGTTTTGATGACATTGCTTTGAACAAAAAAATAAATAGAAAGAATGTAGATGTGATCTTCAGACAAAATATCTTTTCAGCTAATCTAGATTGCAGGGATTTGAGAACTCATTTCTGTCCATATCCATGAGAATGGTGCCTCCACTAGATAAGATTTTTTTGAGTACATATGATCCAGCCTAGTCTGGTATAAACTTGCCTCTTAGGTCTAAACCAAAGCCCGAATCTCTTTCAAAACTAAATTTCCTTCTTCCAGACCTCTATTCTTTACCTTCTTGTTAAAATGCCAGGCTAGCCTGTGTTGGTAGCCTTAGATCTTGTACAAGGCATCCATTCTCTTCTCATCAATAGCATTCAATTGCTCATGATATCCTTTGATCTAGTCTACCCACTCAACTAGCTTTCTCTTATTACCCTAGCAGATTGAATTTGCATCTCGATGGGAAGGACAGCCTCTATTCTATACACCAAGGCATATGGGGTTGCCTCTATTAGAGTATGAATGGTAGTTCTATATCCCTATAAAGTGGTAGGCAGTCGTTCATACCAGTCCCTATGCTTCTCAATAATTTCCTGTATAATAGTCTCAATCCATTTTGTAAAGTAGTTTACAGCCACTAGAATATACTCACGCCCGCTAGAGGACTTTAGAGATATTCTCCCCGTTACATCTATGCCCCAAGTAGCAAAAGACCATGGTGTTGCTATTAGATTCAAGGAACAAGGAGCCAATATTGGAGCTGGGCAAAGATCTGACATTTATGACATTTCTATACATATTTTGCGTAGTTCTTGTTCATGGTTAGCTAAAAGTAGCTGAGATTCGCTATCTTTCATGCCAAAGCTACACCATTTATGTGTGGGCCTTCCTTATAGCCATGGACCCACTCCATAATTTCCTAGGCTTCTTCTTCAATCACACATCGTAGATGGTTGTTGTTCCAAACTCTCTTATATAACACATCGCCATTGGGTATAAAACTAGCAGACAACTGCCTTAGGGTTCTTTGATCTACTTTCGAAGCCCTTCTAGATACTTACCATTCTGGATGTAATTGAGGATGTCCTAAAACCAAGATTTAGCATCAGCCAGCTGAAGATTCATGCACATAGTATAATATCCAAGCTGCCACTTTACTTCAATAAAAATATGCTTGTGTATCTCATTTTCGCTTATGTCCATCATTAAGGCTAAGATGGCTAAAGCATCAATGAATTGATTCTTTACTCTTGGTAAGTAGTGAAAAGAGAGCTCATGAAAATTCTCAGCTAAGTCATTCAAGCATTAATGGTAAGGAACAAAACACTTTTCTCTAATTTTCCACTTACCTAAAGCTTGGGAAACAATGAGTTTAGAATCGCCGTAGACCTTCAAGTAGTCTATTCTCATGTTAATGGCCACCTCTAGGCTAGCTATATATGCCTCATATTCTACTTCATTATTGGTACTTCAAAAGCCAACTTGATCGCCATAGGCAGATGATCTCCTTTAGGGGTGACCAGAACTATATTGGCTTTATAGCTTTTACTATTAGAGGTACTGTTGAAGAATAACTTCCATACTTTAGGGTCTATGATCAAAATATTCTTATCCGAAAACTCAGGCTCGAATACTTCACCTTCCATAGGGGCAACAGCCAGTTGGTCAGCAATTATACTTCCTTTAACTGCTTTTCTTGGGACGTACTACAGGCCAAATGCTATGAGAATTGCCATCAATCATACCATTTTGCTGTCAAGTACTAGCCTCTCTATAAGGAATTTCAAGGGGCTCCTATTAGTTAGCACATAGGTTGTATATGAGCATAGGTATTGCTGAAGCTTATGGCATACCTAGACTAAGGTTAAGCATAATTGCTTAATCTAGTTATAACTAAGCTTATGAGCTAGCATATGTTTGCTTAAATAATAAATGGCATTCTCTTTGTATGAGCCTAGAGTATTTTGGGCAAGCATCGTATATATAACTTATGAATTTACTGATAAATAGAGCAATAATGATTGACTTGGTCTTAGGGTTTGCAGTATTGGCGAGTTCAAGAGGTATTGCTTAATTATGTCAAAAGCTTATTGGCATAATTTATTCCACTACTTACAGGCTCCTTTCCTCAATAGCTTGAAAATCGGCTCACAGGTATTTACTAATTGTGCAATGAAATGACTAATATACTATAAGCAACCTAGGAAATCTCTAATCTCCTTTTCAGTTTTAAGGGAAGCCATTTCTATAATTGCCTTTAACTTAGCTGGATCCACTTTTATACCTCTTTGGCAAACTAGGTGCCCCAGAAATACACTGAAGAGGCATCGAAGAGGTACTTAGTTGGGTATAACTTGAGATTGTATAGTCTAAGCCTAATGAATAATTAGTCAGAGCTTCGACATGGCCCTCAGGTATTTTGAACTTTATAACCATGTCATCTACACATACCTCGACATCCTTATGCATCATGTCATAGAATATAGTAGTAGTTATTTTCTGATAAGTTGCCCCGACATTCCTTAGACCAAAAGGCATTACCCAATAATAGTAGATGCCCCATTCTATCACAAAGGATGTCTTTTCCTTATCAAGGGCATAAACTTAGATCTGGTTGTAGCCTGCATAAAGGTCAGTTAAGGAGACCACTAATGCATCAGCCATATGGTCCACAAGCAGATTGATATGAGGCAAAGGAAAATCATCCTTTGGGTAGGCTTTATTAAGGTCCTTATAGTCAATACACATTCAAACATTTCCATCCTTCTTAGGAATGGGCACTATGTTAGCCAACCATGAGGGGTGTGTGATGGGCTCGATGAACCCATTATCTAGCAATTTGGCTGCTTCCTCCTTAATCTTTAATAGCCATTCTGTCTTCATTTTTCTTAGTTTCTACTTTATAGGCTTCATGTGTTCATAAGTCGAGATCTTATAAACTACAATGCTTGAGTTTACCCCTACCATATCCTTTAGCTCCTATGCAAAATAGTCTAAGAACTCACAAACTTTTTCAACCAATGCCTGTGCGTTAAAATATGTAGATGCAATGTATGTAATTTTGGGATTCTCCTTTGTGCCATAGTTGATTAGTTCTTTTCCTCTTTCATTTTTTATTTCTTTCTTATTTTCATTTTTAGATTTCTTATTTAATGATGAGTCAGAGGAAGTAGAGCATAGAGAGTCAGGAAAGTAAGCAAAAAACTTATTCATTTTATTAAAGATAAAGGTCTCATCATCATGGGTTACATAAGCTTGAAAGGATAAGCTGATAAGTGCTGAAAACACTACATTTTGGCCCTTGTTCTTAATGTATTTTATGCCTCCAATTGAGTTTAACCTATTTGTTTTAGTGCTTTAACAGTTTTTTTTAGTCAATCTAGTGTCAAATGATGCCATGATTTGAATGTGACCCAGAATGGTGAAGATCCAAGCCAAAATGCTGACTTTTGGAAGAATATGGGCTGCCACAGGTGGGATTCCAGCCGTGTGATAAGAACAAAGTGGCAAATTATCCAGTAGCCTCCACGGGTGGAGGCACGGTTAAGGTTTCACCCGTGGGAAGTTACATTTGTTGGTTTTTCGTTGCCATGGCTAGAACCCCAGCCATAGGTTCAGTGGTGTGAGTTAAATTTTCAAAAATATAAAACCATATCTGATAGCATTTTGAAGAGAGTTGCCTAGGGATTAGAGAGAGGATAGTAAAGGAAAGAAGACATTGAAGATCGACAATCAAAGAATAAGATTTCTCTACACTTTATTTATGAATTTTTTGGGATTTCTTACTTCTTTAATTCTCTCCTTGGTTTCAATGTTTGATATGAACTAATTCTTTCCAATTTGGGTATTGATGAATCCTAGAACCTTTTGTATAAATTGAAATACTTTTTATTAAATTAAATCATTCATTGAGTTGTTTTATCTTTATGATTATTATTGCTTAATTACTAATTGATAATTGCATACTTGTTAATTGGGGATTGTTTTCATATAATTGACTAGAGGTAGCTTTATGTGAATTGATCACTCATGGAGATTGAGGGTTGATTGGGGCACTAGAATAGGCTTACAAGACTTTTTTAGTAGATAGTTTCCCGAGTCTAATGTATAACCTAATTGAGTTTGCTTGAGACGAGATTCCTTGCATTCCTCTTAGGAAATAGGGATTTAATTACTCGAAAGAGATTTTTATCTAATTCAGTGAAATGCCAATTGAACTTATGGAATGAATTTGACTGATGTGTAATTTATGATATACAATTAGGGGCTAGAGGGATTCAATACCTGAATGGACCTTTATCCCTAATTTCATCTCTTTTTTTCCTTCTTGTTATTTTACTTAAATTAGATTTTAGTTTAGTTTGAATATAACTATAATCATTCTTATCAAACACTAATTTGATTGACTAGACATTAGCAAACATTTGAGCTAGTACTTACCTAAAGTCTCCAGTGGAACAATAACTCACTCACTACTGTATTACTTGTGGGATTTGTACACTTGCAGAATACGCATCAAGTTTTTAGCATCGTTACCGAGGACTTTTAGAGTAATATTAACAATAGAGTTGAAGCCAGTGATTTTGTTGTTATTTTTATTTGTTATTTAATTTTTGTTTTGTTTTTCTTTGCGAAATTCTCTTTTCAGGTACCTTTTTTTGTTTATGACCAAAGCTAGTTCCTCTAATCTACTTGAATTTGATCCAGAGCTAGAGTAAACATTGAGACAAAAGCAAAAGGAGGATCAGGAACTAGCTTTGGTAGGAGAGGCAATAGACCTGGACGACATTGATTCAGAAGAAGAGGTTGAAATAATAGCAGAAAACCAGCCAAGAACTATGTAAGAGTATGCACGACCTACACTTAATGGGGCTGCATCTAGCATTGTCAGGCCAGCTGTTGCTACGAATAATTTTGAGATAAAGCCCAACATCATACAGATGGTGCAAAACTTTTGCCAGTTTGATGGACTTTTAGATGAAGACCCCAATACTCATCTGGATAATTTCTTTGAGATCTATGACACATTCAAGATAAATGGGGTTTTAGATGATGCAATCAGATTGAGGTTGTTTCCTTTCTCATTGAAGGACAAACTAAAGAAATGGTTGAAGTCATTTTCTCCAGGCACTTTCACCACTTGAAATCAACTGGCAGAGAAATTTTTGGAGAAATATTTCCCACCATCCAAGATCACAAAGTTAAGGAATGACATCTCTTACTTTCTTCAGCAAGATGGTGAGACTCTGTATGATGTGTAGGAAAGGTTTAAAGACTTGTTGAGGAGTTGCCCACATCATGGTCTTCCTTTGTGGTTACAAATTCAGTCATTCTACAATGGTCTGAATTATGGGAGCAATCAGTCCATCAATATAGCTGTAAGTGGCTCAATTTACAATAAGACTCCAGAGGAAGTTATGGCCCTTATTGAAGATATGGCCTTGACAAATTATCAGTGGCAGTCTCCTAGAAATTAGGGGAGAACAGGAGGAGGAAGTAGAGTACATCAAGTGGATCCGATAGTTGCCTTGACTGCTCAATTAGAAGCTATGAACAGAAAAATGGATTCCTTGATTGCATCTTCATCTGGAAGACAATCTCAGGCTATGTTTTGTGATTGGTGTGGGGGAGGGCACCAAAGTTAAGATTGCCAAAGTGGCAATAATTTTGTCAAGCCGAAGTAGGTAGATTATATGGGAAATGCTCCAAGACAGCAAAACAACCCCTACAGCAACACATATAATATGGGGTGGAGGAATC
The DNA here is from genome assembly GCA_947687605.1 of Reutealis trisperma. Taxonomy (NCBI): domain Eukaryota; kingdom Viridiplantae; phylum Streptophyta; class Magnoliopsida; order Malpighiales; family Euphorbiaceae; genus Reutealis; species Reutealis trisperma. The sequence continues at coordinate 273,095 of CANTUT010000896.1, forward strand.
ACCCTAATTTCTCGTGGAGTAATCAGTCTAACCCAAGACCTCCACCTAGATTTCAGAAGCAACCTCAATACCAGCAAGCTCCACCTAAGAAGACTTCTTTAGAGGAGATGATGGAGAAATTCATTGAGTCTTTTGACTAGAGGCATAAGGTAGTTAAAACAGCATTTAGGAATCAACAGGCCTCTATTCATAATTTAGAGAATCAGATGGGCCAGATTGCCAAAATACTTAGTGAGAGACCACAAGGAAGTTTGCCGAGCAACACTGAGGCAATCCCAAAAGAACAACTGAAAGCGATCACTCTAGGGAGTGGCAAGCAAGTTAAGGGGGCAGTTGAGAAAAACCAATAAGAAGTGGTTAGGGAAGAGGCACAGGGTGCCAATGACAAAGAAGCTGAAAAGGAAGTTGCAGAGGGGGAGAAGGCAGTAGTAGAGAAAAAGAGAAAAGAAGCAACACAAGAGCCTACCCTAACGGTAAAAGAGTATCAGCCTTGAGTGCTATGTCCGGCTCGTTTGCATAAGGATAAAATTGATGCTCAGTTCGATAAGTTTTGTGAATTATTTAAGCAACTTCATATTAACATACCATTTGCCAAGGCTTTATCACAAATGCCCAAATATGCCAAGTTTCTGAAAGAGCTACTTTAACACAAGAAAGCTCGAAGAGGTATCATTTGTGCATTTGTCGAAAAAGAGCTCAACAATTTTGCAAAGAAGGTTACCTAAGAAGTTAAAAGACCCTAGTAGTTTTAATATTCCATGTTTCATAGGTAACCTTTCAATTGAAAATGCCTTAGCTGACTTGGGGGCTATCATTAGTGTTATGCCCTACAAGATGTTTAAAGAATTGGGTATTGGAGAAGCCAAACCAACACATAAGACTATTCAGCTAGCTGATAAGTTTGTGGTACACCCTTGTGGGATTTTGAAAGATGTGTTGGTAAAAGTCAGGGAATTTATTTTTCCTAATGACTTTGTCATCATTGATATGGATGAGGATGCAAATGTTTCACTTATTCTTGGTAGGCCATTCTGAAATACAGCCTACGCCCTTATTGACGTCCATGATGGCACATTGACTTTGAGAGTGGGGAATGAAAAAATTATTTTTCATATTGCTAATGCTATGAAGTACCCATTTGCACTTGATGAGGCAAATTCATGCGATGATGTTGTTGAGCATGAAACCATCAATTTTTTTACTAACATTATTTCTAAGGATCCCCTTGAGTTGTGTATGGTGCAGGAAAACGCTGAGGATCAGGAAGTAAAAGAGCAGCTGGCTTATTTGGAGGCAAGCAAATCATTTAAGAGTCAGGCATTTGAACCAATTGAAATGCCCAAGGAAGAAAAGATGAGGCCTTCCAAAGTAGACCCAACTGTTCTAGAACTTAAACCCCTCCCAAAGCACCTTGAGTATGGATTCTTGGAAGAGGGAAAGAAGTTACGAATAATTCTGAATGCTAGCCTATCTTCCCAGCAAAAAGCTAAACTGATTGAAATGCTGAAAAAGCACAAGAAGGTAATAGCTTAGAAGATAGCAGACATTAAGGGTATCAGTCTATCATTCTGCACTTATAAAATACTTATGAAGGATGAGTTTAAAGCAATCGTGCAGCCACAGAGGAGACTAAACCCGAAGATGAAGGAGTTAGTAAAGGCTGAGGTGATCAAATTACTTGATGCGGGAATCATCTATCTAATTTCAAACAGCTCCTAGGTGAGCCCGGCCCAAGTAGTACCAAAGAAAGGGGGGATGACAGCTGTACCTAATGAGAATAATGAACTCATCCCTATAAGAACGGTCATAGGATGGAGGGTTTGCATTCATTTAAAAAAAAAAAAAGAGTGCAATAAAGTTACATTTGATTGTTAAAGTCAACAGAAAAATTAAAAGAGTAGTCAGGTGCCTAAGAGAAAATCTTTCATTTCTTACTTTTGTTTGGCTTTTATTTCTTTGGGATTATATGCTTAATCTTTTAACTTTGGAATTTAGACTTCAGGATTATGAGTTTTATCTTTGAGTTTGAGGTTCTTTGATTTGTAGATCCTTTAATTTGACTGCTACATTTAAGAATTAGTTTTTGATTATGAAATTCGAGCCTTACTGAATCTTTGTGTTTTCTTTTGGCTTTAAAGGGGTTGTCCATTTTCTAAACTATCATTGTAATTTAGTTTGCTTGAGGACAAGCAAAAACTCAAGTGTGGGGAAATTTGATAAGCTGAAAACACTATATTTTGGCCCTTATTCTCAATATATTTTATGCCTCCAATTGAGTTTAACCTATTTATTTTAGTGCTTTCACAATTCTTTTAGTTAATCTAGTGTCAAATGATGCCATGATTCGAATGTGACCCAGAATGGTGAAGATCCAAGCCAAAATGCTGACTTTTGGAAAAATATAGGCTACCACGGGTTGAGCCAAGGTTGGGATTCCAGCCGTGTGATAAGAACAAAGTGGCAAATTATCCAGTAGTCTCCTACGGTTGGAGGTACAACTAAGGTTTCACCCGTGGGAAGTTACATTTTTTGGTTTTCCGTTGCCACGGCTGGAACCCCAACCATGGGTTTAGTGGTGTGAGTTAAAATTTTCAGAAATATAAAACCATATCTGATAGCATTTTTGAAGAGAGTTGCTTAGGGAATTAGAGAGAGGATAGTAAGAGAAATAAGACATTAAAGATCAATGATCAAAGAATAAGATTTCTCTACACTTTATTTATGAATTGTTTGGGATTTCTTACTTCTTTAATTCTTTCCTTAGTTTCAATGTTTGATATGAACTAATTCTTTCCAATTTGGGTATTAATGAACCCTAGAACCTTTTGTATAGATTGAATTACTTTTTATTCAATTAAATCATTCCTTGAGTTATTTTATCTTTATGATTATTATTGCTTAATTACCAATTAATAATTGTGTGCTTGTTAATTAGGGATTATTTTCATATAATTGACTAGAGATAGCTTTATGTGAATTGATCACTCATAGAGATTAAGGGTTGATTGGGGCACTAGAGATAGGCTTACAAGACTTCTTTAGTAGATAGTTTCCTGAATATAATGCATGACCTAATCGAGTTTGCTTGAGAAGAGATTCCTCGCATTCCTTTTGGGAAATAGGAATTTAATTACTCGAGAGAGATTTTTATCTAATTTAGAGAAACGCCAATTCAACTTATGGAATGAATTTGATTGATGTGTAATTCATGATATACAATTAGGGGCTAGGGGGATTCAATACCTGAATGGGCCTTTATCCTTGATTTCATCTCTTTTTTTCCTTCTTGTTATTTTACTTAAATTAGATTTTAGTTTAGTTTGAATATAACTATAATCATTCTTATCAAACACTAATTTGATTAACTAGACATTAGCAGACATTTGAGCTAGTACTTACCTAAAGTCTCTAGTGAAATGATAACTCACTCACTACTGTATTACTTATGCAATCTGTACACTTGCAGAATACACATCATAAGCCCAAGAGACAAATTACAAAATCTGATAGGAAAGACTGAAAGGACTCAACAAACTTGTACTTAGACTCAGGGGACTCAGACTCAGACTTAGACTCAGAGGATTCGGATGATGACATAATAAGCCCAGTGCTCTTCTCGAAATACTCGTTATTTAGTGGTGCTTAGGATGGTTGAATGAGCTTATTAGGATCAAGTTATTGGTGGTTAGTAATCACATGGATGGTCTCAAAAAGAGAGGACTCTATGCTCATTTCCCAATCCTCTTCCAATTGATAGATGGGCTCGTACTCCTCTAGATTGAGCCTAATATCAAAGAATATTTCAAAATTCGAGATTAACTTTTTAGAAATAGGACAGAACCAAGGTTCGGGAAAGCCACAACAAGGGAAATCTTCTCCCTCTTTCATGAAATATCCATTAAGAGTTTTGAAGTATGGGTGCATAGGCTAATCATAAGTATCACCTTGCCTCTTAGCCTTGGCTTTTAGTTTGGCCCCTTCCTCCAATTCTATAATATCTTTAGGTTTAGGCACATAGCCAAGACCAAAAGAAGGAGTGGTAGTGGGGTACTTAGGAAATTGGGAGATCCCTTGTTGGTTTCTTCTAAGCCCCAAACCTAGAAAATAATCCATTTTTTTCATCATGTTAGCTACTGCAACATTACTATATGGATCAAAGTCGAAAGGAACAAACTCTTTACCTTCCCTTTAAATGAATTAGATAGTATCAAATGAGAAGCCAAATAAAGGAATGGCAGAGGGTTCAGGCTTGATATCCAAAATTGGCACAGAGTTTGGAATGTCACTCTTCCTATATACATTAGCTTAGATGGTTATGATATTTGTACTATAGGGAAACTTTAACTTTTAGTGCAAGGAGGAAGGAACTGCCTTTACTTGGTGGATCCATGACCTACCGAGTAGGAGATTAAAATAGGTCGGGATATCAATCACTTGAAATGGGATTGACATTGTCACTAGTCTAATTATGACATCAAGATTTGCTATTCCCAATATCTCCCTCTTGCTGTTGTCATATGCTCTCACCACTTGGTCTCATGGGATGAAATTTAAAGCCTCCTAGGTAGCTGGGTACTTTCAGTGGACATATGTTCAGAGCAGACTCATTATCTATTAATACCATAGGCACAGTTTTGCCTCGGGTCATCACTGTGATATAGAGAGCATGGTTGTGGCTTTCTTCTCCATAAGGGATGCCATGATCACCGAAAGAAATGGTCATGGGTTTAGCAGTATTGGTTAAAAATGCCATGAGGGTCTCAAGTGAGATGTTAATAAGAGCCTAACATTGGTTTAAGGCCTTGCAAAGAGCTTAGCGATAAGGGTAAAAGGACTAGATAAGGCTCCATATTAATATGTTCACTTGGGTTTTCTTTAATTGCTTGAGAATAGGATCCTCCTCAGCTTCATTATAGGGCTTTAATTTTTCAATAGGAGGAGGGACGACATCACTTATTGGGTTTCAATCTTTAGGCATAGTAGGTTGTGGAGGTGGTGGGAGAACTCTCCTACTTCAGGTGATTACATTGACTTAAGTGACAAAGTCATTTAGATCAAGTACGCAACAATAGCCCAAAATGGGGTAGATGAGAGAGAGAGGATCAAATCCTAGTTCATCAAAAGAAATAAAATTGACATTTGTTTGGTGGTTAGGCAGAGGATTTGTGGTGATGTTGGGCTTAACTCTCGAAGCAATGATATCTCCACTGTCTATCAGATCCTAAATTCAATGCCTCAAAGCTTTACAAGCATTTGTTTTATGCCCGAGTCATTAGTAATAATCACATTGCTCACTAGCATTATAGTTCTTGGGCAAAGAATTAAAGGGTGCTATTAGCTCTAAAGGTTTAACAAGATGCATTTCCAGGGCCTTCTTATAGACAGTGCTCAAGGTATCCCCAATTCTGAGAAACTTCTTCTTTCTAATTTCATGGGTTAATGGTAAGAAACAGTATTAATTTCTCCTCCCTTTTGGGAGGGGTAGAGTGAGTGGTATTGGAGGTGAGATTAGTGTTCTTGTAGTATCTCGAACTCAAGGATTCATCCTTGATTAGACCAGACTGAATCAAATCCTTAATTTTAGAAGCTATAGCAATGAGAGCCTTAAAGTCCAGGAGATACTAGGTTTACAAGTGAATTTGATATTGGGGGGGGGGGGGGGAGATTTTTTACGATAATGTCAATTTGCTCTTCCTTAGATTCATAGTTTACATTTGGGCTGCTTTCGCCATCTATCTTATAAAAAACACAATGAAAGACTTTCTTTGGCCTTACTTAGTGGTCTGCAAGTCCCGACAAGTGACATCCACTTTTATGTTGTAGTGGTATTATTTGACAAAAGTATTGCAGATGTCATCCCTTGTCTTTTTGTGATTTTGGTCAAGATCTAGAAGCCATTTGACGGTAGACTTGGTTAAAAATTGCTGGAATAACTGAGCAAAGAGCTCGTCATCCACACTGAAAAGTCTCATTGCACCCACATACATCTTGAGGTGGGTCTTAGGGCAAGTTGTGCTATTGAATTTGTCCATTACGGGCATCTTGAATTTGGGTGGAACTCTAGTGTTTGGGAAGAGAGCAAGAGAATCGACATCTATCATGTCTTCATGCCTTTTAATGTTTTTGATGGATTGTTCTATGGCTTCAAACTTCTCCATCAATTTCTTGGCTTTAAGAAAGCTAGAAAAATCTCCACTTTGAAAAGGATTCATAGTAGGAATGGGAGTAGTAGTATTCATATCTAAAGGAGGAGAGGTGGGTGTTTTAGGGGCTTTCCTTTTATCAGTGAGATTGATAATAAGGGGAGTAAAAGTGGGGGCATGACTAGATCGAGCTTGAGCGGAAGCAAGCTGAGCAAGAGGAGGAGTGATGGCATCTTTAGTCATTTTCTTGACCTCATTGATGATGGATTGGCGTTGGGAATTGAGAGCACTAGTGAAAGCAGCAAACTGGATGTTGAGAGCATGGGTGAAAGTGTTAGCTTAGGTCTTAAGGGTGGTAGTGAGTGTAGTTTGGAAGGTTTCCTCTTATTTCTTAAGGAGGTTGGTGAAAAAGTTGCTCATTGCATCTTGGTCGAAGGAGCTAGAGGTGTTGGCCATTGGTACCTTGAAAATAGAAAATAGAAAAATGGATAAGAATATAGAATTATGAAAAAATAGAAGGTGTGTCAGGAAAAGGGTTCCTTCCACGTGGTTGGTCATCGAGTTTTCACGTTGGCAGGGTGAGTGCGTGAGGTGTTTTAGGGTAATGGACCACTGATTTAGGGTTTTGTGGATTTAACTTGTCGAGTCTCTTATATTATGTATGCATAGCAATGTTATGATACATGCCAAAAAAAGGTTTCATGGGCATATGTACAGGTATCTCCATTATTACGATACATGGAACTTAGGGTCAATACTAGGGCGACTACATGCACAAGGGTGAAGGGTGGTTTGATTAAGGGTCCTCGTCCCACTAAAGTATCGATAGACCTAACCACATGTGAAGCAAGGAGCCTCATATAGGTCCAACAGTACTAATTGCTCGTTGCACCACCAAAATGATTAGGGATTCATTGCAAGATGGAGTACTTTTGCTATCTCCCAACATATTTAAAAAGAATTGTTGAGCCAATACTACTCGCCATCAAAAAATTTTCCTAAAGCTAAGGTTAGGCAATGAGGCCTTTATTATGCAAAGTAATGCATGAAAGTCAAATTACACTTAATGAGCCAAATGAAGATTATTTTTGAAAAATTTTTCCTTAACCAAATAGTAATCTTGTTGTTTTCCTTTTATTTTAAAAGGTGACAACAATCCCCAGTGGAGTTGCTAGCTGTGAGGTCTCGCCCAAGCACTGGCCTGATCCATTAGAGGAAATCGGGATGCTCATTCATGTTTAGACTCACGATGGGATCCTCGGGTTTGGATTGGTTGATTTTAAAAATGATTTTGGGAGTCGCCACCCTAATTTATTTTTAAATGAAAAAATTAAGGAAAAAGGCCAATTGACTTCGATTCATTAATTTTCAATTAATTTACCTAAGGATAAAATCACTAGCCTTAAACCAAGTTGAGTTCAAGGACTAGATTTTTCATTTTAAATAATCTAAATTTGGCTCTTAAGTTTAATTTGATTTAAAAAAATTGATTTCATGAATGACATTTATAAAATGATAATTATAAATAAAATGCATGAATATGGCATAATATGAATGCATGGTGCATAGGGATTGATAAAACAATTGAATTTAACATTCACAAATTAGAAGAGTATTCTCTTTAATCCTTAAGGATTTAGGAGACCCATATAATCACTCCTTAATTCCAATTAAGAAAATTATATTATTAAAAAATTAGGATGCCTTCTCTAGCTCTTATGGGATTTTAGGAAGACCATAGATTCTTTTACAAATATCATTTAGAAAGCGATTAATTACATTTGAAGAAAATGAAAAATAAATTTAATTTGAAAAATTAGATTTGAGGTTTGGATTTAAAATCTAAACGTATATACATACCCCATTAAATGAGGATTAAAACTCATATAGTTCGTTCTACGATTAAGTGGAGGGGCTTATGGATTAATTAAAATGATTTTTGGTTTGAGGAATGAGTTGATGAAAAATACCTTGGATTTTGGTGGACGAGATGGAAAAAGTATTTTGCCAGACCAAAATTCCATTTTGCCGAACTAGACGATTGGATAGATTAAGGATTTAAAAAATTGATTGGTAAATGGATTAATTAAGTAAAATGATTAATTAATTAATTAATTAATTAAAAGGGTGGATGGATAAAAAAAAAAGATTTTGACTTAATTTGATTTTAAAAAAATGAAGTAATTAATTAATTAAAAAGATTAATTAATTAATTAACTTTGAATGATTAAAAAAAGATTTTTAGTTAATTAAAAGGATTATTTTTATGGTGTATGTATATGGTGTCGTTGAGATTATCAAGGAAAGAGTGAATTAGGCACTTCTGAATTGTGGAAGCATTTAAGGGAGACTTGTAAAAAATTTCCTCAGAAAAAGGAATTAGCTGAAGCATATAAGGGCAAAGATAAATCACAAGCAATTTTAAATTTTCAAAAAGGCATTAATTCTGAAGGTGCTAAGTTAACTTCTTGGAAGTTTGATCAAGAAGAGTGTAGGAAAGCTTTAGTAAGAATGATTATTAAGGACGAACTTCCTTGTAGGTTTGTTGAGAGAGAAGGTTTTAGGGAATTTTTAGTAGTCTTCGTCAATTTTAAGTCCCTTCTAGATTCACTGTTGTTGTAGATTACTACTCTTTATTTATTGAAGAAAAAAAGAAATTGTATTCCTTGTTTGCTTCTCAATGTCAGAGGGTTTCTTTAACTACTGACATTTGGACAAGCATCCAAAATTTATTTGTATTTGACTGCTCACTTTATTGATAATGATTGGAACACGCAATAGAGAATTCTCAAATTTTGTGTCATTAAGAGTCATCGAGGGATTAATATAGGGAATGCCATTGATTTTTGCATGGAAGAATGGGGTTTGAAAAAAGTAATGGGTATAACTATTGATAATGCTTCATCTAATGATACTGCTATTCAACAATTGAAAAAAAAAAAAAAGTTGATAAAGAGAGATGCTTTGGTTTTAGGTGGGGAGACTTCTCATATAAAGTGTTGTGCTCACATTCTTCAGTTAATTATGAAGGATGACATTCAAATTTTTGAAAATTCTATAAAAAGAATTAGGGATGTTATCAAATACATTAGGAGTAGCCCCTAAAGCTTGGATTTATTTAAGAAAGCTTGTGAGAATGCAACTATCAAGTATACATCATCATTGCAATTAGATTGCCCAACTAGGTGGAATTCTACTTATATGATGTTAAAAGTAGCTTTGAAATATGAAAAAGCCTTTGACAAATTAGAGGACATAGATGACAAATATATAATTGACTTTGGAGATGGTATACCTAGTGAGATTGATTGGAGTAATGCTAGGATTCAAACTAAGTTTCTTAAAAGATTTTATGATGTCACTTGCAAATTGTCTGGTTCATTATACTCCACTTCCAATTTTTATTTTCCCGAGATTGTGTGAATTTTGAAAGATTTGGAAACTTGTCAAAATATTAGTGATAACACCTTAGCATATATGGGCAAATTAATGAGAGCTAAATTTGACAATTATTGGGGATCACTTAATAAGATGAATGTGATGCTTTTTATAATGGTGGTGTTAGATCCTAGATACAAGACAAATTATTTGAGGTTGAAATACAATGTTCACTATGGTGAACAAGAAGCAACAAAATTGTTAGATAGGTTCGCAAAAGCTATGAATGAATTGATAAATGAGTATAAAATATTATATGAGCAAGTAAGTATAGACTCTTCAAATCAGTCGCTAGCTGGTGTATGAAATGAGATGATGGATGAACATCTGGATGATTATTTTTTACAAAATGTGGCTGAGCAACATGTGGCAGCTAATGGAGAGTTGGATAGGTACTTAGAGGAGTTACTTGAAAAGTATACTCATGATTTTGATCTCTTGGCATGATTGAAGGTTAATGCGGTAAGATACCCTATTTTATCCTAGGTAACTAAAGATGTATTGGTTATTCAATCCTCAACTGTGGTCTCTGAATCTGCTTTCAGCACTGAGCGAGAACATTAGACCCATTTAGAAGTTCTTTAACTCCTACTATAGTTGAGCTACTTATTTGCTGCCAAGATAAGAATAAAAAGAAAGCTATCCAACTTGAAGAAATAATTGAAGATCTTGATAAATTTGAGTCATGTATTGATTTTGCTTAAATTTGCAATTTGTATTATTGTTTTCTTCTTATTTTTTTGGTTCATAAATTAACAAATTGTATATTTTTATTTTTTTTTTCAAAGATTATTCAAGATACTGAAGTTGCGAAAAACATATTGCCTAGGAGCAAAGTAGAATGTTGAATTGCTAATCCCACAGTTTCTTAGGATCAAGATTTAGGTCCTTGTTATTTCCTTTACTAAATATTTTTATTTTTTTTATTTTGATTTACAATTATTATGCTTTTATATATAAAGGTCGGTTTTAATTTGATCTTAGTAGTGTTTAATGGACTGATGTGCAATTTTTGCTGGTTTGTGTTTTTGATTTGATAATTCTTGTCTTAAAAGATGATCATACTCATGCTAAGCTTAGGTTTTCAATCCATGTGAGTCCTACTACTGCTGCAAGTTGCTGTTATAGGGTGCTTTGTGTTTTTCTTTATATTTTCTTGGTTTGGGCTTTACAAGTTTATATTTTTGTCATGAAACTAGCATTAGAGTCCAAAGGTAATTGCAAGTCTTTTACAACTAATTTCTTGCAAAATTGACTATTTGTCTATTTTTATTTCTTCCTTACATATCGTGGAAGTATAAAGAAATATCAGTTGATTCCCCATAATTGGGCACATGCTTATGCCTAGATATTATTGGCCCATTTTGTTTTGAGTTATTATGCTCATGTCCTAAATAACGAAGTTGCAGTTTTGGTAGGTTCTACAATGGATATTTTGATGCTCATTAGTCATGTTGTATTTAGATTTTTATTTTCTGCTACTTTAAAGGGATTTATTTTTGTTTTTGTAGCTATACGTTCATTACAAGTATAGTGGAAACAACTAAAAAAATTATCCATAATTTTACATTCAAAAGAACAACATATGCACACTAGATACAATTTTTCTTTATAAATTATATAGCAATTGTTAACAAATGTCATCATTACAAAAAATCGTTGCTTTTATATTTGTCCTTGATCCAAAAAAAAAAAAAAAAAAGCAAAGTTCCCTTGTATTTATATAATCTAATCATAATGAAGTAACTTATTAATGATTAGGATGTGTGAGATCCTAGCATTTTCCATTTACATTGCCTTGCAGATAACAGAAACTAGGTTTTATTGCTTGTTTTATATTTTTGCTCATTCTAATTAATCATGGACTATATGATGTATGCAGGCTGCAGCTGGATGATGGCTTAGCATCTAATTGCAACACTAGGATGATTTTATATGAGGGCTTGCAGTTGGAAATCACACATTTGATGTCTACTCCAATGGGTCTTAAGGAGTTGGATGTGCTTTCGTAGTCTTTTTTTAGCAAATATTGTATAAATATTATATTTATTTTACTTATTGTATGAATTTATTTAGCTATACAATGCTAAATCAAAATCAAACTCTTTTTACTTTAACTAGAAAAATTAACTTATGAATTATATTATCCAAATCTCTATATTGGATTGAACTAAAACTGAAATATCTAATCCCTTAATTGGATTGTCTCGAAATTTTCGGGACAATATAATATAAAGATTTTTATTTCTGTTCCAGTTCTGGATCTTCGTAAAACAAAATCTCCAAAGTTCAATTCAATATCGTATATTTTTAAATTTTCGGATTGGACTGAACCGTGTTCAACTATATTTTCATACGTTAACTTATTAAAATAATATTTAAAATATGAAACTAAAATTATTAAATTTATCCATTAAATAAATTTAAATTATTTATCAATTAAGTATTTTAAATAATTTAATCATATTTAAGGCATCGAAACACACTCCCCCGTTTCTCTCTCTGAGAAATCTCGGCAATGGCTGCTCTACGGTATCTGGATTCTCTACGCAACGCTCATCCCGATCAAACTGAGTGGTGCCATTCGCTAGCAGATTTGTACCAGAAGAAACTCTGGCACCAGCTCACTCTCAAGCTCGAGGAGTTCGTTTCGCAGGCTGTCTTTAAGGTACAACTCCGCTCTCAACTTGGATGCTCTTTATCTTTGGAGAAAATTGGGATCTATAAGAATTTGGGAATTTTAGGATTGTTTTGAAATTCAACGGAGAATTCATTTTCTTCTCGGATAATTAGGGTCTTTATTTGGTGGAAGGTTGGATTTAAATACTAAGGGTTTGTAAATGAGATTATCAGGGTTTAAATTGGTTGAGATTATTAGATTTTCTACGTGCATTTCGATTTTGAAAATTTTTGGTCTTTCTAGCTCTTATTTATGCTTTTTTTTTTTTAATGTCCAGCTCTAACATCTGTATATTAATTTCAGGCTGGCGATGCTCTGATACAGTTATATCATAATTTTATATCGGATTTTGAGACCAAAATTAATCTTCTCAAGCTTGCACATTTTGCGGTTATAGTTTCTCGGCAATATAAAGAGAAAGAAGCTGCCATTAGCTATCTTGATGGGGTGATTGAAAAACTTCAAGCAACAAGAGAACAACGCAATGAAGAGCCAATTCTTTACATTAAGATGCAATTAGCTATCTTCAAGCTTGAGCAAGGGGATCAAAAAGAGTGCAAGAAGCTTCTAGAAGATGGAAAGAGTACACTAGACAATATGACTGATATTGATCCATCTGTCCATGCCATGTATTATTGGGTTGCTTCTCAGTACCATAAGTTTTGTCAAGAATTTGCAGAGTTCTACAAAAGCGCTCTTCTGTATCTGGCGTACACATCAGTTGAATCCCTCTCAGAATCATTTAGACTGGTACTTGTTTATATTTGAGTCTTTATTACAAAGGTCATAAGATGTCCTATTACATTTCTTTGTGTGCTGTCTTTCCGAAAGGAGGTTATATCATGTCGACTGAGGTTTCTTCTTTGCCCTCTTTTGTGAAAATCATTTTGCTTATATTATGTTGTGCCTGTGGAATGTAGCCTATAGAATATGATATTACTAATTTCTGTTTGGAAAAAATGCCCGCCTTTTTCCATGAAAGTGAAAATAATGATATAGCTGGAAAGGAACAGGTTCAAGTAGTAAAGCCTTGTCTTGCAACACAGAGCTAAGGTCGATATATATTTCCTCCATCCACATTTTTTTTTTCACAAATTTTATGAGTGCATTAAATAGTATGCAATTTTTTCTTTTATGCCCTTTATTGAATAGAATCCTTATATGTTTCTATAAATTTTATGGGGAAAAGTTGAATTAGTATTCAAGGGCAAAATAGTTATAAAAAGTAAAAAAAGTGTTAAAAATAGAAAAGAGACTACTTTTTGGGACATTCCAAAAAGGAAAATGTTCCAACTAAAATGTGATGTAGGGAGTATATATGAGCAGTTCAAGGTTATGGTGGTTCCATTTACCTTGCACTAGCTCTATTAAGTATTTGGCATGGCCATAAATTGGAGGCTTGCAAAACTTCAGTAGCCCCTTAACTGCAAATAGATTACACAATTTTACCAATGTCTCCAAAATTGAAATAGCTGCTGCTTACACTTGCAATAAGGTAAGTTTTAATAGTGCCACTGTATAATATTGGTTTCTAGTTATCAACATTAATGTGTATCTTTAGAGCAATGAATCTTGAAGCTTTAGTATTTTTTATCTGTTTAAAAGTTAGTGCTTGTGTGATGTAGGACGGATTTAGATAATCTATTCTACTTTGAAATTTTTAGAAATTAAAGGTTAGAATTGAAAATTCCAGGGCTGATTTTATAGAAATCAGATCTGCACAAGGATTAAGGAAAGGAAAAAAGGGAAAAAACTTCTAAGAGTCACACTTAGAAGGTCTAGGAGTCACACCTAGGGTTGAATTGAGTCACACAATTCTTAGTAATAATACAGGATTTATTTTATTGAATCTGAAAGTTGTCTAATAATGGTTACAAGCCTAAGTATTTATAGAGTTGAAACTAATCCAAAGCATGTTTGGATTAGGAATCCTACACTAGTTTTCCAACTAGAAAAACAAATTAATACTAACTAGGAAATACTAAACCCATACTAAATCCACTAAAACTCCTAAATAAAGACTGCAAAATAACAATAATAAAAAATCCTACTGTTCCAGCAATTTTGGAAATTACAGAAATACCCTCAGCCCTAATAAATCAGAATTCCTGCATTAATCAGACCTAATAGACTTCCCATTCAGCTTCCCCATCATCCCATATGTTCCAAACAAGTGCTTGCGCTTTTGAACCCTCTTTGGCACGATGTTTGTAAACATGTTGCCATCGTGCTCTATCATTTCTCCCCGGCTTGAAAGAACTCGACCCCGTCGAGTTAAAAGCAGGAAAACGATCATAAAGGTCTGGATCAAGCCTTTGTAGTTCTTCTTCGGTTATCAAAGTACAATCAGAATGTGGACGACCCACCCATTTGACCAAAAACTTTTGATAACCACCTCCTCTAGTAGAAACCACTTGATAGTCAACAATATCTTCTGTTTTTTCTTTTAGACGAGGTAATGGAGGGAGCCTAGCTACTTCTTGATTATGCACATAATCATTATCATCATGACCATGATATGAAGTAAGATCTTCAATATTGAAAATATTACTGATATTCATGTCTTGAGGAAGCTCAAGAACATAAGCATTTGAGCTTATTCTCTTTAAAATCTTGAAAGGACCCATCTTCCTTGAATGAAGCTTCTTGAAAACACCTTGAGGAAACCGTTCAGGCTTAATTCGAACCATCACCATGTCACCTTCTTGAAATTCAGCAAATCTGCGTTTTAAATCAGCATGTGCCTTGTATCCCTCATTGCTTATGGCAATCCGCCTTCGAACATCATCATGTATATCTTTGATGTGCCTACTAAAAACTTCGGCTTCAATACTAGGACGACTGTCAATAGGCAAAGAAACCAAGTCAATTGGTTTTCGCGGAATAGCCCCAGTAACGATCTCAAAAGGACTGCGTCCTGTGCTGCAATTGACGGAGCTGTTATAAGCAAATTCAGCAGTAGGAAGAATCTGATCCCAATTACGAACATGGTCACCAACACAACAACGAAGGAGATCACCCAAACTCCTATTAATTACCTCAGTTTGTCCATCTGTTTGGGGATGAAATGAGGAAGAAAATTTCAGTTTTGTATTTAACCTCCTCCACAAAGATTTCCAAAAATAGCTCATAAACTTGGAATCGCGATCTGAAACAATTGTTGTTGGTAATCCATGAAGTCGAACAACTTCATTGAGGAAGAGTTTAGCAATGTGAAGTGCATCAGCGGTCTTCGTACAAGGAATGAAATGAGCCATTTTAGAGTAGCGATCAACCACCACAAATATGGAGTCATGACCCCCCAAAGTTCTTGGCAACCCAAGTACAAAATCCATACTTAAATCTTGCCAAGGAGCATGTGGTATAGGTAATGGGGTATATAAACCTGTATTTTTCTTCTTGCCCTTGTATAGTTGACAAATCCTACACCTAGCAATGACCCTAGCAACATCTCGCTTCATGCTAGGCCAATAAAACCGATCTTCCACCATAGCAATGGTCTTATCTCGTCCAAAATGGCCTGCTGCCCCACCAGAATGCAATTCTTGAATCATCTCTTCACGTAGAGAAGTATTAGGCACACATAGTTGTGTCCCTCTAAAGAGATATCCATCATGCAGTGAAAAATTTGGATAATTAACATGCTGTCCAGTCAATAAATCTGCATATATAATGCTAAAATCCTTGCAAGTTGGATAATTGTCTTTAAGTAACTCAAAGCCCACAACTTGAATTGCCATTGACGTAAGAATTAGCATCACTCGACTAAGTGCATCTGCTGCCTTGTTCTCCACTCCAGCTGTATGCTTGATCACAAAAGAATATTCCTGCAAGAAAGCAACCCATTTGCCATGGCGAAAATTTAACTTCTTTTGGGAGTTGATGTACTTTAGGGCTTCATGGTCAGAATACAAAACAAATTCCTTAGAAATTAAATAATAACGCCAATGCCGAAGAGCCTGAACAACAGCATAGAATTCCTTGTCATAAGTTGAATATTTTTGCTCTGCCTCATTTAATTTCTCACTAAAATAAGCAATAGGGTGGCCTTCTTGACTTAATACTCCTCCAATGCCTACTTGAGAAGCATCACAAGCTACTTCAAACACTTTAGAAAAATCAGGCAGCTTTAAAACAGGAGCCTCAGTCATCCTCTTCTTGATTTCTTCAAAGGCTTTAGAAGCTTCCTTGGTCCACTCAAATTGACCCTTCTTCATACAGTTGGTAATAGGCGCCATTATAGTGCTGAAATTTCTTATGAATCGCCTATAGAATGTTGCCAAACCATGGAACCCTCGAACTTCTTGCAAAGTAGTAGGAATTGGCCATTCTTGAATAGCTTTAACTTTATCACCATCCACTTCTACGCCCCTTGAAGATACCACAAATCCCAAAAACACAACGCTTGAGGTCATAAAAGAACACTTTTTCAAATTAATATAGAGCTCCTCACGCCGGAGGACTCTCAAGACTTGTTGTAGATGAGAGAGATGTTCTTCTTTAGTCTTGCTATATATGAGAATGTCATCAAAATATACAACAAGAAAGCGACCAATGAAAGGTTGAAGGACTTGATTCATAAACCTCATGAAAGTACTCGGTGCATTAGAGAGGCCAAACGGCATGACTAACCATTCGTAAAGGCCATCCTTGGTCTTGAATGCAGTCTTCCATTCGTCACCGGGCCTAATTCGTAGTTGATGATATCCACTCCTTAGATCTATTTTTGAAAAGATAGTAGAACCAACCATGACATCAAGCATATCATCAAGACGAGGAATAGGAAACCTGTACTTCACAGTTATTTTATTAATGGCTCGGCTATCAATACACATGCGCCAACTACCATCTTTCTTTGGTGTGAGTAAAGCAGGGACAGCACACGGACTTAAGCTTTCACGAACAAACCCCTTTGAAAGTAGCTCATCCACTTGCCTTTTAAGCTCTTCGTGCTCGCTAGGACTCATACGATAGGCTGGTAGGTTTGGCAATTGAGACCCTGGAACGAGATCAATTGCATGCTGTATAGTGCGTAAAGGAGGAAGCTTGTTAGGCAATTCTTCTGGTGCTACATCAGAAAAATCCTACAATAAATTAGTCACTTCTGGGGGCAATTTTGGGACTGTTTCAGCTGCTGCTTCTTTCACTTCCCTTGCAATAACAGCTAGCATAATTTTGGTATCTTTACTTTCCACTTCAAACCGTCTCTTGGTTAGAATATGGAGTTGTTTCTTCTGACCTTCATTTTGAGATTTGGTTGAGGATGGATAGCTTTGCGCATACTTCCTAATATCAAGAGAGCTCATCGGCTTCAGGACGAAGGCTTTCTTTCCAATGGAAAAAGAATAGGTGTTCTCTTTTCCTTTATGATTCACATTTCGATCATAAAGCCATGGTCGACCAAGAAGAATATGAGCCACTTGCATTGGAACAACATCACAAAGTATAGAATCACTATAACCGCCACATTTAAAAGTAACAAGACAGTGACGAGTTACTGGGATAGTGGAGTTGTTGATCCAAGCCACTTTATAAGGATGTGGATGTGGTTCGGTTATGAGATTCAAACGCTCGACCGTGGAGGTCGACACCACATTCATGCAACTTCCACCATCAATGATTAACTTCTTTGCTTGATCACCGCAACGAACCAAGGTCTGAAATATTGAAGTGCGCTGCCAATCTTCTTCTTCTTCCACCTTTGGAGTGGCTAAAATGCGTCTCACCACTAAAAGTAATGTGTAATCAATGCCTTCATCTTGTAGATCATCATCCACATAATTTCCAAAGTCGCCCAAATTGTCCTCATAATCTTCTTGTGATAAGTATTCATCCATGAGTTCTTCTCCTATGTGCAAGTTCTGTTTCTTTGGACATTGATATCCCATGTGTCCAATTTCCCCGCATTTAAAGCATTCAATACTTTTACCTTTTGCATTTGTAACATTGGAGGAAGCAGGTTTTGAGTTGATGAAGCGATTAGGTGGTTGTGAAGTAGTAAGTTTATTGCTGCGATTTACCCCAAATCCTCTTTTAGTTGCTGCTTCCGCTGCTTGAAATCCAATTTTCCTGGTTGTGGGTTGGTTCAAACTTTCTTCTACATCAAGGGCCACATGATATATATGGTCTAAAGATGTTAGTTGCTGCCTAAACAATTCCTTCCTGATGTCCATTCGTAAACCAGCTTTGAACCGCGCCATAGTTTGCAGAGAGTCTTCCACAATTTGGCTACGAAGTGTTAATTCTTCAAATTTTTGCATATATTCAGCAACAGACATGCTGCCTTGTCTTAATGCATACAGCTGTTCCCTCATCTTTGGAAGATAGTTAAAAGGCATATATTTTTCTTTTAATTTAGTCTTCATCTCATCCCATGTTATTATTAATGGCTGTCCCGTTCCTTGCCATTCATTCTCAACACCATACCACCATAATTTTGCCAATCCCGTTAGTTTCATCTTGGCAAACCTCACCCTTCGATTATCATCCATATCATACCAATCAAAGTATGACTCGATACTACGCAACCAATCTGAAAATATTGTGGGATTTACACTGCCTTCAAAATCCGGGACATCTACCTTGACTTTCTTGGTGATATCTCCAGCTGTATCTTGTCCCTGATTTTGTAGGTTTTGATTAGCTTGCCGTTGTTCTCCACCATTCCTATGAGGGGCTGGTAGTGGCTGGTTAATTAGTGCAGCAGGTCTTTGGGGAATGACTTGAGCAGCATTTTGGTGAGCTTGAAACATTCTCCCCAATTCCTCCATCCTAGCTTCCAATGCATCAAGCCTATTATTTGTTGTGTTCATTCCACCAGTCAACTGACGTAATTCAGTTTGCAATTCTGCAGTTGTTGTCTCATAAGTTGCTTGCATCGCCTCAACCCTTGAATTCAGCTCAGCATTAGTCACCATTATTGCGGGGTTTTAATCAATAACTTCAAGGATCTTGAAGCTCTGATACCAAATTGATGTAGGACAGATTTAGATAATCTATTCTACTTTGAAATTTTTAGAAATTAAAGGTTAGAATTGAAAATTCCAGGGCTGATTTTATAGAAATCAGATCTGGACAAGGATTAAGGAAAGGAAAAAAGGGAAAAAACTTCTAAGAGTCACATTTAGAAGGTCTAGGAGTCACACCTAGGGTTGAATTGAGTCACACAATTCTTAGCAATAATGCAGGATTTATTTTATTGAATCTGAAAGTTGTCTAATAATGGTTACAAGCCTAAGTATTTATAGAGTTGAAACTAATCCAAAGCATGTTTGGATTAGGAATCCTACACTAGTTTTCCAACTAGAAAAACAAATTAATACTAACTAGGAAATACTAAACCCATACTAAATCCACTAAAACTCCTAAATAAAGACTGCAAAATAACAATAATAAAAAATCCTACTGTTCCAGCAATTCTGGAAATTACAGAAATACCCTCAGCCCTAATAAATCAGAATTCCTGCATTAATCAGACCTAATAGACTTCCCATTCAGCTTCCCCATCATCCCATATGTTCCAAACAAGTGCTTGCGCTTTTGAACCCTCTTTGGCACAACGTTTGTAAACATGTTGCCATCGTGCTCTATCATTGTGGGAATCAGACTGGAATTCAATTTATTAATGATGTGGTCCCTAAAAGGGATATTATGAGTATTGAAATATTGAAAATGGGAATGGTAGGATCCTGCTGTTGCAGTTGTTAGCACAATCAGTGGCTTTCTGATAGAATAAATTCCATGATTAAATGACTTAAATATCTCTCTGTGTACATCTTGAGATTTATTGCTTGTGAAATGTTCACAATTTGACTGTTTACTTGTGTATCTTTAGGATTTGGCTTTTGATCTTTCTCTTTCTGCGCTTTTGGGAGATAACATCTACAACTTTGGAGAACTGCTTGCTCATCCTGTTGTAAGAACATCTTCATAGTTCCTTTTTCCACAATATTTGTCCTTTGTGTTTGAAGTTTTGTCATTTGGGTTGGGGTGTTGGGGTTGCATGTTGAATATTTTGAGCTTTAGTGGATGTGGCTATTTGGCTTCAGTGATGTTGAAAGCCAGAGTTCCCAATGTTAGGTTTTAATAAACTGTCATGAACCCAAACCTTACTGTACTAGGTTGGAATAAGCCAAGACAATTTTTTGTCTGTTTGAGGAGTGTGGATCATTTTTTTTATTTGTTAGGTTTGCTTGCTATTTTGTTTTTTCTTCTTAAAAATTACTTTCTTATAAATTTTGATATTTTTTGGTAAACAATTGCAATGAAAGCATATTCAATAAATATATGAATTTCACTTTAACCAAGAAAACAATTAAAAGGCAATTATAATAAGAATTAATTTTCAGTCTTGTATATATATATATATATATATTTATATATTTATTTATTTATTTATTTATTTCAGATACCAAAACAAACATTACTGTTTTTTTTTTGGCTTCTAAAATAGCAAAAGAGCAACCAAACTAAAGATACATTTGCTAGTCATTCAGTGCTCAAAAATCCTTCTGAGTTTTTTTTTTTTTTTTTTATTTTTTTATTTTTTTTATTTTTTTATTTAAGTAATTTAGATGTTGGTCTAGAAATTATTCTCTAAGAATGACAGAAAGGAGCATTTCTGTGAATAAATGGGAGATCTTGAAGTTGATGTTTGTACCAAAAGAATCAATATCATGTAGGTGATATACTTATGATTTTGGGCATGTTTCCACTTTCTTGGCAACTTAACATTTCTGGAATTCCAAAGTTTTGGTTGCCCAAATCTCTTGCAAAAATGTTAAAATCAAATGGGTTATCCATTGATAGATAATTTTGCTTGTTCTTCTACCAATAAGTTAGAGTTTGTTTACAAAATGATGCAGCAGTGTATAAATCTCATGCTAGTCTCCAGTGAAAGATGCACTTGGTTTTATAGGAGTAGTTTGAGATGTAGTTCCAATGGCGTGGCTGTTTTATGTACTTTGTCGACCTAATGCACAAATCTACCCCAAATTGCATCATTTTGCAATTGTACCTTATTTTTAACTTTTTCCAATTTAGCCTTTTAGGGGTAAATTTGCAAATAAATTTTCAAATTGGCATAGAATTGTCTAAAGGTTATATTGCAAAATGACACAAAGAAAGTTCAGGGTAAATTTGTGCATTAGGCCTATTATTGTCTGCTATTTTTTTTTTTTTCCCCATTTATATGTTTGGGATGATGACCATCTGATCTTCCAACAGATCAAGAGTCTTCTGGGAACACAAGTTGAGTGGCTTTACTATATTCTTCAGGCCTTTAACTCTGGTGATCTAGTTCGTTATCAGGAATTGTGCCATGTGCACAATGCATCTCTGAGGGCCCAGCCGGCTTTAGTTGAGAATGAACAGAAGCTATTGGAAAAGATTAACATTCTTTGCCTGATGGAAATCATCTTTAGGTATCTTTTTAATTGAAATAAATCTTTACTGGCTTTGACTTGTAATTTGCATATGTCATGTTTAGGAAATTCAAAATTACCTGCATCGATTATGTACGGCTGAACTAAGACATACTTCCTTGCAGCCGTCCTTCTGAAGATCGAACTATTCCACTGAGTGTTATTGCTGACCGTACAAAGCTTTCCATTGAGGATGTGGAGCATCTTCTCATGAAGAGTCTTTCTGTAAGTCCCTCTTGTGATATTGAGTATTTCCTTATTTTTATGACTGCTGTTCTATTTTTGGATACATTTTCTATTAATGGAGGAGAAGAAAATAGTAAAATTATAAATAAAATTAAAAACTCTCTTATCATGATCATAAGGATATCATCTATAAATATCACAGTCCATCTATAGTGTGGCCACTTCAATAAATGTGGACTCTGTTATATTAAATGGAATATAAAAAAAGTGACCAACCAAATATTACAATGCTTGATATCTACTATTTGTTGCCCCATTGCAAACTAGATAAGCATGAATACAGGCAACAATTTGTATTGCAGACTATGATTGCCTTACAATAAGTTGATTTTTCTTTCTTATTCCTTGATTGAATAATGGTGTTCGGCTTTCAAGTTTGATTTTGTGTTGAACTCTGCACTGGTACTTGACAAGATAAAGTGCACTGAGGAATTTGGATATCCAGTTGGTAGTCTTCTATCTGCCTGATAAACATTTAATGTCTAGAAGTCCTAGTAATCCTGATCTTTAAAGGCACATGCTGCATTAAAGCACTAAAACCTCTAGGAACATAGCCACAAAGTAATGAAGTATGTCTGATTCAAGTTAAGCACGACTCCCATAGGAAAATGCAATTGCAGTCTGAAGTGACAGCCTAAATATAAAAACAGAGAGTCTGAGAATGAAAATATTGATTATCTTGTTTATCATAAGCTGAAAGCATTTATTTTCTATCCAACTTGATATAAAGAAGTTTTTGTGGCCGTGCGGGGTGGGATGTTAAGGGGAGAGAGAGAGGGAGAACCAACGTGGTTTATTTCTGGCCTCAATCAGTGACAGTGCTTTAGTGTATGCACTATGTTTTTGCCAACTATGCTTTTGATGGTGACAGAAGCTTTACCACAGTGTTCATGTTTCACCAGGCATGCTTTTGACTGCACAAAGGATTTTCACTTTCTCTCTCTCTCTCTCTCTCTATTTTTTCTTTTCTTTTTTTTTTTTTTGTAATCCAATGCACAGTTTGGTGGTTAAAAGAGTTCTACCACCGTAGTGTGCTTTATACATTGCCAGATGCTGTTTATGATATGGAGTTGATGTTATTTTTTAACATAAACACCTGTGTATTTAAGCATGTCTCACCTTCTCGAGCTTAGGAGTGGGAATTATGTTTTTCTCAGTATCTAAGCAGGTTTTCTTTTCCTTCAGGAAAAGGAATATTGAATTCCTTGAACCTACTTTCTAACAGAATCTGGAAAATCAATGGAGTTGGAGAATATAAGCAGAAATTGGTTTAAACAGGGCCCTAGCATGTAGATAATGTGGTTGCAATTCTAGTCAGGCCTTCTAACCATGTAATCTGGAAAATAAGTTATTTAGAATGAGGCCTCGCAGCCAAGCAAAATGAGCGCCAACTTGGAGTTAACTCACTCTTTTTAATAATAATAATAATAAAGTGATGCTGAGGAAAAGCAGTATTTTAGTATTTATGGTAATGAGATGAGAAATTTCTGAAAAGGTGAAAGAGCCTCCCTATTTGTTTACATGAGACCTATTTCTATTTGGTATATAAATTTGACAAAATTGCATAATATAATTTATTCTGACTACAGGATATGATTCACTAGTTTTTTTGTACGAGTTATTTTGTTTATGCCGATGGTTTTCTTACAATTATGATAATGTATGATTTACCACTGCCATGCATGTTAATTATTTGGCTGGAAAAATTGCAACTTCTCTAGTTTAAGCACACTGTTTTATTACAGGTGCATCTTATCGAGGGTATAATTGATCAAGTCGAGGGAACAGTACATGTCTCCTGGGTGCAACCAAGAGTTCTGGGGATTCCACAGGTCAAATCCGTGCGAGATCGACTGGATAATTGGCTGGATAAAGTGCACACTGCTTTATTATCCATCGAAGCAGAAACACCTGATCTAGTTGCATTGTGATTTTCTTTCTTTTGGCCAATTTCCCTTCTGTTTAATTCCTTTCTGCTCATTGTAACAATTTTTTAATCTGAAAGGGAAAATTCATAGGCAGCAAAGTGGAGAGATTAGTGTAAGTCTGCTTTGGCAGTAGTGCGAACATTGTTTGCTTCCTTTTCATATTTGCAGAATCGTTTTCCTGAATCAAAATTTTCTAAAAGAGCATCTGTGTACTTTCACTTCTAGTTTCAGTGCTAAGATGGCATGCCTAGAGATAATAGTGCATTATTCAAGTGAAGAACAGGTTCAACGTGGTCAAGTAAAAATCCAACTTCTACTGAGATTTTCTTCTGATTTATTTATTTATTTTGTGTTAGAAAAACATTGATGTAACTAGTACTCAGGGGAGTAAATTAAGATGAATGAAATTTATGATAAAAACATAATATAATATTAATGCGAGTAATTTATGTTTACTATTGATTAATGTAAGTAATTAAATTTAAAATAATATATATTTATAAATAATGGTAAAATTATATATGATTTATGTTTTCTTACCTTTGTTCTTGTATTAATTTTCTTATACATCATCCAAAATAAGGGTGGACATTGATTCGGTTTGAAAATCAAAAAACCAAAATTCAAAATTTGTAAAAATTTTTAAACCAAATAAACCCTTAAACCAAAATTTAAATTTCAAATAAACCCTTAAACCAAAATTTAAATTTCAGTGTGGTTCGATTGAAAATCGGTATTTAATTTTGGTTTTTACTTTTTTATATATAATATAATATAAAATTTTTAAATATATATTAATAATACATAAAATATGTAATACATAAAATAATTATTCATAAAATAATACATAATTTATAAATATATAAAATAATTTTTATAAAACAATATATAAATATATAAAATAAAAATAAAAATATATTTAAATATATAATTTCAGTTTTTTTTTTATCGGTTCAGTTTTTCAATATCTAAAACTGAACCGAAAATCAAAATTATCTAAAATCTCAAACAAAATACCAAATAACCAAATCAAATATAAAATTTTAGTTCATTTCGATTCAAAAATTCAGTCTGGTCGATTTTTGCCCACCTCTAATCCAGAATTCCATATCAATACTGGCCAAACCGAAGTTGCCAGCAGCTGCTTTACTAGCTTGTTAATGAATATAAAATAAAATGAAACGCGCTCTGACGTCCTTTTTTTTATGGATTATTCCTAAAACTTTCTTCCCAAATCAATGTCAAATTTTAGCACAATTTCCCTTAGATAAACTTGTACATAATTGTTATCTCAGCGTCCTTCAAAGGGCAAGCGAAATAAAAAATTCAACTTTTGAGACGGCCCTAGTAATTTTATCATAGAATTGATGTTGCATGAACAAATACAAAATAAACAGGTTACCTTATTTGAAAGAGCCAAAGCATTGATGATCACAATACCCTTTTTCTTTGTACATTTTTCATCTATTAAGCAAATGCAAACAATCATTCAAAATCACATCACTCTGCCCTGATGAATGGCGATGAGCTCAGATCAGTACTGTAAAATGAGTCCTCAGCTCCACCATAGTAATTATCCTCTTTCTCCTCATCCCACTTGAGAACCTCCCTTATGTACTTAAATGCCTCGTTGATGGTCACACGGTCTCTAGCCCTAGCTTGCCACACAAAAAGCTTACGACTTGTGAGGGAAGCATACAGATCTTTGAACTTCATTGCAACATAGTAGTATGCCTGGTGAGCCAGTGTTTGATTGTTGTGGTGAGGCCGCACTGGACTGAAGTCATTGAACCACTCACAGGCACTTAGTTGCACCCGATTAACCTTCTCTTCAAAAAGATCGTATTTGTTAAGTATCAAGACAAATGGAGTATCCTTAAAACAAGGGTGCTTGATCATAGTCTCAAACAGCTCTTTGCTTTGCATCATCTTGTTCTGTAGCAGTGTTCCACTGCCACCACTCTCAGGTGCAACCCACATCTGATCATAGTCAGAAAGGGCAACACAGAAAACGACTACACGCACATCTTCAAACATTTCCACCCATTTGCACCCCTCATTCATGCCCTTTGCATTTACCCTAATAAGTTGGTATCTGGAAAAAGTGCACAGAAAGTAATCAAATATTAGTCAGTAGCATTGGGGGGAAAAAGAAGGCATTACTGAACAAGATCAGACAGCAAAAGGCACAGAACTACTTGAAAACAAAAAACAAAACTACCATATAGATGAAAGAAAAGGTATTGGAGAAGTACTAGCCATAGATGCAGGCAACATGACGCCAGAGATTTAAAAAAAGAAAAAAAAACTGTGGTAGTTTTCCAGTCTTTTCCACTAAAAGGTTATCCTACAGTGTGTGCACATTCTTCCATCAAATATTCTACTTTTTCCTGGATACTGTCATGTCTGAATAGGACTTTTATTAACAAGTAAAGCAGTTATTATATGTGATTAGACTGAATGCTTTTAAAAAATTACTTTGTCAGAGGTGGTGGAGCTTCCATATTTTCTGTGTATGTTTCAGACATTGGACTGCGATCATCAAGAGAAAATTCTATGAAAGCCAAACCATTCCCTTGGGTAACCCCTTCTGCATAGAGAATATCACGCTCAGAAGGTTCATACTCATTGCTTGAGACCTCAACAGCCTGGAAGAAAAAAGATATATCATATATCTCATTAGTATAGGTTCAGTCCCAATCAGAGAAGCTATCACAGGGAAGACGCTGGATCACATAACAAAATAGAAAATTTGGTTAAGATAAGCAACCAGCGCAATGCAATCTAAGTACCTAAATTGTTCAGAATAAGAAAACGAGGAATTCAAATGAAATACCCGAGTTAAGAAGTACTCTGCAACATCTGGAAGAAAGTGAAGCTCATCTTTTCTTCTATATGTTTCCTGTATAGCAGGATCCTTCCACACTTCTTCAACCAATGGAGCATATTCGCGTGTTGCTGCAGGGAAAAATGCATCCAAATCTCCTGTGGCTATAATGTCCAACAGCCAGTCAGAGAAATGCTTCAATCTTGGGTTGATGGAATAGATACTCTGATTAGTTTCACTAAAGTCAACCTCACCATCTGAAGCAAAATTGAAATGATTACTACATGTTGAAGCCACTACAATAGTATTTAATTACCTTTTCTCTAAACTGCATGGAAGCTTACCAGTATCGTTATGATTACCTTTTCCCCCCTTTTAGAATAGGGAATTCTAATGTGAAATTTTTAACTCCATGTAATCCATAACCATCGAAAAGAGACACAAAGCAAGTAGCGAAACGTATAGCACACTTGCATTTTTATTAAAATCAGCATTTAAATTTTCAATAAAGAATCAAGTAAAAAAGACCCTAAATGAGCACATCAATACTACAAAGAACATTATTACCAAGTCTAGTTCTGCATAAGCTGTCTGCACTCACAAGCACAGGAGATCATTACTAGCAAACTGCAAAATACTACAATCAAGCTACAATAATACAACAAAAAAGATTGCTAGTAAAAAGTAGTTCAACAAAAGGCCACATGCACATGCAATGACAACTTAACATGGTTCACAACACACATAAAAGATTGTGGCAAAACCTAAAGTCTAGTCTCCAAGCCATTCCTAGAAAAAGTAATAGTTATCCTCCTTATCATCAAGATCATCTTCTTTCCTTTCATTAGAGTTAAGGTCTTTGCCTACTTCCAAATCTTATCACGTGGCCAATCTTGAATGACACTTTCCATTAAAGTAAGTTGTGTGGGCATAAATCCCACCACGGTCTCTCTGATATATTACATGTGTAATAGGAACAACCATATATAATCCCATACCAATTAATGATACACAATATTTGAGATTCACGGTGATCTTTTGTATAATAGTTAGTAACCATAGAAAAACAGACCTAAGCAATGCTTTTCCAAGTTTGGTCTCTCTTTCTCTCTCTCTCTCTCTCTCTCTATATATATATATATATAAATGATTCAGTCATTAAGTTTTTTCTGTGAAAAATAGCACTTCTATACCCTTTGTTGCACACAAAATTGCCAGTTTCTGCCAATGTCATCTTCAAAATACCTAGTGATCACACACACACACACACGTACAAGAGCAAAACTTCTGGCCATAGCTATTAAAGGCACATATGCGCTACAGCCTGCCCTATGACCTTTGACAAAGCCAAGATATAGTACATAAAAGTAAATTTAAAAGAAAATTCAGAACTAATACGTAATATTCGTGACAAATTCAGCATACCAAATCTCTTTATCCAAATTAACACATTAGTAGTAAAAAATTCAAGATATTAACTCTATTTAACACAATAACATTTAATATTCATAACAGAATGAAGAAATTAAACTCATTTAACCAAAACTATTCATATAATAAAAAATGAGTTCAAGTGTTGTTTAGAAATTTTTTTGCCATGTGTCAAGTAATTCTTTTACATGAAATATTATATAAAACTTTCACCAAGAGGATGCGACATTGGAATATAATCAAATAGATCACTTGCAGTTCCAAAATAATGTTTGGTAAAGTTGGAGGATGCAACCTAAAATATTAAACCAGTAGCTCAGAAGTGCTGCACATTAAGAACAATCAGGATAGATCTAATACTGAACAAACAGACCAGTAAAATACACAGTTACTCAATAAGAATGACAAAATGCTAACACAAAGGCCGAAAGGAACAACAAGCACAATAGAATCCTAGCTGGCCCTTACACCCATGTTACAGTATCCAACCCAAAAACACAATGAAAATGTCGAGGCTCATATACCGCACGAGTTTATACCAACATTAAGGCAACATTGGATCACTCAGAAATGGAAGTACATTAAAGATTTTAATGCAAAAAAAACAAATAAAAATTAAAATGTTACCTGCCTCCAAGCTTTGATCTTGGTAACCTAATTCCTTTATCCTAGACATTTCCTCCTCTTCAAAGCGTTCCCGTCCATCAAGCAAAATGCTAAGATATCTGTACATGTTGCTCTGGATCATCAGCTTGATTTCCTGCAGTTCTTCTCCAGTAAACTTATTTCCATACAAAAATTTGGCCTGTGGAGTGATATAAAGATTTCATCAGAGTTTGAAAAAAAAAAAAAAAAAAAAAAAAAGGGAAGAAGAAGAAGATATCAAGTTTCTATTGAACAGTTACATAGCATGTTCTGAAACTAGTTTTTTAGCCCACACATCTCAATTTAAAGTGATAATTTGATGGAGAATAGGAAGACAAGAAACTTCAAATTCAAGGATTCAAGCATAGAATTATGTGCTAGATTTAATATGGGATTTATTGGAGAAATTATAAAGTAATTTCAGCCTTTTTACAGTTATAATAGGTATATTTATATAATGCAGGTGCTGGTTAATTACTTCAGGTATTAAGGGCAGTTCTGTAATTTCCAGCATTGCTGGAAATCATTGTTCAATTTTTATTTTAGTAGTTTTTATTATTCAGTCTTTATTTAGGCGTTTTAGTGTGTTTAATATTTCCTAGTTAGTATTAATTTGTTTTTCTAGTTGGAGAACTAGTGTAGGATTCCTAATCCAAACATGTTTTCGATTAGTTTCAACTCTATAAATACCTAGGCTTGTAATCATTATTATTACAACTTTCAGATTCAATAAAATAAATCCTGCATTATTGCTAAGAATTGTGTGACTCAATTCAACCTTAGGTGTGACTCCTAGACCTTCTAAGTGTGACTCTTAGAAGTTTTTTCCCTTTTTCCCTTCCTTAATCAATGTCCAGATCTGATTCTTGTAAAATCAACCCTAGAATTTTCAATTTTAACCCTTTAATTTCTGAAAAATTCAAAGTAGAACAGATTATCTAAATCAGTCCTACATCATAATTATAGTTCGTTAGCTAATATATTTCTTATGAAATATTTGATTTAATTAGCGAAACATAATTATAAATGTATATTTGAATTCAAGTTTGTTATGTACTAATTAAATACATGGTGGAAACTTTTTTCCCTTTATATTTTTAGATTAAAAAGGTTTTTTCCTCGAATTATGAAAAATACTGTTAATTTTTTTAGAATGAAAAAACTACAAATTATAAATGGAGAAAGTAAAGTAAAAAAGAATAAATATATAAGATTAGGATATGAAGAAGTCATAAAACTTATATCTAGATATTACATGAAATCTTCTTACATAAAGTTTTGTATTAAATTCTCACATTAAACTAATAAAATCATTCTAAAATTAAAAGAACTATGTAATAGAGTGCTATTTGGCACTTTTAAGAGTTTGATTAGTAACAAAAGATAAAAGAATGGAGTAACAAGTGAGTTTAACCCATTTTTAGTATAAGATTGTTTGGACATGTGAGATGTAGACATAAGGAGGTCTCAGTCAGAGAGATCGAGCACATTGTTATAGAGGAGGAGAAGAAAGGAAGGGCAGGCCTAGACTAACCTGTAATAAACTATGATCTAGATAAATTACACCTATTTGAGGACGTAGTCCAAAATCGATTAGAGTAGAAACAAAAATCCATTTAGTCAACTCCAATTAGTTTTGGAATCAAGGTTGAGTAGTGTTTATACCTATATAAAAGGGAGAGATGACCTTTACTTTTCGTAATGAACAGTGAATATCCCTCTTCCTTTTGTCTTTTCATTTTATTTACAAGTTCACATCCATTTTATTTCCCCTTTTATATATATATAAATATATATATTGTATGTATGAACTATTGTGTACATTACTATGGTGACATTTTATTTACTTTATTTATAATATAATAAATTTTTCATTATACCTTACTACGACTTTGGCATTAACTTTCAATTATTTGAGGAACATAGCAATTAATTATGATTTAACATTTAATTACCAAGATCTAATTATGCTTATTAATATTAAAATTGAATAATAATAAAAAAAACAATTTACACTTTCAGGAGTTGTTCTTCAAATCAACTAATTGTTTCATTATTTTCTCAAATTACTTATGGTTAGTTAAATATCTCAATTTTTTGTCATTATTTTCAACACAAAATATTATTTTACAATATAAGTTTGATTATTGACAGATCAATTTATTTTCATTTGCACTAAAGTGTAATTTTATAATTGGCACATTGACTTGAAATGCCCCGAACTTTTCAACTTTTTATAATTCCATCATATCCTTTGAAAATAGGCTATTATAATCCAAACTTCTAAAATTATTTGCAATTGTACTCTTTGGTCCAAATTGGTCCTTTAAACTTTTTCCCTCTTGGTGGCATATGACATGGATTAAAAATATAAAAGATATATTACTATTTAGTCCCTTATATTTAATTTAATTGACAATTTCATTTGAGAAACAAATTAAATAGTTCTTCAAATTTATTTTTGTCAACAAAATAGTCTTCCTATTTAAAACAATTAAAATATTCCGTTACATAAATAAAACAAGACTAAAATACCATTGTATATACTATATGGTTATAAAATTTAATATACTATTCTCTCTAATTTTCTTTTATTTCTAATAAAATATCAAATATAAATTTTTTCTGAATTTTCACCTAATTTTTTCTTAAAAAAATTATTCAATATGTTTTAAATAATAAAAAAAAGATGTTTATTACAGATGACCAAAAAAAAAAAAAAAAAAGATTCTACACTATCAAAAAATATATAATCTTTCATTTTAATTATTTTGAATTGCATATAATTTTTTTACTTAAAATATTAGTTTTTTATATTATTAACTATTTTCTAAACTTTTTATAAGAAAAATTATGTTCTATTGAACTAAAAACTAAAAAAAATATTATCTAATCATATATCAAAATTAATTTTCGATCTAATTAGACTAAAAGGAAAAAAATTCACTAATCAACATGAATTTTTTTTTTTTTAATTTACATTCAAGGGTATTTTAGTACTTTATTATTAAATCTGCCCTTGATTGCTAAAAATTATTTTGAATAACAACAAAAAACTATTTTGTTAACAAAAACAAATGTGAGGAATCATTTAATTCGGTTATCAAAAAAGATGGATGAACTTATTAACTAAATTAAATACGAGGGACTAAATAGTAATATATCTTTTATATTTTAATCCATGTCATATGCCACCAGGAGAGAAAATTTAAAGGCCCAATTTTGACCAAATGGTACAGTTGTGAACAATTTTAGAAGTTGGGTATAATAGCATATTTTTAAAGGATAGTGCATGATTATAAAAAGCCAGAAAGTTCAGAATATTTTAGGTTGATAGGCCTTCATAATTTGCAAAACTATTGGTATTACAATTTTGCCATCAATTTCCAGATGTTAATTTTCCCTTTTATTTAGGGATATCCTTATATTTTTTAAATTACACTATCATTATTTGATTTTGATTAAGAATATTACAATTTGTATTCAATTCAATAAAAGTACGCAGTTATTTATTTTTTAATTATTATTCTATAATAAATCAATTAAAAATAGTACTTTGTTTTTCTAAATTGAACACCTAAATGTTAATTTTGACAAATAATTCCTTCCAATATTCCAATGAGTAAATATTATCAAATTAAGATAATTGGAATAATTTTGTATGCTTAAAACACTTTATTGTAAAAGAGTAACATTAAAGTTCAAACTAAACAACAGCAAAATTGAAAAAGTAACAATATTTATATTTTAGAATTTATGATTATAAGTATCTTGATCAAGTGGTATGTTGAATGTAAATTATTCAACACACAATGATTGTTTCCCTTATGCCTATACTATATCAAATAAATTAAGATAACTTTTACTTATTTTTATAAGTTAAAAATTTTCATAATTGATTGTTATTATTTAATACAAGCTAACACTATCTAAATACTATACTTCTCATTATTCTTAAAAACTGAACAGTAAATTTACAATTATTGTTCCATACTATTTATAGCAAATATATTATCAGCTTGTTTCAAGATTGCATTTACTTATATTATTTACAACATTTTTTGTTATATAAAGCTTTTCATGACTTGATTAACTATATCAAAATAGTATAAAATACATATTTAATTCTTTTCTTTTGTTACATGGGAAATATCTTATGATTGATTATAATATTCATTATTCATTTTCATGCCATAATAAAAAAAAAAATAAGCATAAAAAAGAATCTCAAAATCTTAATCGCATTAATTGATTTTTAAAAACTTTATTTTCAAGGTTTTCTATGTAAAAGTATTTTTAATTGGTTTAATCACAAAAACATTTTTTGGAAAATTAAATTATATCCAAAAACTTTCACAATAGAATATTTTACCCTAATTTTGAAAATCAGTTACAATTGTAACCATCTTATCAAAATGACACCTATCATTTTTGTTTTCAATTGGGAAGAGATTGATAAAAGGCTATAATAGAGTTGAATTCAATAACAAATGGCTGGGAAATATGATAGGTATGATAAATTAATTTTCATGTCAATTTTGACTAGATGGGTTGCAATTAATTTCTGAAATTAAAATAAAAGTCCATTTTAAACATTTTGATATAATTGTAATTTTTTGAAAAGATTTGTGTTTTTAATAATTGGTTCATTTAATTTATAATAATTGAATTTATTATTTATATATGTAGCTGAAAAATTGCATTTCATATAAGAATATCATTTTATAAAAATATGTCAAATAGAATTTATAATATTATTTTATTGCTTGCAATTATTTTAGTTATTAAAAAATATAAATGATTTATAGTTGGACTCCACATGGGAAGCAGGTGGAAGTCCAACCAGTAAATATAATAGATTATTACAGTGGCAGCTTACAAAATTGAACCTGAACTCTTATTTAAATCATTTTACAGTTTAAGTTGCCTATATGTCACACACATCACACCATTGAATACTGTCAGTTCATTTTTCTCTTCTTTTTTTTTTTTTTTTTTTTTAAATACTTTTCATCATTCTTTTAAAGATTTTTTTTTTTTTTTTAAATTTGAAATCAATTTTGATTGATGGCAGAAAAAGAGGGAATGAGGGAAGACAACGTTTAGAAAGAGCATAGTTGTTAAAGGCGCGTCCGACTGAGGCGCAAGGCGCACCGCCAGCGCCTTAAAATGCCAAAGGCGGGCGCTATCACAAAGGCGCGTGCCTTGGTGCGCCTTGCGCTATAGCCAAGGTGCACTTAAGGCGTGCCTTTGTGACAAAAAGTCCTTTAGTATGTAATTTTTTTTTTTAAATATAACAGCTGAACAAAAAAAAGAAATAGGAGATTAAAAGAAACGTATCAGCAGCCTCTATTAACCAGAAGCTACACCGCCTGCCCATCTCGCAAAGAAAAAAAGAAAGAAAGAAAGAAGGCAAGAAGAAGACCGGCTCTTCCTTTAACCAGCCAGGTATGTTCTTTCTTCAATCTCTTCTTCTTCTTCCTCTTCCCCCCCACCACTAAATCCTAACCAAATCTGCTCTCTTTCTTTAAACCATTTTCTTCTTTTCTTTGTTTCTAATCATTTGAGGTCAGATTTTGATTTTTGTTTTTGGGTATTGGTATCGGGTATTTTTTGGGTTTTTTCTAGGCTGTTTTTTGGGTATTTTCTGGGTATTCATTAATGGGTATTTTTAAGATCATATGCTTTAGTTCTTGTATATGGGTGATTTTATTGGGTGCTTTTTTTTTATTTTCTGAGTATTTGTTATTGGTATTTTTATTGGGTATTTGTTGGTTATTTTCTTATTTTTTGGTTGGGTATTTTCTAAATTGATTGTTGCTGTGATATTATCATTATTTAATATTTATAATTAAGAATTGAGTATATTGAATTTTGTTTATAATTTAATAATAATTTGTTTATAATTTAATATTTATAATTTAATTTTAATTTAGTTGTGTTTTAATTTCATTTTTTAAGTTGGGTGTACTGATTTGGATATACTGATTATATGATTTCAGCCTATTTTATTGCTGCATCATGGACATGAGTATGGCTTCGACGGCTTCTAGTACTCGATCAAAAGATCCGGGATGGAAGTATGTCTGAATGAAAACACCAAATAACACAAACAACTTGATTTGTGATTTTTGTAAAAGAGTTACAAAAGGAGGTATTCACCATGCTAAACAACATATTGTTGGAGGATATCGAAATGCTAAGGCTTGCACAAGATGCCCACCTCATGTACGTGATGAATTAAAAAAATAAATAGAGAATAAGGCTGCTGAATCTAATCTTGAAAGAACTTCAAATCCAGACTTTGATGATGTAGTTACTTATGGTGATGATGAGGACTTGGATTATATTGGAGCTAGCAAAGGCTCAAAAGAGAGTGTTAAATCAGTGAATATGCAAAAGAGGCCAAGGCAAAAGGTCCAATGGATGTGTATTTCATTCCTAACGCAGAAAAGGTGGTTCAAAGTAGGAAAGGTGGAAAGAACATGAAGCAAAATACGATAAATGAGACATACAAAAAGGAATTACGAGAAAAAGCTTGTAGAGACATAGCTCGATGGATGTATGATGCTACAATTCCTTTTAATGCTGTTAATTATGCTAGTTTTGAGGTGATGGTAGAGTCTATAGGTCAATATGGTGTAGGCATGAAACCACCTAGCTATCATGAGGTGCGGGTTCCTTTATTAAAAAGGGAAGTTGATAGTGTAACAAATATGATGAAGTCTTATGAAGAAGAATGGGCAAAATATGGTTGTTCTATCATGGCCGACAGATGGACAGACAGAAAAAATAGGACTCTCATTAACTTTTCAGTAAATTCGCCTAAAGGATTAGTTTTCTTGGAGTCTATTGATGCTTCTGATTATGCAAAGACTGGAAAGAAATTGTTTGAATTGTTAGATAGATTTGTGGAGCGTGTGGAGAGGCAAATGTGATTTAAGTTGTTACTGATAATGCAAGTGCCAATGTGCTTGCAGGTAAGAAACTCTTTTTCATTTTCAATTCATTTTTTAAGTTGTTAAGCCTTAAGGTATAATAAACTTAACTAGTTCAATTTTTTTTATAGGAAAACTATTGGAAGCAAAAAAACAACACTTGTATTGAACTCCTTATGCTTCTCATTGCATTGACTTGATCCTAGAAGATATCGAGAAGTTGTCTAATTTCAAAGAAACATTGAAGTAGGCAATGAGTTTGAATGGCTATATTTATGTTCGTCCTGGTGTGGTGAATTTGTTAAGGCATTTCACAAGACAGAGACAGCTTCTACGGGCTAGTGTCACAAGATTTGCTACTGCTTTTCTCACTCTTCAAAGGATACACAAGCAAAAGCACAATTTAAGAAAAATGTTCACTTCAAATGAACGGTTAACTAGTAAATGGGCAAAAGAATCTGCTGGTAAGAAGATCACTAAAATTATCTTGATGCCTAGATTGTGGACCAGTATTTTGTACATCTTGAAGATATACAGTCCTCTAGTTTGTGTTCTTAGATTGGTTGATGGTGAAAAAAAGCCTGCAATGGGATATATTTATGAGGCTATGGATAGGGCTAAAGAAACTATTATGAAGTGTTTTAATGAAAAAGAAGAAAGTACAAGGCAGTTTTTGAGATCATTGACAATAGATGGGATTGCCAACTTCACCGACCTTTGCATGCAGCAGGATATTATTTGAATCCCAAGTTCTTTATTCAAACACCAATATATCTGAAGATAAAGAAGCTATGTTGGGTCTGTATAAAACCTTGGAAAGACTGGTTCCAAGCCATGCAGAGCAAGACAAAATTATTGATCAACTCATTTTATATCGAAATGCGGAAGAGCTGTTTGGGATGGAGTTGGCTATTAGGCATAGAAAGACAAAATCTCCAGGTGTGTGTGTATATATATATATATATATATATATATATATATATTAAATTAAATCCTTCTAAGTAAGAAGATTAGTTTGAAACTTAGAATCATTTATTAATCAAACACATGCTCTTTGATAGTTGAATGGTGGCAATCTTATGGATCGTCAACTCCAAATTTGCAAAATTTTGCTATCAAAGTGCTTAGCCTCATTTGTAGTGCATCTAGTTGTGAGCGCAATTGGAGTATATTTGAGCATGTAAGTAATTAAAATAATGTCTTTATGTTAGTTTAAAAGTATGATGTTCAAATTGTTATATATCATACTAATTAAATTATTGTGATATGTTGTAGATTCATAGCAAAAAAAGAAATAGGCTAGCTCAACAATGTTTAAATAATTTGGTGTTTGTGAAATACAACCAGACGTTAAAACGTCAATATGATGCACGGGACCACATTGTCCCTATCTCTTTGAAGGATATAGATCATAGTAACGAATGGTTGATGGGTTGAGTGGATGGAGAATCGGATGATGAAGATAAATTGGTGTTTGATGGTGATGATTTGACATGGGTTGCGGTTGCTAGAGCTAGTGGAGTTGAAGAGGAGCCATATCTAACTAGAGGCAAAAAATGTCACATCTTCTCATATGAGAGCCAACCCTCCTCTAATACCTAGAGACGAGGAAGAAAATGATTTGGAGGAAGATGATGAAGAAAAAGAAGAGGAAATTGGAAATGATCAACTTGAATTTGATGATGATGATGATGAAGATAGTATTGAGCTCGATGATGATTGATTGTGCTTAAGTGTCTTAAGAATGGATGCTTTTTAGTATTAGTGGGATTTGAAGTAGGAACCCTATGTTTTTTGCATTAGAAACCTTTATTGCTAAGTTTAATATGTGTGTTTTGTTTGTTTTGGTCATAAGTTATGTGTTTTAAATACTTATATAGTAATAGTCATATTATTATATATGCTTGTTAGTAGGAAATTTTTTTTTATTTTTTATTTTTTATTTTTTATTTTTTATTTTTGCACCTTATGTCGATCAAGCGCGCGCCTGCGCCTTGCGCCTAGGCTATAAGACCCCTTTGCGCCTTTGTGCGCCTTGCACCTTTAATAACTATGAGAAAGAGTCATCCCATCCCAAACTACAACCAACTTGGTTGTGACCATACAAGATTCAACAAAAACAGAGTTGTAATTTCAAAATCACAAATACCACGACTAATCGAAGATGTCAAGGATGATGTCTAGCTTATTACATAAATGCTATTGAGGAAAGCAAGAACAAGGATAAAAATCTTTGCTTCCAATTTTGAGTCTGACAACAAAGAGGGAAACAAAAAAGGGGAAAAAAGAAAGGAATTTGGATATTAGGTTGCGAAAATGAAGGTAAGAAGTCCGAGTAGTCAATGGTAAAAATAAAGCAACCTTGGTTGTCAATATTAAAGTGGAGAGAAGCCCAACCATCTTTAACGCTATCCAATACTTATTCTACACTTTGGTTTCATTTTGGCCCCTGATTGGGACTTCAATTTTTTTTTTGTCAGCTTATCCAAATGCAATTGACTAGAACTCATTAGTTCTTTCTATTTTCTAATTTCATGTTAGTGGTTTAGGTTTTCTTTAATACTACTATGCAATATTAGATGTTATGATATTATTCAAAGCTTTAGATGTTATGATATTATTCAAAGCACTGTAAATTAGATATAACACAGCATGTTTGGTTCAATAATAGTGATAAACAACCCGACAGTCGATTAAGTGCTAGAATCTTGCAATCAATGGTTGAAGTACCTAAAGGTAGCAAAAACCTTAACTTTCAACGTTTTAGTTATAAACTTTTTTACCTTTGAATTTTGAAAAATGATCCCAACCACTAAGTTCACCAAACACCAACCACTTATCTAAAAATGCACTAAGAGCTTGTTTGGTTCAATGGTGTGGTTGTTAATTGTTTGTTTGGTTCAATGGTCGAGATAAACAAGTTGTTAATTGTTTGTTTGGTTCAACGATAGAGATAAACAAGTTATTAATTGTTTGTTTGGTTCAACGATAAAGATAAACAACCTCACAGTCAACAATTGCTAGAAGCTTGAAATCAATGGTTGAAGTGCCCAAAGCTAACAAACCTACTTTCATCATTCAGTTATAATTTTTTATGGTTGAGTTTTGAAAAATTGCTCCAACTACTAAGTTCACCAAATATCCTTAACTAGCAGCTGGAAGTCCAAACACTAACCACTTATCTAAACATGTACTAAGAGGCTGTTTGGTTCATCAATTATGGTCAATTGTTAATTCTTAGCTGTCTAATGGTGGTGATTAGCAGCTTGTGATTGAAGAATCAAACGCTAACAATTATATACATCATCTTTCAACATTTCAACTATATTTTTGAACCATGGATCACTGGATTTTGAAATGCTTCTTAATCACAATTTTTATCAAAGATTCCAAAACAATGATTGAGAACTGGAATGCCAAAACAATGGCTTCCAATCACTCATCCAAATGAGCCCTAAATGTGCTTATAATTTTAGTCTTATTATTTAATTTATTTAAAATAAATAAATAAATTAGAGCCAAATGATAAACAAAAACATTTCACATGTTTGGGAATTTATAATAAATAAACGGTGATGTGAAGCATGAGTAAATTTTAATTTTAATTTTCACAATAAAATGAATAAATGTGCTTAATTACAAAATTCTTTAAATTCAAAAAATTTGCTAACACTAATATTTACTTTAGCTATCAATAGTGTTAATATGTTGTGTATTAATCAAATTTGTGTTTTAATATTAATATCAGTTATTTAAAGGAACTTTTTAAATTGTTCATCTATACAATTGTACATGGTCCTATATAGTTTGAGACCATAACAACAAAACAGATATCAATAATGTTTCCAATACCATTATTTAAGATCTTAGTTCAGGAGTTGAGGTTCCACAGAATACACACTTCGAATACCTCAGATTCATCACAAAGAGATCAAAGATGCATAGAGGATGTTACACAAAGGATCAAGTAAGGAGGATGAAGTGGCAAAGTGCAACAAATAGAGGTGGCATTTGGATCGAGTAAGATGGGTTCAGTCAGGTTTTGCCTTTTTCATATTGGGTTACTGCAGTATGCTTCAAGTTTTAGGTTACACATCAGGAGGGTCAATTATCAAAGGTTTGGTCGAGTCAGGTCACTTGTAAGATTGTTTCTTAGAAAAATAATGAGTTTTGAACTAAATTGATGCAGTGATAACAACTCAGAGTAAAAAATTCATGTTTAAGTCAAATATCGTGCCAATAAATTTAAGAATATTTTACTACTTTATCTCGAAAACCTAATATCTCATACTATCTTCAACTTATAGTTATTTAAGTTGATGTCATATTTAAATTGTTTAAAGCCATTGGACAAGTAGCAAAATAATCAAGTGCCTTCCCAGTGGTGCAAAAAATTAAGGGTTCAAACCGTAATATCCCCTTCCCCTTTAAAGAATTTCTAATATACCAAAAGTAATTATTTGTAATTCAAATACATATTTATAATTATCATAATAATGAAGAATAAGAATTGTACTTTAAACTTTATATAGTAACTCTTAACAATACATAAAAAGAAAAAAGGAAAAACATTATATAATTTGTCAAGTGAATTTTTAATTTAACTACTTAAATAAATAATTATTCAAAAATAATCATTGAAAAGGGTGAATGGTTATTACATATACTTGTTTAATATTTTAAAATTTAAAATTAACTTTTTAAAAATAATTCGAGTCAATTTGCAACCCAACCTTCAAAATTCACAGGTTGTTCAGGTTCAGGTCTTTCAACTTTATTATGGGTTCAATTGGGTTTTAGATCACCTCAAGTTGAGCAGGTTCAAGATTTCCTATGCAATTGCAAAATACCATAAGCTAAGAAAACAATTGATTTAAGTTGACCTATAATGAAAACATAGTCAATGTTTTGAGAGCAAAGCAAGGTAACCATGGGATAACCGTGAGTTGACTCAATGAATCATTTAAATATGATTTAGACGAGATATTCAAATCAAATCCAAAAAAAAAAACAAAGAACGAAAGGCCATACCTGCTTGAAGATAGTGCTAGTTCCAGAGCCTTGAAGGCCAAGCAAAAGAAGTTTCTGCACTTTTTTGGGCTCTAAATAATTGGGAACAGTAGTGTAATTACTAGCCTCATCTCTCTGTCCATGTGGTTGACCATGGGGCACAGGCAAAGAGAGCAGTGCACAAACAAACCGCGTTGATGCCTGTCTAGCAAAGAGCAAAATCCACAATGTTTCATAAAGGAGATGATGATATGATAATGGCATTTCTTAATTGCTATGAGTTTTGTAATATGTACCTTCTCCCAAATGTTTCCCCTGATATTATTTTGACCTTCCTCTTCATAACGCCCATCATCATAGACCCAGAAATGAGTGTCACGTGGGCACTGCACATTTGCTAGCTAAAAAAGATTAAGAAACAAGGTTATTAGTTTCCAATAACTATAAACTAGAGTGACTAAAACACAATAAGCGAAGGACCTATTATTTATTATTTGTGAGAACATGATCACATGATATAAAGAACCATTTGAAGGAATACAATAATCCTATACGTAACTACCATTTATGTAACAAGAATGTTAACATTAAAATGGATTTTTGCAAAGTATGACCTACATTGAATCTAATATGATGATACAACAAGCAAGGCACATTCACCTAGGTGTTGAGTTTGTGGCTGATATTTAATAGAGGAAATATTGTTCACTAAAGTGCCCCTAAAAAGGGGAGTAAATTTCTTGAGGGGAGGGCCATTAGTCTCCTCTTAGTATTATAAATATTGATAGTCAATGGCAGTTCTTATTATTGGGTGTTATTTTTGTAATTATAAGTTCTTTCTAGTCCTATTTGTATACGGAGTAACTCTAGTGTGTCTATAAATAGTGATCCAAATAAGAAAATCAAGAAAATTCAAATTCAAAGACAAGAATTTTAGTTATGATCCCTATTTTATCTAGGATTTATTTCAAATATAGATATTTTCAGTCCTTTAGAGTCTTTTTATATGTCTACTAAATAAATTACTAGTTGGTCCATTAATTTAAGTGGTCCATTAATTTAAGTCTAAGGGGCAATCCTATAAGTTCCAGTGTTACTAGAAAATTTATACAGATCTTTTAGGAGACTTTAGTTTCATTTTAGGATCTTAGCTTGAGTCCTTATTACCTAGGGATAACATTATTCTTAGTTTTTTAGGAATTCCGTTGGAGGATTAGGACTAATCTTGGATTTTGTTTACCTTTTAGAAGTTTGGGTCTATAACACTATTTGTACTGCTTTTTTTTTTTTTTTTTTTAAGTTTTCATTAAATAAAATTACAGCAAATTATGCTTTTATCTTCAAGTTGTGAGAGGAATGAGTCCTAGAAATGGTTATAAATTTTAACGTATTGGCCTTCATGTATTGGGTTTTTAGCCTATCGACACAATATTCCCCATTACAAATATGGGCAATTGGAAATCACATCTTTTTAAATGAATTTACGAATTTTGAAATGAGTGATTTTCTTTTGCCATACATTTGTCATTGTAAATTATTAGACACTCAAGATTACAATGATATTTAGTTGAAATATTTGCTTAATATTTATTTGAGTCACTTTGCAAAAATTTGAAAAAATCATTCACTATAGTGGCAGCTGATTCAATCTGATACCCTTACATGGTTTCCAATTCTGAAACTGTTTCCAAAATCATTAGTTAAAATCCCTAGATCCTATCAACGTGATGCCAGTAGTTTATTTTGTTTATTTAATTTTCTAAATTAATCAGATCTGCATACTAAATTTCAACCTAATTGTTCATTTTCCCTACAAGCCCTGGCCCTGCTTTCCAAAAATGAAGTTGTCCCAAGCTGTCCTACATCAAATATACATGTAATATTCTCCCCTCAATACCAGAAAATATAAGCAGCTAGCAACTATCCGTAGACATAGGCACCCTCCAAACCATGTCAAAAATTTAGTGATCGTTTTTTATTCTCTTTTCTAATATATGTGTGCACTCGCGCTGCTGTGGGTTTTGCAGCAACGCCAGGTGCACTTCAAACATTCTAGGTATGCATCTACCATTAGGTGAAAATTAGTGCAAACTTTATGCAATCCATTAGATTTTTTTCATATTTGTAGAAATTTTTAAGCTAGTTGCAATGATGCACCCAGTTTTTTTTCCTTGCATTGTTAGAAGGATAAAAAGCCTAAAAGATCAAAGGGCAGCATCCAAATGGCACTACAAGGAAGGGAAAATAT
This sequence comes from Reutealis trisperma, assembly GCA_947687605.1. Classification (NCBI taxonomy): domain Eukaryota; kingdom Viridiplantae; phylum Streptophyta; class Magnoliopsida; order Malpighiales; family Euphorbiaceae; genus Reutealis; species Reutealis trisperma. Next base: position 316,051 of record CANTUT010000896.1, read on the forward strand.
AATCTGCAAATGATATTTAGTGAATAAATGACTAATTTAAACATTACAGTGCATCATCCTTCAATTGTAATGGTGCTTCAACCTTTATAAAATGTTATATTAGCAACAAAGACAACTATAAAGATTCTGATACTTATAATGCATGCTGGTAGAGTAAGTTTGAAAAACTTTGTTATCATCATTACTACATAATTAGGCATATTTTAGAGGTGATAAGAATAATTTTGTTTTTCAACTTTTACATGAGTTCATTAGTTTTGTACTTGTTCACATGCAATTTTATTATTAGATACAAGTTTAAAGAAATTTCAACTATGCAGGATATCTAAATATTTCCTTTTTGCAATACGTTTGGCCTTTTACCTATTATGAGTTGCAAATCATTCTCTTATAATCCATCCAACATTTTATTTCAAAAATGTGCATACAACCTTGCCCACATCTGCACATTCTACACCTAGGCTTCAAGGTCTTAGGTGTTTAAGTGTAGTACCTCTTCTGTTTTCACAATACTTTGGAGGACTGCTACCCTTTAATGTTTCTCAGAACTTCCTCAAGTTTTTCACAGTTTGGCTCATTGCAACCTTAGCTGCTAACTGCCTTCCTAGATTTTGCTCAGATAACAACTTTATCTGGACCCAGAGTTTGTTTCCAGAAATATCTCGTCTATGTGTCACAACTTTATGCATGTCAAATAGCCTATATAAGCACTGCAGTCTTCACCTTCAAGGACTAACCTTTAGAAATTCTTTCCTAATCTAGTAGTAATAGGATGGTAGAGTGATCATGGGAAATATAAAAAATTCTAACGCACCCCTTTTCTACAACAAACAGATGAGTACATATTTTTCTGATAACATCATTTTTTTCATTTCTGTCAGTACTAAGAGTTCAAAATATTACCTACACATCTCAGAGGTGTCTTTTTGCTAGTTGAGCTAAAGCTGAGAGCAATTGATAATATCACTAACAGAGAAACACCCAAGGAAACAATCCAATTTATTCAATCACAAATCAGGAACTGGACATCAAAGTAAACTTAGAAAGATTTCCTCCAATCCATTTGCGGTTGATTATTTAAATGGAAGGGTGAAACAAAACCTATATCACTGTAATGACTAAAAAACATAAATCATGATAAGAACACCTTGCATGTTGAGCCTGGAAATATAAATATATGGGATAAAGAGATAAATGTAAACAAGTTACTCCATGTCTGGAGTAACAAACTAAATGTTGCCATTTTCAACGTAAGAAAGAACTAGAATGTAATTAATGCAACATTCTAAGAAAACAAGAAGACTTACTTTTAGTACCCTCAGTTCGAGTTTGGTTATTTCTCGGCCATTAATATAAACCTCAGTATTGCCATTGCTTGCATCTGAACTGAGTTTTCCTGTGAAATTTAAGTTTGAACTGATGACCCTATCCGGTTTTTCCCCTTCCTGTAATATCAGCAACTTAAGATGTTAAAGCAGAGTTTCCACAGAATACAAATCCAAAGAAGTTTCTAAAAATCTAACAAGTGAAATTAGATAACGCTAAGTAGAAAGGAACTATATACTCACTTTTCCCCAGAGACCAGATTCCTTATCGTACCAATATCTTCCAGGCTTGAGTTTTCTTGGAGGTAATGGACATCCAAGTAATTCTGCCATCTCTTCTGGCTTAAGAGGGAATCCATTGACAATCAGCTGCTCTGGTCGAAGTTGATTAGCAGAGCATTCTTTCTCTGCTTTCATTATCTGCTTAACTTCCAAAGGACTGAGCAATCGAGATAATAACCTAGAATGTTTACCTAACTTGAACCGCTTAGATTCATCAATTGGTTGACCAATGCAAGTTACACACTTACGCCCTTCAGGCATTGATCCCATAGCCCTAAGCACACAATTGCTACAATACTTAGCATCACAAACCAGGCATGACTCCTTGGTTTCCCACTTGCCTTTTCCACACCTGTAACAGACTCTAGTCTTTTTCTTCTTTCCTTTTGAAACTCCAACATACTCAGAATAATAAGGCTTCTCCAAAACAACATCTTTGCTCTCAGATCTATCAACTGTATTAAAGGTAACAACGGGTACCCTTTTGACTTCATGAACCACCTGATTTGAAGGAGGAATATGGACTGATCCTGGAGAAGGAGAAGCTGAAGCTGAAGAAAAATCAGGGTTTTGCAAGACAGAGACTACAGACTCTGAACTAGCTGATGCTCTGGGAGTCTGAGTAGGTGAACTTGTGACACCAGCTATATAAGACACGGGCAAAGGAATCGGTTCAATCACTGCTAGATTTGTAGCCGCCGCCGATCTTTGAGATTCTGAAAGTGGCTGTGCAGTTGGGATTGAGTTGGAACTCAAATCAACAGGTTCAACTTTTGGAACTTTGTAAGAAATTGGCGGGCCATCATATTCTAAAGCTATGGAGTAATCGAGTTTAGTATCATCATCTTGTTCAGGAAGAGAAGTTCCAGGAGGAAGCATCTTCTTAACCAATTCCCTCCAGCTCTCTCCCTCTTTTTGCTCCATTTTCTACCAAACACTGTACATTACAATTATGAATAACAATATATTCATCCAAACCTGATCAAGAATTCAACCCGAATTCAAACAAAGAAACATTCAATTTTGAAATATAACCAAATTCAACCCTTACACCTAAAAACTCACATAAAAATCAAACCAACTCATAGTCAAAATCAAATGCCCATTTATACTAGTCAAAATATAATAGATAAAGGACAGATTGAGAATAAAACAAAGAGAGAGACTGCGAGCGAGGGGTAAAATGATCGGCGTCTAAAGTGTAGATATTTTAGGGAGGACGACAGCGGCTGGGGTTGGGACGGTTTTGTCAAATTCGAATCCAACCAGCTTAAAAATAAAATATTTGCCAACTTTGGATTGAATCGAATTATACTGGATTGAGCACCAATTGATTCGATTTTTAAATTGAACTGAGCTGGTCCAATCTAATAAATGGAAATTTTTATAATAAAAAATAAAACTGAACCAAATTATATGAAAAATTAAAATTGAATCGAACCAAAAAATCGATTCAACTCAATTTGACAGTTCAGTTTTGGATTTATTAATGGGCTTTTTCTTATTCTTAAACCTATTATTATTTGTGGACTGATTAATTTTATTTTTTATTTGATACATAAAAATTTAATTTCTTAATATATTTATATTTAAATAACTTTAATTTATTTTAAAATCATATATATTTTTCAGTATAATTTTCAATATAATCAATACTTTTTATTTAATTATTGAAAAAAATTGAAATATGTTATAAATATAATGGAGAAAACAAGAACAAAGAATATAGAGAAGAGAATAGTTTTATAGTTATTCCATTCAATAGTATTAAACCATTTATATAAAATACAGAAAGAGAGAAATATGAAACTTTTCTAATAAGGAAAATACAATCAATACTAATATGGAAACTAGAATATTCATGTATATGAAAAGACATCAATCAAATCCTATAATATATTATAATACTCCACCTTGATGTTTTTTACAAAGAATATGTCTCGTCAAAACCTTACTAAGAAAAAAAAACTATATAGGAAAAAATTTTAGTGAAGGAAAAAGAGTACATATTTGCGCCATAACACTGCCTCGTTAAAAATCTTGCTAGAAAAATCCAATAAGACAAAACCTAGACTACGGGAAAAAGAGTACAATGTACGAAAATCTCCTCATCATAAAAACATGATTTCTATCAAATATCTCTTAATCGGCGTATGCCAATTTTGTTGACTAACTTTTCAAATGTGATTGTAGGGAGTGCTTTTGTAAACAAATCTGTCAAATTGTCAAACTATATACTTAATAATATTTAAGTAATATCCACATATAATAATTTATTTATAGTATTCCCTTAGCATATTACTTGCGCTATGAATATACCTTATTAAGAATCTTGCTAGAAAACCTAGTGGGACAAAATATAACTAAGTAAAATAGTACATTTTATGCGCTATTTTGTTATTGTATAGATTGTCTCATTAAAACTTATGTCTAAGAAAATCCTGTGGGATAAAAACTTGACTAAGGAAAAAAGTACAATCATATACTAATTCGCTTTCCATAATGATGATAGATTTTAACACAAGGTATAATAATTGATAAAACAATGTCATTTAAATACCACATTAGATAAAAACTTAGTACATAAGTCTATTAAATTGTCACTCAAGCGAATTTGGTGGATATCTCTTCTGAAACTTATGTATATACAAGAATTTGGGTGAAATTTATGTCTACTTCATTACCCTTGATATAACCACTTTTAATTTGTGCAATGCAAATTGCATTATTCTCAAAATACAATGGGAGTATTTTTAGTAAGGTACTTTAGGACCATAAAATTTTTTATAAAATTGCAGTACCACCATAAGTGAATATATAACCAGTCTAAAATCTACCATCATGGAGACTAAGCAAATAACCAATATTCACATGTAGACCAATTTCAAATATGAATTATAATATTAATAGTATATTGAAAATAACTTTTTACACTACTCTTATATCTTTTTGTAGGTGCAGAGCTATACCTAGCTATGAATTTTTTTCTTGCAAATGCAATATCAAGCCTGATGCAATTTGAAAGATACAAGAGTGCCTTATAGCACTTATATATGGTACTTCAAGACCAAATAGCTCTTTATTATCTTCTTTAGGTCTAAAAGGGTCTCTCTTCACTTCTAGTGAGTGGACCACCTATTGGTGTGCTTGAGGGAGAAGATTTATCTATGCAAAAATTACTTAAATATCTTTTCCACATAAGTATACAGGTGTATTAGGACTCTTTAATAATCGATCTGCAGACCGATACAAAATTTCATTTCTTTTAAATTTTTTATCTCAAACTTACTTTTCAAATAGGTACATACTTATTTGAATTCATTATGAGTCACATTGATATTTAAATCAAATACTACAATAATAACATATAACATTCTATGGTCTTTTATGAATACAAATGGATATAATGTATTATTCACATATCTTTTTTTCAATAAAAACTTACTCAAATAATCATACCACATGTCCATATTGCTTTAATCCATATATAGATTTTTGCAATTTGATAAAATATATATTACAAATTTAATGTGCATTCATTTATGATATACTTAGTCTTTCTGGGACTCTTATTACTTTCATAAGGTGTACAATAAGCCTTTCATTAACTACCATATTAATTAAGTATTGGAACATGATCATTTTTATAATAAGAGAATTATTTTTCTCATAGTCAATGATAGAACGAGTCTAGCTCTACTTTAATTGCCTCATTCTATGATGATCAATCATATTTATGCTATATACTTATAGATTATGGATCCATATTTTCTCTTGTAACAACAAAAGCTACTATTGAGACAAATTTATTGTCGACGATAATTAAATTTCTATAAACTCTTTCTTATATCACAAAAATATCTGATATGTCATAGTTTTCATTTATATGATCATCAACTTCAAAAGCCATATCTGGAGGATCTAATTATTCTGTTGTCTCAGTCTGTGTCTCATAATTAACTATAGCTCTTTGACTGAGATCTTCCTATTCAGGAGGTTTCTCTTCAGGAGATTTTATGAGTGGCGCTGCTTTTCTTTTCTGCAGATTTTGTCTTTAGTTCCAATTTACTATCCACGCTTTCTAGCGTGTAGTGAGATTGATTGATTTTTTATTTGCAATTAGAATCACAACTCTTGCTAGGGTATTAGCAGCTGTAATATGAGACTTTATCACTCTTTTAGCATCTATAAATGCATTTGGCAGTTAAGTTGTAATTTATTGCAACTGTATTATTTTGTGAACTTCTAATTCACTCTAACTTGTACATGGACCAAAATTATTTAAAGAGTTTTTATTCCAATAAATTTCTCTTTATTCTTTAGCACTGCAGGTGCTTTTCCCCCTCCGAATGTCGAAAAATATGCTTCATCAAAATAAATTCTTAGTCTCTTTTGTGGACCATTATCGCATATTGAGATAGTGATATTAATAAATTCGTGGCACAAAAAAAATTTGCGGCTCATGTCCTTATACAAGTTTCAAGGGAGAGTATATATGATGTACACAATGGCATTCATGCCAAACATTCAAGATTTAATTATTGAACTATAAGTTCAATGCTTAAACTGCAGGTTCAACGCAATATATTGTGAATGTATAGTGGAGATAAAACATTAATAAAATAACTCATTATAATACACAACTTGTAAAATCATTGCAAATTACTCTTTCAAGGAGTTTATATAAAATCATCAATATTGAATTGAGTTGTGTCCTCTATATGGGCAGTTCCTCTTTCAGAATCTCATGATCTACCAAATGATTTATAGCATTCACTTCAGGGAATACAGTTGCACTAGTGGGTATTATTTGATGATTTCTCGTTAGCAATTATTCTTTCAGAATTCTCATTATCTACCCAATGATTTATAACATTCATTTCAAGGAATGCAGTTATAATAGTGGGTATTGTTTGATGATTTCTTATTAACAATTATTCTTTGCAACCACTAGAAAAATAATATTTGTAAATTTTCATTTTTTATACTGCTAGTACAGGAGCATGTAACTTTATTACCGCATAATTTCAACTGTGAAGTAATTTTAAACATGGTTGAATTATATTCTCAAATAGACTTTAAGTCTTGTAGGCGTTGATTTAGCCAATCGTATTGAGCTTGTGGTAATACTACATATTTTAAGTGATTATATCTATTTTTAAAACTCTTCTAGAAAATATAAAAATTATTAATATTGAGATATTCAATCTTTAAATCCTCACTTAAATGAGGATTAAGTAGATAATAGTTTTTGTTTTTGCTAGCATTTAAATGCATTTCATTATCAACAACTCACATTAAAAATTATTCCTATTGAATTCAAGAGCATATAAAAATTATCAACCAAACTTTAATTCACTATACTTCACTTTATTTAAATAACTTAATTTACATATATTTAAAATATATGTAAATAGACCAATTAGAAAATAAATTAATATTAATTTTAACAAATATTAAATTCATAATTTATCCTACCAAGGAAAGGTAAGCACTGATTATGCTTCTCTATACTAAAATAAATCCAATAATATATGCAATCCGAAAATAAATTCATCAATTCACAAATTAACAAAATCATGTCACTTATATAATTTATATTCATCTCATCTCACATTTAAATCTCTAATTGTTTTCACATCTAATATATACTGACATAAGTAAATTCAAAACATATATAACATACACAACTTTCTTGTAGGCTATTCAACTAATATATATATATATATATATATATATGAGGTGTGTATTGTCCATAAAACAAAATTTGAGTTGAGATGTTAAGACCGAAGGATATGTAATAATATATATACTAGTAGAATCGATCTCAATTTAATTAATCAAGTAAACCTATTAATATTAATACAAGATCACCCTTTCCCTACAAAGCAAGTCGGATTTCATGCCCAAAAAAAAAAATTGTAAGCCATGACTTTAAAACTATGCATAAAATGTGTTGTTATAATTGATAACCAATTAAAAGTTGCAATTTGATTGGTTAATCAAATAGGCCATACCCATCATTCCAATACATATAAACAACAATGAAACACTCAAAATAGAAAAATCAAAGCAAAAGGGTTTACCTTAATATTATGGCCATACTCAGATACTTTACTGACATCCAATTTATTCAACGTGTATAGCTTAAATCAAATTTATTAGTTATTCAGGAACATAAAATATTAATTTTTCAAGGATGTCTATTTTATTTATTTTAATACTTGAAAGAGTGACACCTGTATAAATAATTCTTACTCGTGATGTCGAGGCCCATTAATTAATATTGTCTAATATAAAATCATAATAAAATCAATCTTTTAAAGACTTGTAGACAATGCATTTAGTTTTTCAGGAATATTTAATGATTCTTTAATGAATTTATATTTGTTTATTTTGATTAATTTTTTAGGAACTATATAGAATATCAATTTTTCAAGAACTGTAGAGAATATCAGTTCTTCAAAAACTATAGTTCTTCAAAAACTATAGAGAATACCAGTTCTTCAAGAACTGTAGGGAATACTAGTTTTTCAGAAACTGTAATTATTATTAGTTTTTCAGGAACTCATAGCTTAGTTATTTATTTAATTAGTTTTTCAGGAATTATAAATAATACTAGTTTTTTAGGAGTTAGAATTTAAAATATAATACTAGTTCTTTAGGAACTTATAGCTTAGTTATTTATTTAATTAGTTTTTTAGGAACTATAAATAATAGTAGTTCTTTAGGAACTAGTATTTAAAATATAATGCTAGTTTTTCAGAAACTAGAATTTAATTGATTAATCATTAAATAGTATATCAAATCTTTATAAATCTAAAAAAAACGATTTGAGATAAATGATTGTAAGAGAGAAGAAAAAAAATGATTTTTTCAAATTAATTAGCCCAATATGTTCAAACAATTTCTTAAAAAAAAATGATTTAGTTTTTTTTTTCTTAAAAAAAATGTATTTGATACATAAATATTAATAATAATAGTAATTAATTAGACAAAAATTATTTACCATAAATCTTGAATTTTATTTTTTCAAAATTTTTGCCTTAACTGGGTTGTAGCAAATCACAAGCTATCCAAAATTATAAACAATATTGTAGAACGATTCGTGCTGATAACGTGTTATAAATAATAGAGAAAACAAGAATAAAGAATATAGAGAAGATAATAGTTTTCTAGTTATTTTATTCAATAGTATTAATCCCTTTATATAGAGTATAGAAGGGAGAGAAATAGGAAACTTTTCTAATAAGGAAAATATAATCAATACTAATATGGAAACTAGAATATTTATGTATATGGAAAGACATCAATCAAATTCTATAATATATTATAACAAAATAATAATTTTTTAACTTAAATATCCTTTCACAGTCAAATATCAATTGCCAATGCATATGCAAATTATCCAACATCCATGTGGAGCATCCCTTTCAAAGATAGCACAACTCACAACAGTTACAACATATAGTTGGCCAGCTTTTTACAAAATAGATAAAATAAAATATGAAACATTCGTAAATTTTTTCTAATAAAATAAAATATGAACATCCATAGAGTTTTTGTAGCAAACTCTACTCTTTAATTCCAATGATTTAGTTCAATAATTAATAAGAAACAAATAAACATATTGACATTTAAATATCCAACAAATGGCACAATTCATGGCATTAAATAACAAACATCAAATTTCTCAGTTGGTTCCCAAATTTCGTGCCTTCTTACTCGGTGTTTATTTGTTGTTTCTCTCATTTTTCTAAATAAGAAACAAATAAACATACTGACATTTAAATATCCATCAAATGACATAATTCACGGCATTAAATAACAAATATCAAATCTCTCACTTTTACCTTTAAAACTGCTCTATCTGTCCACTAATTCAAAATGCAGGATAAATAACTAATCTCACTAAAAAATAAATTAGAAATGACATATAATGATTTCAAAATGTGCAATGTGAGCTCATAAAAATGTTGTAATAATTTTGCCATTCTTCTAACACAAGACCAATCAACAAAGCAAGGTACCCCATCTTCCCCTAAATCAGCTCTGAAATTTCATTCTTGTTCTTCATACCTATCAAATGCTCTTTCAAATTTTTCAGCAGTTTTTAATATTAAATAGGCAAAATTCCACCTAGTAGACAAATATAAACACAATGAGCTCTTGCACTCTATGCGTTCCCAATCTATACACTCCTTAAATTTCTTAATTCTAGTGGGGAGAATTCCTAACATATCTAATAGCATCTCTTAGCTGTTTCACCGAATGATTTATATCTGTCAAGTCATCGTAAACCACCAAATTAATTATCTGTGCAATATACCTCATGTGAAGGTATTTGCACTTGGACACACTACTCCCTCAATTTAACGTTCTCTTTTTTCAAAAAAGCAATAGTTATCTCCTATAATAGTAAACACATTATTGAACCCCAATCAAGCAAATAATTTTCTATTGCTTTACTAATGTAATCACCTCTATGACTTGATATCAGACAAAAATTAAATTTTTTTATGCAATTCCACTCATGATCAACAAAGTAAGCTGTAATAGACATGTAATTAATTTTTTGCAATGAGTTGCAAGTGTAAGTGGTAAGACTAACTCATTGCAATTTCTTTTTTCAAATAAGATTTCTATTTTAACCTTTCATTGAAGTGCAATCGATAACAATCTCGTGAAATTGTCCACTGGGATGGAATTCTAAATCTAGGACATGTACAAGCTATAAGTTTTTTAAACCCTTCCTCTTCCACAAATTTAAATGAAAGCTCATCAACAATGATCATGTATGATTGTATGCAAGTGCTTCTCTAATTGCATCTTAATCAAATTTCCAACTACTAAGTGTACCGACCCCAATATTACTCTCATCCTCTTGACAATTTTTATCCAATTACAAAAACAACAATGATTTTCATATTTGTGAATTATGTGGATTTTTCATACATGCATGCATGTAATTCCTAAGTGATGAAGTGCCTTTTTTTGGACCACAACAAAAATTATTTATCGCAATAAAGACACTTATCTTTGTTTATGACACTCTTACCTTTTTTTATTTTTTGGAAGTGGTCTCACACTTGGAATCTTAGTTTCATTGTCTTTTTCTTCCTTATGACAAAGCATCAGTCGCAATTGAAAGCTGAACATTTGAATTTGATGCTTTGGTATTACTACTAACATTATTTTCTTGTGTGTCTGACATATAAAGAGAATATATAAAAAATTGTTACTTTATATAAAATATAAACAAAAATTGTGTCTCAAAATTTGAATTTTATTAGGAGAATAAATGAAAATATTATAAATTTTATTTTGATTCAACGATACTTGAATATATACTTGTATGCAAAAATATAAGATTATAAATTTAAAAAAAAATAATATGAGCCAACATAACTTCAATTATACTTAAAAGAAATGTATATATTTTACTGTAATAAAATTATTGAAAATCATATTGATGCATAATCAAAATAAAGAATGATTAAACACCAAATAAATAGGATTTTTTAAGCTTTTACGTGGAAAGTTGCGAAAATAATTTTGCAAATACAACAGCTAAGCACAAAATGGCTTAGGTTAGAACTTGAAATGTTAAAAAGTTGTGTTGTTTATTATTAAGGCCATAATTAGCTAATAACTAAGAGAAATCATTCAACAAATAGCATATTAATACATTGATAGTTCAGTATTTGTTTTATAGTGAAAAATATTAAAATTCAATTGTTTTCAGCCAAAATTTGAAAAATTATATTTTTAAAGTTCTAAATAAACCCAAATCCTTAATCCGAATGCCTAACTATGAACTGTAAAATCCAATCAACCAACAATCCTATATAGAATAATACCAAATTACAATTTCAAAAATTACAATTCATTTTAAACTTGTAACCCGTATTTGGATTTTCAAATTACAATTTCAAAAGGGTCAAGTATAATACCAAATCAACATTATTCACTTTTCTCTAGCCTAGCCGTTTCTCCTTTTCCTTTTCTCTCTAGTTTTTTCCTCAAGTTTTTTTCTTGAACCACTGCCGATCTTCTCTTTTGATCGGCGGTGGTTCCAATATTTTTTATTAAATTTAATATAAATAATCTCATCACTACTATCGCTACCACATTTATCACTGGCTCCACTCATTCATTCTCTACCATCGCTCGACACACTCTTTCTACTTAATCTCGTCTTTGTCTTCTCGCATCGATTTTTATCATATTCTTGTGGTGGATTTATGCTTACTACTGTTAGGGTGATACTTTCATTTTATTATTTTGCATTATATTATACTTTATTTTTTTTATGTTATTTTGTCTTTTAATATTGGAAGTTTTGTTATATCTTTCCATGTTGGAAGTTATTTTTTTTTACGAGTCTGGTGGTATGTCTGTATACTGTTGCGTTTCAGATGCTCACAAAGAAGACAATAGCTTAGTATGTTTTCACTATTACAGTCGCAGTTTTTCAAAACTAACTATATGGCAGTTGGATATTCTGTTGAACATTTGCGATTTGCGAATCAGTTTGCTCTTGTTTGGATAGTTGATTCTATGTCAGGTCTTTTTCTATTAAAATTTGTATTCCACCATTAATGATTAATGAAATTTAAATTTATTTCAAAAAAAAAAGTATAATACCAAAAAAAAAAAAAAACTCTTACTCTGTATGAATCTATTATGAATAGAAATAGAGCCAAAAAAAAAAAAAAAAAAAAAAAAGAAGGCTATGCATTTCACTTCTAGCCTGCAATGATTCACCAGATTCTTGTATTTGTAGCAACTTGACCAAGATAAATTGTATTTTAAATAAAATGAAATAGAGAGAAAGAGGATTAGTAGTTTTCCTTAATTTATGAAGATTGAGAGATCAAGAGAGAGACACATACTTGAGTTTGAATAAACAGATGGGTCATTAGACTCACTACCCTTCCCTTTCCTCAATATAAGGTAGAGAGAAAAAATCAAAAGCTGATGTGCCGAAATGCACACTAACAAACTGCAAGTACACAGGTCGTTATCAAGTAATAAAGTAGTGAATATGAGTATCGTCTCCACAAGGATAGTGTATAAGTACTAGTGCAAACTTTGACTATTGTTTAGTTGATCAAAATGTAGATTAATTAAACTAAGCTAAATTAATTAAGCTAACCTAAGAAAGCAAGTAAATAATATTGATGGAAATAATCTAGGCAAAGCTAATCTAAATATAAATCCCCCTACTTTCTCATGCATATCAAACAATGGATTGAGTTAGACTCTCATTAAATTAGATAAAAACCTTTCTCAAGTGATTAAATCCCTAACATCCTAAGTATTATAGGGGAATCTCTTCTCAATCTATAATCAAATAGGAGCAGCATTAAGTTCAAGAGATGTAGGTCTATCTCTAGCACCCCAATCAACTCTCTATTCCCATAAGTGATCTATCTATATTAGGGTATCTCTACTCGTCCAATATAGAAACAATATCCAATCAACAAGCTAGCAATTGCTAATTAGAATAATAAGATTTATCATGAAAATAAAACAACCAAAGATGAATTGATTAAAGTTTAAATTCTTCAATCTATACAATCAAAATTAGGGTTCATTACATATAGAATTAGTTCAAATTAAAATTGAAGAACAAAGATGCAAAAAATAAAAGAGGAAGAAATCTCAAACAAATCTTAAAGATGTTCTTCGAAATCTTATCTTCAATCTTCCACATCCACTTGGATGTTGGTCTTTGATTCGATTAAACCCTCAATATCTCTAGCCTTCAAACCTCTCCCATGACTCTAGGGCTTAGCCAACCCTCAAATCTTTGTTTTTGCTCTGTGGTGGCTCTCCCCTTTATTTTTTGCATTAGCTTCTTTATATATGTGTGATTCTGGGTTCATGACATGGCTAGTGACATGTCGTGGCTGCGTGCCACGGGCATAGGCACGGCCGTGCCTTAGGCTGTGTGAAGCTACTGGACAGATAAAAATTAGCCCTTAATGACATGGGCAGGGATAGGGCCATGTCTCTGGACGTGTCATAGCTACTGCCTCCAAATCTAATGACATAGGCGGTGACACTGTCATGTCACAGAGATGAGCTTTAATCCTTTGCTCGTTTTCTTCCATTTTTGCTCATTGGCTTCATAGTTTCTTGATAAATTAATTCATGGCTCCTAAAAATATAAAAGAACTCTGGAAAAACACTAAACAAACAAATCAAACTCAATTTAAGGATAAAATACATTAAGAACAAGTGGTAAAATGTAGTTAATTAAACACTTATCAAAAGCAAAAACTTCAATCAACATTTAGCAAGAGCTTTCTGTAAGCCAAAGAGAGAGATCAGAGATGTGAGAGGCAACAAATTTAGAACTTAGAACTGAAGAAGGTGTAAGTAACTTAGGTTTAAAAGAACTTATCATAAATTAAAATAACATAGTTTAGTAATTTGATTCAGTTTGGTCTATTTAGCTTTTTATATAAAAAATCAAACTGAAGTAAAATAATTGATTTTTTTTATAATGAAACTAAAACTAAACTGAATAATTTCAAAATTAAACCTAATTGCTTAATCAATTTGGTTTAGTTTAGTTTTTAGTTACCCAAATTATGCTCACCTCTAAATTGGACAATGAGGTGGAAGCTTGTCACGTATGCTGTTCATATTTCTTTTCATTTTTATTTTTTAAAATTTTTATTTTTTTTAAAATAAAACTAAGCTTTACTTAACTATGTAAATTGGCATTAAGAGCAGAAATAATGAATTCTAGTAGTTGAGAACTCCATATCACAACATCAGACAAATAAGCAGTCACCCTTACCAAAGAATGAGCAACCTGATTCCTAGATCTTTTAGCATAAACACAATTAACATTCTTGAAGCTATGAAGAAGAGCCCTACAATATTTAACCAACAAGCCAAAATAAGAATTGACGACTTTGTTACCATTAATAGCTTGAATAATAGAAAGTGCATCAGATTTGCAAACCACCTATGATAATTGAAGAGCCTTAATATAATCCAGCTTAAGGCATCCCCTGTGTGCATAATTTCAGCAACATTAGGAGAAACATCTCTTGAAAATAGTTTAGCATAAGCACCCAAAAATTCCCTATGCTCATTTCAAAGCACAAAACCCACCCCATACTTATGCTGGTTAGAAAAAATTGCAGCATCAATATTTAACTTTACCCACCGAGAGTCAGGCTCAACCCAATTAACACCACCATTAGAAACTTGTAAATTTAAAGTTTCAGGTTGAAACTATTTGTAAGCCAACATTTAGCAACATCTAGCAGGACCACCGTACTGGCTTTGTATAATATACTAATCTTAGCAAATGTCAAACTGTGACTTATCAGAAGGGTGCAAAATTAAAGGTCCACAGTTGCCCCCTTATTAGAGTTGGCTTGTTTGAAAGGCAATTTTGATGATAGTGAACCCAGGAATAAAGGATGGAAAAAGAAACCAAAGTGATGTATAAATCAAAATTTAGACATGTTTAGGTGAAATGCATGGTTGAATTTTAAAGGTAAATGATAGGCAAAAAAAGAACCACAGGGATATTTAGATGATTATTATTAAACATTTACAGTGAAGTTTTGAAAGGATTTTGATAAAGAGATAGAAATAAGAATCACAAGGATGCCTAGGTGATTGTTACTAGACATTTATGGATGAAAAATGGTGGATTTTGAATTAAAGAAGGGGAAAAAAGGAACCACAGGGATACCTAAGTGATTGTTAGTAGACTTTTATAGTTGAAAATGGTGGATTTCGAATAAAAGATATAGAAAAAGGAGCCACAGGGATGCCTAAGTGATTGTTACTAGACTTTTATAGTTGAAAATGGTGGATTTCGAATAAAAGATATAGAAAAAGGAGCCACAGGGATGCTTATGTGATCGTTACTAGACATTTATAGGTAAAGTGATCCTAAGGCTATCCTAGGATGGTCTGAAAAGTTTTGAAAGAGAAACCTGATCTTATGCTAGGTTGATGATCCTAAGGCTATCCTATGATAATCTGATTAAAAGAGAAGATACCTAATTAGGTATAGATTCTAAGACTATTTTAGGATAGGTCTGATGTTGGCTTCAGTCTAGGTTTAGGAACTCTGAGTGGTGATTTATCAGTTTGATGATCCATTTTGCTTTGGGAACTTCGATTGATGATCCTTTTTCATCTAAATTGATGATTAACCTTACTTCAAGCATTTGGATGGATTAATGATCCTCTTTATTTAGGAGCTTGTTTAATGCAAAATGCATATGATTATATAATTTTGGATACCTTAAACTTATAAAGGATCAATTTGGTATAAAAGTGTTTATTTTTTGGAATAAAGATGCTCCTATTTTGGAAAGGTGAATATTTGAAAGGGAGGTGCCCCCATTTTAGAATAGGCAAGGAAGGTAGTTTGGTCATTTTATTCGGATGGACTAGCTTGGAGATGGTAAGGTCACACTCGATTTAAATAAGCCATGAGGGTTGGTTTGAAGGGTTGATCAAAGGCTATCATCTCAATCTTAGAGGAAAGCTAGGTCAAATGGGGAAAGATTGAGCTACTCAACTTGGAAAGGCTTAAATTGGATTGGTCTTAGAAAATATTTGGTTTGGGATAAGATTGGATGGCCAAGTTAGGTTTGGCCTTAGAGAATATCGTGAGTGGGGTCATCTTAGAAGGCTAGGTCAGTTTTGGCCTTGGCTAAGGTCATTTTGGAAGGGTTGGTCTAGTTTGACTACATAAGAGGTCATATTAGGGTCTTGGTTAGGTTTTACTACAGAGGGGGTGAAATTGGCTTAGTAAGGTCTTGTTAAATTTCAATTAAGGCTATCTGTCTAGCCTAAATGTTGGAGGTAAAAATGGTTTGGGTGAATTTCAATCAAGACAATTTATCTGACTTTAATGTTCGAGGTAAAAATGATTTTTCGTAAATTTCAATCAAGGCTATCTATCCGATCTTAATGTTAAAGGTTAAAAAAAAATGGTTTTAGTGAATTTCAATCAAGGCTATCTGTTCGGCATTAATGTTGGAGCTAAAAAATGGTTTTGGTGAATTTTAATAAAAGTTATCTGTCTGGTCTTAATGTTAGAATAAAAGGTGAATTTTTGTCAAGGCTATTTGTTCAGTCTAGACTTTAAGATTGGGAGCTTTAGTCAATCTAGGAGGAGAAGAATTGGTTTAGCAAGGCTACCTGTTTAGCCTTACTATCGAGGAGATTGTGATTAAAGTTATCTGTTTAGCTTTGATGTTGGGAGGATTGGGATCAAAGTTATCTGTTTGGCTTTCATGTTGTGGGATCTAGGGAAGGTTATATCTCTGAAAGACGAGGAGTGTAGGAATGTCAGTATAGGTAGCTCGAGTCAGTTTGCCCATATAAAGTTATGGTTAAGGATCAGTCCTTATAGGAAAAGGTCCTGGTTAAGGATTGGTTATTGGGAGGGTAAGTCTTTGGAAGGATAGGTTGATCTTAAGAGATTATGTCATGTTGTGTTAAGTTTCAGATCAGGTCAAGCACTGTCACTTGAAAATTCAAGCTGCAAGGTTTGAGCAAAGACAGTCAACCCAATACAGTGTTTGTGGTAATGGGTTCATTTGTTGAGCCAACTTGGTAAAGAGACATTGAGCTTAAGAGAATTTACAAGTATCGCTAAGGAAGTAGTTTAGCTAAGAGACTTAGGCTTTAATGATGATAGGCCATGGTTCTGCTAATAGGCTCAAGCCTTGATATTTGGCCAAAGAATTTGATAATAATATGTCCAAGATGCATAATCTTTGGAAGGATGTGAAACCTTAATTTTATACCCTCATCATCCGGTCGTAGCTTGACACTGGTTAAGATTAATGCGCTATGTAGAGCAAAAACGGTAGTTCCATTAGTCGGTTAGTTAGCAGGGGCTAAGGGGGCAGTGCCCTAAGAGCCAAAAATGGATTTTCAGTTATATTGGTATGAAGATACTTAATTTTTAGGTATTAACACTTTTCCTACCCTGACTGGACCTTTTCAATCAGACATTATTTTTTTAAAATTGATCGAATTTCCTCTTAGACTGACTATCTAGTTGTTCTAAAATTAATTTCGAGTATATCAAAGCTGATCGATAAATTTTCTGAACTTTGAAACTCCTAAAAACTAATCTAAAAGTATTAAAACTTGACCCAAAGTACCAAATAAATTCCAGTTAGCATGCCCACTAAAGCTGTTGATAGGGCGGCATGCCACTGGCAATACCAGCGGTGCCGCCCAGAATGTCGGTTTCTCCGATGGCGAGGCCCCACCACCCCACTTGTAGTTCCCAAAATGCCCCCAATATGATTTTTCATCATTTTTCTAACCCTACCCTTTACTTCTTTTCACATTTTCACTTTCCAAATCACTCTCATCTCCTTTTCCTATAAATAGCCCATCTATTTCTTCATTTTACCATATCTCCTTGAGTTAGAGTTGATAGCTAACATCTAATTTCTCTCTTCTTCTCCCTCCAACCACTCTCTAATTAATTAATTAATTAATTAATCTTTTTAATTAATTAATTATCTCACCCTAACCAAGTTAATTAATCTTTTTAATTAACTAAAACTTTCTTTAAATTAAAAATAATCACTGAATGAATGAATTAATTAATCACTCTTTTTTTTTAAATCAAATTAATCTTTTTTTTTCAAATCCACACTTTATCCAAATCAATCAATTAATCTTTTTAATTAATTAATTAATCAATCCATTTCATCATTTAATTAGTTAATTAATCATTTTAATTAATTAATTAATTAATCTCTCAATCAATCTAATCATCTAGTCTTGATAAAACAGAGTTTTAGTCCGATAAAACACTTTACTCTCAAAAAACAAAGGTATCAGCCTTTTCATATGACTTACAAACCCAAATCAAATTGATCAATTCAGTCAACTCTTAAACCCCTCCACTTAATTGTGGAATAAATTACGTGGATTTTAATCCTCATTCAATAGGGTACGTAGGCGTATTTGGAATTTAAATCCAAACCTCAAATCCAATCCCAAAATTAATTCCATTGTCCCTTTTCATTCAATTATAATTAATCATTTATTTATTTTTGGAATTAAGAAGTGATTATGTGGTTCTCCTAAATCCATAAGGATTAGAGAGAATACTCTCCTTAATTTATGGATGTTTATTTTAATCATTTTATTAATCTCCTATACACCATCCATTCATATTATGCCATGTTCATACATTTAATTATTTACCATCTTATAAATGTCATTCATAAAATTAATTTTTTAAAGTCAAATTAAACTTAAGAGCCAAATTTAGATTATTTAAAACCAAAAACCTAGTCCTTGAACTCAATTTAGTTTGAGGCTAGTGATTTTATCCTTAGGTAAATTAATTGAAAATTAATGAATTTGAGTTAATTTGGTTTTTCCTTAATTTTTCCATTTAAAAATAAATTAGAGTGGCAACTCCCAAAATCATTTTCAAAATTAACCAATCCAAACCTGAGAGTTCCATTGTGAGTCTAAACTTAAATGAGCATCCCAATTCCCTCTAGTAGATTGGGCTAGTGCTCAGGTAAGATCTCATATCTGGCGACTCCACTGAGGACTAGTTGCCACTTTTTTTAAAATAAAAAGGAAAAATAAGAGGATTACTATTTGGCTAAGGAAAAAATTTTCCAAAATAATCTCCATTTGGCTTATCAAGTATAATTTGACTTTCATGCATCACTTTACATAATAAAGGCTATTTGCCTAACTTAGTTTTAGGAAAACTTTTGGATGTTGAATAGCATTGGCTCAACAACTCGCTTTGAGTATGTTGGAAGATAGTGAAAGCATTCTACCCCGTGATGAATCTCCAATCATTTCGGTGATGTAACGAGCAATCAGTTCTGTTGGACCCATGTGAAGCTCCTTGCCTCATATGTGGTTAGGTATATCGATGCTCTAGTGGGATAGGAACCCTTCATCAAATCACCTTCACCCTTATATATATAGTCACCCTAGAATTGACTCTAGGTTTCATGTATCGTAATAATGGACACATTTGTGCATATACCCATGAAACCTTTTTTGGCATGCATCATGACATTGCCATGTATACATAACATGAGAAGCTTGACAAGATAAACCCTCAAATACCTTAAAGACCCAAATTGGTGGTCCGTCACCCAAAACATAATAGCCCTACACAACCTGTTAAATCTGGTGAACAATCATATGAAGGGAATCCTTTTCCTAACTTATCATTATATTCATCCCTTTTTCTTTACAATTACATATTCTTACCCTTTTTTTATTTTCAAAGTACCGATGGCCAACACCTCCAACTTCAATTAAGACACCATGAGCGCTTTCTTCATCAACCTCCTCAAAAAACAAGGGGAAACCTTTCAAATAGCACTCAACACTGCCCTTAAGACCCAAGTCGACACCTTCGCCATTGCTTTTAATGCCCAATTTACCACCTTTACTAATGCCCTCAAATCTTAATGCTAGTCAATCATCAATGAGGTTAAAGAAATGACCAATGCCACTGTCACTCTCCTCCTACTAGTGTTGAGCCTGCATTTGTCTAAGCTAGGACTAGGCATGCCTTTACTTTTACTCCCTTTATTATCAATCTCATTGATAAAGGGAAAGCTGTCGAAACACCTACCTCTCCTCCTTTAGATATGAATGCCACTACTCCCACTATAAATCCTTTTCAAAATAAAGATTTCTTTAGCCTTCCCAAAGCTAAAAAATTGATGAAAAAGTTTAAAGCTATAGAACAATCCATTGAAAATATCAAAAAGCATAATGACATGATAGATGTCGATTCTCTTGCTCTTCTTGAACGCTAGAGTTCCACCTAAGTTTAAGATGACTATGATGGACAAATTCAATGGCATAACCTACCATAAGACCCATCTCAAGATGTATGTAGGTGCAATGAGACCTTTTAGTGTGGATGATGAGCTCATTGCTCAGTTATTCCAGCAATCTTTAACCGGGGCTACCGTCAAGTGGCTTTTAGATCTCAACTAAAATCACAAAAAGACATGGAATGACATCTGCAATGCTTTTGTCAAACAATAACACTATAATATAGAAATGGATATCACCCATCAGGATTTAGAGACAATTAAACACGGGCAAAGAGAATCCTTCACTGCGTTTCTTACAAGGTGGAGGTCAAAAGCAGCACAAATGGTGAATCGTCCATCCGAAGTAGTATAAATTGACATCATCATCAAGAATCTCCTCCCCCAATATTAGACGTATCTGCAAATACAGTACTTTCCTAGCTTTAAAGCTCTCATTACCACTACCACCAAAATCAAGGATTTGATCCAATCAGGAAAAATCAAGGATCAGTCATCTAATTTGAGGTATCACAAGAACACTACCTACACCATCAATACCACCCAAAGAGAGGGGGTGGTAAATGTTGTGTCCTGTCACTAACTAATGAAATTGGAAATAAGGAGGAATTTTTCTGTGCTGAGCATGCCCCTTAGCATCGTTTATAAGAAAGGCTTGGAGGCTAATCTGGTTAAACCTTTAGAACCACAACCTCTTCCAAACCCCTTACCAAAAGGATACAATGCTAATGAGATCTGTGACTATTATTAAGGGCAAAGGCACAAAACTGATGCATATAAGGCTCTGAAGCATAAAATTCAAGATCTCATTGACAGTGAAGATATTATTACTACCAAGCCTAAAGCCTAACATTGTCACTAATCCTTTTTCAAACCACTAAGCTCACCTAACCATCTCAAGCTTCACCCAATAACTAGTATTTTGAGAAGAGTGTCGGCCCTATTGTGCCTCTATCTAAGTCTTTCGAGTCTACGTCTGAGTCCTCCAAGTTTATGTCCAAGTCATTTGAGTCTGTGTCTAAGTCATTTGAGTTTGAGTCTATTTTTGTTAAGTCTTTCCTTGAATTTGAATTTGTCAAGTCTTGTCCTTCTAAATCTGTATTTCACATTTTAGGATTATCCTTTAATGTAACAATTGACTGGACTTCTTATCAGTAATAAAAATTTTGAACTTTCTTCTTCGCTTTAATTTTTTTGATTCATCTTTAAATGAGACATCTTAAAAACAAAATCAATTAATTATGGCACAGGGGAAAAATAAAAAAAAATCCCATACATTATATTTGCATGGCAATAGTGGAAAAGCTTATGAGTTATTCTGTACAAGACAATATGGGGATGATCCAAGCATTATAGTTCAGGAGATCCCAACCTACACACAAAAGAAACCTGTCCAGTAGAAACTGCACATAGTAGATCAGAGGGTATTATAATCAATTGAAGGCCATTGATAAAAGGAGAATAGATGCTCTGTACAAAATTGAGGGTTATAGATGGAGACTTGTCAGGCACTTCAGCAAGAAGGTGAAAGACAAGTGTTTGCAAGAAGGAAAAGATTAAAGCTTCTATCCATGATCTGAGAGAAAAATTCAGATCGAATTAGGCTAGACTGTACATGCTTAAGAAGATCCTATCTGACAAAGGCGTCATCCTCATGGACATAGACGGAAATGAACTCTCCCATCCTTACAACCTGAATAAGCTGAAACGATACTTTCTCTAAAAATGACATATGTATTTCATTTCTATTCTCAAGCAATGTAATAAGAACTATGTGGACCTGATTCTCCCTAAAGAATGAGAAAAATTAATGAGAGGAAAATGATTATAAGGGATATATAAGTAGCCCGACTCAAGTGTGATCCAAACCATAATATAAAATATTTTGTTTGCATCGTATTCTCATTTTCTCTGTGCCTAATACATCATTCACTAAATTCTTTTGCCTAAAAAAAAAAGACAAAAAAGAAGAAGAAGAAAAATTATGCTCGCTTAGCTAAAAACCCGAAAAGGCGGCTTAGGTAGAAATTAAAGCAAAAATAAAAGATGTCTCCTTTAATGGTGATCAAATTTTGCAAAATACAAACCCATCATTATGACCAAAAGGATAGCCCTTTCAATATCGTCTGTAGCTTATCCTATTTCGTATAGTCCTATCAACCTATAATTATTTCAAACAAAAAGTAAAAAGGATCATGTTTGAAGTCATGATCTAGCTAGTCCTCTTCTACCTCCTAAAGTGCAAATCTCTTGTGTTCTCATTAGAATCAAAGTCTGCCACAATCTCCTCAAATAGGCACACCACTCCTCCAGGTCTTTATAGCTCCTTCTATCGCAATAGTAGGAGTATTAATAAAGTCAAAATTGCTCACCATAGTAGTATCAAAGACCTTCTCTTAAGTACTAGTAGCTTTGAAACTACTCCCTAAAATCCTTTTCTACAATTCAGAAATTGCAGTACCTCTTTCTGCCCTAACTATAATAGTCCTTCTCTGAACCAACATTGTAGTGTCATCCTGTCTCACTGCAATCATAGTGTCCTTTGTCACCGCCATTACAGTCTGAGTCACTGCTGCCACTTGTGGTATCGCACTTTCAGTAGATCCCCAAGGTGATTAAGATAGAGATGTGAGAGTGTTTATGAGAGAGGTGTTTGGATGGAGGTAAGATTGTTTGACCCTTTTTCAGTTTAAGGTTTGACCTAGATTTGAAATGAATGTATGTTTTATTGTACACAATGAATGCATGATATGTATGGAAAAAATATTTTACGAAGATGCAATTACACAATGCTTTGATTATAGTACATACAACCTAAGGTCAGAATCTAGGTTCATTATATGAGAGAGTAAGAGTGACTTGTACAGGTACCTATCACACTAGAGTAGTGATATACCGAATCACATGTGAGTCAATGAGCCTTGGGTATGTCCAACAGTATGTGCATGCTCAGTACACCTTTGAAAGGATCAAAGGATTCATCACAGGGTGAATGATTTCGCTATCGGTGAATAGACCTAAGGAGGGTTATTTACTTAATGCTATTCTCTATCCATTATCTTCCTAGAACTAGGTTTGGAGGCAAATAACTTATGCACATGATGTATGAAAGTCATTTTTGCATTAAAAGTGCCAAACTTTAATCTAAACTAATTGGTAGCCCTCTTATTTCTTTTATTAAAAAGAAGATGGTCCCCAGTGGAATCACTAGCTGTGAGGCCTCACCCGAGCACCGATCCGATCCACTAAAAGGGATCGAAATGCTCATTTGGGGAAAGTCTCACAATGGAATCCTTGAGTTTAAATTGGTTGATTTTGAAAATTGACTTAGAGTTGCCACCTTAATTTTATTTTCTATTTAGGAAAAAAGTTAAGGGAAAAACCAAATTAAATGACTCTAATTTTATCCCAATAGAAAAAAATTGCACTAGTTCTCAATTACCAAAGAGGATACTAGGTTTTGATTTATTTAGGAAAAAGATTAGTTTGGCAAATTTAATATAAAATGACTTAAAATAAATTTCATAAACAGTTTACATAATATATGAACAGTTAAATTATGCATGATCCATCCATCTGTTCATTCAATATAAAAGAGAAATAAATAAAATAAATATAAATTAAATTTTACATGAAAAATTCTAAAAAATAGGGGATACCTCCTCTAGCCCTTATGGGTTCGAGTAAAGTCACACATTTCTCAAACTAAATTCTAAATCAATACAACAAAGAATAAAACAAAATCCTTGTCTATATGAAGAAGGTGAGAAATTGGGAAGGCTGTTTTTATTTTAATTGGATTTGATACTTGGAATCAGCATGCCTAAGTATTCTTTCAAATGGCAATTAAAATCCACGTAGTTCTCCTTTCCTGTGAATGGGGTTTGTTTAGTTTTAGCCTTTTATCATGTTTTAATTCATTGATTAAAATGATGGTTGAGTTGATTGATTGATTTAAATTAATTACCAAGTGAAATTAATTAAGTCAGATTCTAATTAACTATCTTAGCAAACCAAACATTAGGCAAAGAGCCTTAGAACAATTAAATAAATAAAAGGAAAGGAAACTTACCTCAAATAGCAAGAAACTTTTGACTTAGCGGGTTAGCTCGAGAAGTTGTAACTCAATTTGCTTTGCAAAACAAAGAGCAATAGCAAAGCAAAAAGAAAACTTTAAAGTAAAAGCTCGTTCCTTGGCAGACTAAGCATTAAAAAATAATTGTTTATTTGAGATCAGGGGATTTAATCAAGCAAATCTGAGTATGGAAATGAGCTAGGGAGTTAGTTTATATATACTGAAGGCTGGAGGTCAAATTGTATGAATTCCGATGTGGGATCGCAAATTTTGGAGGCAGCGACTGCACAAGGCCCCTACAGTTCCATAAGGCCTATGTGTGGTCACCATTTGGCAACCGCACATGGCTGTGCAGTCATTGGCTCCAGCTCCGTCCGTTCGGCACGTTCTCACCCGTTATCGCTCATTTCTCATCCGTTTTTTGTTATTCTAGTTGCATTGTACTCATTATTCAATCTCGAATGATCTAAGGGTGATTCAAAGATTAAAGGGATATGTTTCAGTTTCCAGGGCTCTATTTCTTGATTTTTTTGATTTTGGCAATTTTTGAGGTCTGTTAACTGAACCTAGGTTCTTCTAAGGTTCAAATACAAACTAAATGGTGTAAAATTAAGGGTTCACACATATAAAAAGCGAAAAACCCATAAAAATTATTTTTCCAAAATGAAATTGAATTCAATAATTCAATTTGATGTTTAATTTGAAAATGAATTTTTTTTATTTGGGCTTAAATTTAAACCAATAAATCTATAATGTATTATCTTTCATTTTAAAATTTTATGATAAAATAAAATAAATTAGGATATTCAAACAAAAGCTATGATGATATAAGTATTAAATGTAGAAAACTAAGTTGAAGCAATTTTTAAATTGTGGCATTTTTATGAATAAATGAAATGAAAAAATATATAAAAAAATAGTTTTTTAAAAAAATCAATCCTTGGATTCATTCATTTTTGATAAATTAATTTATATTTTTAAAAAATATATAACAAAAATGATGATGGAAAATTTTTTTTTTTATAAAATAAAGCTAATCATTCTTTGGATTACTTTATGACTTGCAATCTAAATTCAATTTTAATTTTGTAGTCAAATTAGCCACAACTAAAATTCCTCCTTAGTGAATTCAATTTTAATTTTGTAGTCAAATTAGCCACAACTAAAATTCCTCCTTAGTGAATTTCTGAAAGAATAATATCTCAAGCCTTCCCTTTTTTAAATAATGATAATAATAATATCATTTCATTTTGCAAATTGATTTTCCATTTTTTTCATTTTGGGTGATGATGAAATCAGGCCAATAAAATAGAATTCTTTAGGTCAAGATGGCATATTTTTACAGTGCACTTGATGTGCAAAAATTAAGTTGCTTCCTAAGAAATTTTTGAAAAATAAAAATTGAGCCCATTGATTTAAAAACAAATTTCTTTTTATTTTTTGATATTTTATTTTTAGTTTATTTATATTTGCAGGTTTAATATCCAAATTGAAAATGTGATAAAAGGAGTGCAAGTTGAAAAACATTCTAGAAGTTCTTTATTTTATCTTGTAATTTAAAAGTTGTAAATATTTTTATTAGTAAATTTTATATGTTATTCGATAATGTAATAACTTTTTAAATATTTTTGTATTAAGTTTCATTTTATTTATAAAAACTGATTTTCTTATTTTACATATTTATCCCATTTTCTTTTATTTATTTTATAATTCAAAATTTGTAAATTTATATAGTGAATAATTTTAATGATGTAATAAATTTGGAACATTTTTGTATTAAGATTCATTCTTATTAAATAAAAAGTAATTTATTCATTTTAGATAATCATCTTATTTCTTTTATTTTGGTTTTGAAAGCATATATGTGACAATTAATTTAAAATAATCATTTTGAGCCCAAATCAAGATTTAAATTTCATTTTCTTTAATTAAATTCATCTTGGATTCCATTTTCAAAATAAACAAATGAATTAACAATTATCATTTTTCATAAACAATAATGTTGTACATTAAATAAATAACAGAAGATAAATACCTCATGGCTAATTTAATAATTTAAAAATTAACATATAGGGTGCCTAACACCTTCTTTATGCATCTGTGACTCCTGAACTCAAATTTTGGTTTAATAAACCAATTTTTTAAAGGTTTTCAACTGAGCTTTTTAATATAAATCAGTCAATGGTAGCTCCATTTTTAATCAATTTTAAGTTTTGATATCTCGCCATTCATATTGCAGCATCAGAAACATTATGACAATTACCATATTCTCAAATGCCTTCATTAAATATCCTAATCTTGGTTAGAATCATAGATTATGTCAAACCCTAATATGTTTTTATCATGTGATGTCATGTCGATTCTAATTTTTGATATGATTGAATTCATATCAAAAACTCTTTTTAGTTAATTAGACTATCTTGGCTAGAAACTTTAGTATCAAGAATAACTAAATATAATAGGATCTTATCATTATTTACTCAAGGTAATTAATCTTAACTTGATGATCACCTATCTCCATACATAACTAATTAGGCTATCACATGTCATATATTCATGCATGGCTAACACGATTACGTAAGTAGTAATAAATCTTAACAATCTATGCATAAGATAACTATGTGACCTTAGGTCAAAGGATTACATAATCTATTATGACCTAAATGATGAATCATTGACAAGTAGTAAAACTTCATGTTATCATCATCTAACATAAAAGTTCGACCTAGTCATTCCATGAGTGTCCATATGTTTGTTATGATATCATCTGATAAGTAGCATGAGGCTCACTATTTCCATAATCATAAGTATCTCATACTGATTATGGATAACAACAGAGGTGATGGTGTTCTCAATTAGTAATACCTAATCAAGAATCCTATGACCATGAACAATTTTAAGTATTGGTACTGGAGTGATTTGCCACTCATATCCTTAACTATTAAGAATAGATCATCTTGTAAATTACTTAAAAACTACATTTAATATTATGAAACACCTTTCATATAAAGAATATATTTAACTATGTTTTCAAACTTAAACTGACTCAGTTAGTTCAATCGAAAAAACTAAAAATTGTCTACAAATTGGTTCAAGTCACCTACAAAGTTAGTACCTTTTATAACCAGCATTCACAATAGTGTAACGACCATCACTTTTGACAAAAGAAACATTATAATGTGTAATTCAGTTGATTGTAGTGTTCATTTAGAACATGTAATGTGCGTTACCCAAGCATATTAGTAAATACTTAGTATAAATAACATTTATTAGGATGTTATATTTATTTTCAACATATAAATAATAAATATATGATATTATTTAAAATTCCAATATGATCCGGATTGAACCTTTGAGCTGTAACATTTTGTCTTTACTAGTTGTAAGATTGGGCGAGTTTTGAAAATATAGATATTTAATGCCATTGAGAATAATATCTACACTTATATAATATGTATATGGCTTACACGGCACATACTACTAATAATCTCCTACTTGAACTGTAGCCATTTTCTATAGTGTCTAAGACTCATCTTCTCAATATGAAAGTCTAATTACTATTGTAGCTTAGCCTTAGGCAACATATCAACCAAATTATTGGCCAATGCTACTTTCTACATCCCCACAATGCTAGTCCCAACATTTTATATGGTAATATAATAATGCCTTTCAAAGTATTTTGGAGTTTATGTTTTACTTGAGTTTTCTTGCCTAAACAAAGGTCTATAGAGAGGTATTAGTGATATATTGGAGAAACACTTTAAAGTTCTTAACTGCTAAATCCAAAATAACTTCCTTTTGAGCATTTAATGTAATAACATACTCAACTTATGCAGTGAAGTTTATAGTAATACTTTGTTTGGAACTTTTTCAACAAACTACTTCTCCATTACAGGTAAATACAAGTGCAGTGATAAACTCTTTATTATATACATCTGACTAGAGGATAAAATTTATAAAATTTTGTTTCCAAAAATCATATTCTCCGTTTATCAAATTAAATGCTTAATGCTTCTCAAGTACTTTAGGATAACTTTGATTGCATTCCATTTATCTAATCCTGAATTAGATTGGAATATGCTATTCACACTAATAGTATTCTCGATATGCTGCCTATTATAAAGCTATTATATTCTTTAGACTTCATATAGTTTAAGCATAAGGAACCTAGACCATACTTTCTTTAGATATCTAGGGAAACTCAACCCTTGAAAGGTTGATGTCATGTAAAATCCTTTTTGGAATAAGCATGTTGAACTATTCAAAATCCTCTTTCAAGTATAGACTTTGAAAACTTTATCATTCTCTTCAATGTATCTTTATAGATATGAATTACTGAGAATGTTTTATGTCTTGAATGGAAACAATAATGGATAACTATTTTATTAATAGAAACATATTAATAGTGTTACCAACTCATGTGTCATCCCTATACAAAACTAGAAAGGTGAGGACACTCCCATTATCCTTTGTACATTAAACACTCATCAAAAAATGATTCAGTTCCTCATGGTTTGCTTAAGATCATAATAGATATCTTAAGCTTTGAATACTTTAGACCTTTCTTAAGACTCAAAGCCTTTAGATTTGTTCGATAATTATGCCTTCTTTTAAATGAAAGAAAATTAGTATTGATATCTTTATGCAAACCCATCTTCTTTATGCATTACTACGTCTAATATAGCTATGATAGAATCATCTCATGATTTTTTCATCATGAACATATAATGCTTATGCATTTTTATGAGGGAAACTATATTTTTCTGAAGATTAAATATTTTATTAAATCTTTGAGATGCTGAGGTGGATACAACACTTAGATATGTTTGGGCTTTTCATAGGGCTCAAATTTATTTGACCATTTTACTATATACTATTGGATGACATTCATCCAATTATCTTATGTTTCTTCTTATGTCACTTTCTTGAATAAACTCTTTATTAAGAAATAATGATATTTCTGCTAACAACTCTTTGTTTTGTAAGAAGATAGAAATAGTATCCCAAACAACATTTAGGGTATCCAACTATCACATCCCAACTTCAGAAACAAGACGGTTCTAGAACATGGGGAGACATAAGGTCACCCACACCCGTAAAACCCATTTACATATATACAAATCCTACCTAGGATTGTGCCAAACCCGATGCATTAACTTAAATATCCAATATCACAGGAACTCAATATGTGGAAGAATAGTTTAACAAACACTTTGAAAACACCTCATACGAAAAGAATGTTTAAAGTCTTAAATAAAATATCAATAATTAATATCCTATAATAAACTCTTGGAGCGTCTACAAATATCTCTTCATAACATAATATTATTAAAGACTTTTACAAGGAATCCCCAAGCGAAGTAGAATGCTTGAGCCATTGCCTTGCCTTCTCACATTTGCTCACCTGGAACCACACAAAGAAAACGGGGTGAGATAGATGATATCAATGAGTAAACAATATAGCACATACAATTACATATATTCCTTTAAAAAGGAATCCCATAGCTTATAACACATAGTTCATGATTTATAATCATGGTTTCAAAGTTTTCAATTTAGCAAGGTTATCACTCTAACAGGTTTGCAGAAATCACACTTATAACTCTTATCACTCATATAGAGTAAATGACTATACTAGCTCATTCACTCGATGGAGAGGTAGCCTCATACTAAATTCCAACTCCCAACCCATAACTTATAAAGTCATGAAACTGATCAAGCTTCATGGCTAGAATCGCCCCTAGCTGAGCTGGATACACTACCCCTATCTATCGGGTTAAGACCATATATATAGGTTTCGATAATTTCTTGCATCAGCACAAGGATTTTGCATAAAAGGTTAAAGATACTATAGCTAGAGCTAATGTAAACACATATGACAATAACACTTTAGGCAATAATAACATATATCACAATAGCAATAATAGTTCAACTTTTTGAAAAGAAGATACAATAATAGTGTAGTTCCAAAAAGAAAGTTGGTAAGGTAACAATTACAAAGGGTCTTTCATATCATTGAATAAACATTAATAACTTTGGACCAATTGTCCGTTTTCAACCCAATCTTAATAAAAAAAAATCATATAATCATAATTTATGATAGAAAGAACTTGGGTTTCAAAGATCTCAAAGGCTCACATAACATGATATCACGTACTTGCAATAGAACATAATATTTACTCACATTTGTAGCATGAATACAATGTTTACTCACCTTGTGGTTCCTTCACTTCTAGTACACGAAGCCCTTTTAAACCTCTAAGACTTCCCAAACTCTAACACAATATTTAATTTAATACTTAGTATTTATTTAATCATGATACTATCCTATCCCATAACTACTCCATGCACATATAACTTTCACATATACTTAGAATTGTATATATAAGTGTACCTCATTCACTTGCACATATCATGTTGACTGTAAAAGTCTTGTACACTTAGCCCTTATAGGCCCATATCAAAACACATTACAATTCATGTCAATACCTTTCTAAGGTCAACAAAATATCATTATCTTAATATTAATTCACTTTAACAATCATCTTAGTACACTTAACACTTCCATATATGTTAACTTAACTAATGACCTTCCAAGTGTCAAGTTTATCTCTTATGACTAATTTATTCAATCAATCTCTTCATCAATTCAAGATCATTAATTCATTATCAAGTCATCATACAACCTACTACTATATTATCCAATCACATTCATATATTAATCACAACCTAAGGTTAAAGTATCTTAAGTATACCAAATTGCCTTTAGGCTTATTTAGGGTCATTCCTTTGATCAACATGCAATTTAACCATTTATCATTCATACATACATATCAATAATCAACAAAATACATCATATAAAATTTATAGACATTGGGATATGAATCCCAATGTCGGCCGATTGCTCTATTAAAGGAAAAACTGAATTTTCTTACTTTTTGCACTTTCTGTCTATTATAGTAATAAGTAGAAACATGGTTTGAACCAAGATTTTTCATGTAAACATAATAAAAATCATTTTAGAATATTAATCTATAGGAATCGGCAGCAATAGGTACCACATATACATGAAATTTCAAATTTTAGATTTTAAAATGCAAAAATCATAAGTTTTCTTATTTTTGGTACTTTCTGGTCATTACAGTAATATGTAAACAGGTGGTTTAAACCATTATTTTTCATTCAACCCTAACAAATATCAGTTTAGAATTCATAAGCACACAATTCGGCAACCACATACATATATACTCATAGAATTTTCCAACTTTCAAGTTCTAGAACGAAAACCTTGAATTTCCTTATTTTTCAAAACTTTTCGGTCATTACAGTAATATGCAGAAATATTATTTAATCCAATATTTTTTTATCTAAACATATAAAAAATCTATTTAGAAAATAAATATGCAAGAATTGCCCTCTCTTGTAGTGTAGGATTCACCTTTGGAGAAATCGCGTAGAAAGGTTTGTGTTTTCTGTAGAGAATTAAATTTCTCTCTCAAAAACTCAGCCAAACTAAATTAAATCTGTAAAAATTAGTAAATACCCAGTTCAAATTAATTTCTCATAATTTAATTCATAGAAATCAAATAAGGAATTGAAAGAGAAGAAAAACTTATGATTATGATCAAGAAATCGCAAAGTTGAAAGTGTTTTGAGAATTTTAGTAGAGAGAATTATTTCAGGAGAATTTTTCTGTGAAAATACTGGAATAATAGAGTGTGGTTGTTGGAAACCCTAGAGCTCACTGAAATTTGGTATTTAAATATAGGGTTTTGGATAATTTCTAAGATTACCTTTAATAAGCTAGGTTAGGAGGATTTTTGGATAGTAGGCTTTTAGGTATTTGGTTTTTTTATTTAATTTAGGGACTGATTATAGGTAATATAAAATAAAATATTTTTCTTATTATTTTTTGTAATATTTCCCCCACAACATTTATTTAAAAATTATTTTAAAAATACTCATAAAATTATTTTATGCTTAAAAATTACCTTTTTGAATGAAAATTTATTTTATGAAAAATAAATTATTTTATGCTAATATACTTCATGTAAATCATTTATTTCACAATAATAACTTATATTATGCATACTAAAATTAATTTAATGTACCACATATTCATTAATCACACAGCACATAAATTCCCATAAAGGCACTGTGAACCCTCAATTTTGTACCCTTATCATCCAACCGCAGCCTTAGCACTTGCTAAATTTAACACGTTATGCAGAGCCATTACAGTGGTCTCGCTAATCGGTTAGCGGGTAGGGGTTCGAGGGCAACGTCCCCAAAAGAAAATTTTTTAACCTTCAATTACCTTGCTACCAGACATCCAAAATTTCCAAACTTCATATTAACAACCAATATCTAAAAAAAAGAGTGCCACGTCAGCAGCCGATGGCGGCGTCGACTGTAATAGAAAGAAAGTGCGGCACACCGCCCAGAGGCTCGGTGGCGCCTCCCAGACTGCCCGTTGTGAACCCTTAATTTTACACCCTTAGCATCCAACTGTAGCCTTAGCACTTGCTAAATTTAATGCGTTGCACAGAGCTATTATGGTGGTCCCGCTAACTGGTTAGCGAGAGCTGCCCCCGAAAGAAAATTTTTTAGACTTCATTTACATTGCCACTAGACACCCAAATTTTTCAAACTCCATACCTATAACCAATCTCTTAAAAAAAAAAAAAGAGAGAGAGAAACCTCAAAAAGTGTGCCGTGCCACGTGGCATGCCACATGGAAGGCATGCAGTGCTGCGTCAGATCTGCGCGGCGCCGCATAGGCCTAGTACGGCACTGTGCCAGAGCGTGGGTTTTCTGCCCGCTAGTGGGCCCCACACACGTAAAATGACTCTTCTACCCTTTTTCATCCAGTTTTCAGCCTTTTTTTACCCTACCCTTATGGTCTTTTCACATTTTCATTACCTAAACTACCCTTAACTCTATTTGCCTATAAATAGGCTCTCCCATTTCCTCATTTTGACACCTCTTGAATTTGAGTAGATTGCTATCCTTAAATTCCTCTCTTCTTCTCCCTCCAATCACTCTCTAATTAATTAATTAATCTTTCTAATTAATTAATTAGCTCACCCTAACCAAGTTAATTAATCTTTTTAATTAACTAAAACTCTTTTTTAATTAATCACTCAATTAATTAATGAATTAATCTTTTTAATTAATTAATTAATCACTCTTTTTTCAAAAATCATTCAATTTTCCAAAATCAAATTAATCATTTTCCTTAATTCACTGATGTGGGTCAAATTTATATACCCTAGCCCTTAAGACTAAGTACAAAGTGAGTACGGTGTCAAACTCTAAGGAATTTGGAGCAATTTTATATTAACCGGGTAATTACTAAGATGGATAGGCAAACAACAAACAAAAGATGTTAATTTATTCTATCTAATCTAAAATACTAAAGTTTTATTGTTACTTTAATTAATAAAAAAATAGAATTACAATTCAGAATTAATTTTGAACTATAAATGTTTAACAACATATAAACATATGCAATTATTGGAGAATATGACCATCAGTCCTTAAAAGCAACTCTCGTTGTCAATTAAGGGTATTTTCATTTAGAGTCTACAAGCACTCTCATGACATTATAAAGATAAACAAAAATCATTAAGTTCCATGCCAATTCTTTAACCCCTTAAAGTGGATTTCTTGTCTCCAGGTACTTTCCTATCCTTTAAGTAATTTCAATTACATTTCCATCAAAAAGCCCCAACTCTCGTTGTGAACAAAATGATTAACAAGTTATATATGGTGATCAAGCATACATAACACAATGTAGCACTCAATTGAAACTAAATCATTCATGCATATTAAGAATGTAGTTCATAAAATTAATTCATTATTGCAATTCTAACAACCTATTAGACTAAGTACATGGTAAAATATGTCATAGAAATAATGCAAGCATTCTTTAATACAATAAAAATAGAAGAAAGGAAGAAAGGTTGATGAATGAAAACTCCTTTATTCTTTGGGAAATGACTTGCACAATTCTTGAAGTGGAAGTGCCTTTTGGAAGGACACTTGATCCAAGTACTTAATTCTAATAAGGTGTTTACAATGATTTTAAGTAAATTTTTTCTATGAAATACAAATGTATCTCCCTACTTTGTATTCTGATTTTCTAAATGTATTTTATAGAAGAAACTTCAACTATTTAAAGGCTCTGAACAGTTAAAAGTCATAACATTTCATAAAGAAATGCAACACTTTGTGAAAAGTCACCTAATAACTGCTTCAGAAAATTCAAGGGCATTTCGGTCAATTCAGATGGCAAAATTAGACTTTGAGGTCTTCATGAAAGTTGTAGGCCTTTTTATCAGCTTTCCATAGCCTCTTGGATTGTTTCAAACCAAGTTATGTAGAGGAAGTTATGACTGAAACATTGCAGACTGTTCGTGAAGAAATGCAACACTTTGTGAAAAGTCACCTAATAACTGCTTTAGAAACTTCAAGGTCATTTTGGACAATTCAGATGGCAAAATTAGACTTCAAGGTCTTCATGAAAGTTGTAGGCTTTTTTATCAACTTTCCATAGCCTCTTGAATTGTTTCAATCCGAGTTGTGTAGAGGAAGTTATGACTAAAACATTGCAGACTGTTCGTGAAGAATCCTGTCTTTTGGTGTGTGCCGACTCGTTACCAACTCATCCTCCACTCAACAACTCGGCACAGCAACCATTGGTGCCGAGTCAGCACACTTGGTTACAACTCGGCACCAGTGAATTCCAAAATTTGATGTCTTTTTATATTTGACTCTTCTAGGAACCTCCAATACCTCCCATAATCTACTAAAACTTATAAAATACTCTCAAAACCATCAGGTTAAGGAGAAATCTTGAGAAAATATTAGTAGAACAAATATTAAGGGAATAAAACACAAAATGCATTATAACATACTAAACATATACCTAAAAAGCAACTAAAATGCACTTGAAATAACACTAAATCTATACCATTTTACATCACATCATTCACCCTTCCTCGAAATTAATTAATTAATCTTTTTAATTAATTAATCCATCCATCTTTTTCATCACATTAATTAGTTAATTAATCATTTTAATTAATTAATTAATTAATCTCTTAATCAATCCAATCACCTGGTACTGATAAAACGGAACTTTGTTCTGGTAAAACCCTCCACCCACCAAAAGTCAAGGTATCAGCCTTTTCCTCTCAAACCCAAATCAAATCAATCAATCTGATCAAACCCTAAACCCCTCCACTTAATCGAGGAATGAACTACGTAAGTTTTGATCCCCATTCGATGGGGTACGTAGGCACGTTTGGAATCTAAATCCAAACCTCAAATCCAAATCCCAATCAATCTTCTTTCCCCTCTTTTTTTAATTAATGTATTTTATGAATGTCTCATTTTAATTTTCTAATGACACTCATATCATATTCATGCATATTACTTACAATTATCATGTTATAAATGTCATTCATGAAATCTAATTTTCAAGTCAAATTAAACTTAAGAGTCAAATTTAGATTATTTAAAACCAAAAACCTAGTCTCCGAACTCAACTTGGTTTGAGATTAGTGATTTTTATCCTTGTGTAAAATTAATAAATTGGAGTCAACTGGGTTTTTTCTTAATTTTTCTCATTTAAAATAAATTAGGGTAGCGACTCTCAAAAATCATTTTTCAAAATCAACCAAATCTGAGCCCGAGGGTTCCATCATAAGTCTAAATCCAAATGAGCATCCTGGTTCCCTCTAGTGGACTGGGACAGTGCTCAAGCGAGGCCTCACAGCTGGCGACTCCACTGGGGATAGATTGCCACCTTTTTTTAAATAAAAAGGAAAATAAGAGGATTACTATTTGGTTAAGGAAAAATATTTCCAAAAAAATCTCCTTTTGGCTCATTAAGTATAAC
This sequence comes from Reutealis trisperma, assembly GCA_947687605.1. Classification (NCBI taxonomy): domain Eukaryota; kingdom Viridiplantae; phylum Streptophyta; class Magnoliopsida; order Malpighiales; family Euphorbiaceae; genus Reutealis; species Reutealis trisperma. Next base: position 352,486 of record CANTUT010000896.1, read on the forward strand.
TTGACTTTCATGTATCACTTTGCATAATAAAGGCTCATTACCTAAATCTTAGCTTTAGAAAAACTTTTGATGGCGACTAGCATTGGCTCGACAACTCTCTTTGAGTATGTTGGGAGATAGCAAAAGCATTCCACCCTGCAACGAATCCCCGATCATTTCGATGGTGTAACAAGCAATCAGTACTGTTGGACCCACACGAGGCTCCTTACCTCACATGTGGTTAGGTATATTGATGCTCTAGTGGGACGAGGACCCTTAAATCAAACCACCCTTCACCCTTGTACATATAGTCACCCTAGCCTTTGACCTTAGGTTCCATGTACCATAATAATCGATACTCTTGCATGTTCATGAAACCTTTTTCAGCATCCATCACGCCATAATCATGCATACACAACATGAGAAGCTCAACAAGGTCAACTCTCAAAAACCCAAACCTGTGGCCTGTTACCCCAAAACACCTCACACACTCACCTTGTCAACATGTAAATCCGGTGACCAACTATGTGAAAGGAATCTTTTTCCCAATACACTTTCACATTCATGCCATTTTTCCTTCACAATTATGTTTTCTTACCCTTATTTCTGTTTGCTTTCTATTTAAAGGTACCAATGGCCAATACCTTCAACTTCGATCAAGATGCCATGAGCGCTTTCTTCACCAGCCTCCTCAAGAAACAAGAGGAAACTTTTTAAGCTGTACTCACCACCGCTCTTCATACCAAAGCTAAAACTTTCACCAATGTTATCAATGCCCAGTCTGCCACCTTTACTGATGCCCTCAACTCCCAACGCCAGTCCATCATTAATGAGGTTAAGGAAATGACCAATGCCACAGTCACTCCCTCTCCTGCTCGTGTTGAGCCTGCATCTGCCCAAGTCAGGACTAGCCATGCCCCTACTTTTACTCCTCCCATTATCAATCTCACCGATAAAGGGAAAGCACCTAAGACTCCAACCTCTCTTACCATGGACTTAAACACAACCATTCCCTCTCCCACTACAAATCATTTTGAAAGTGGAGATTTCTTTAGCTTTCCCAAAGCTAAGAAATTGATGGAGAAAGTTGAGGTCATGGAAAAAATGCTCAAGAATGTCAAAAAGCACGAGGACATGATAGATGTTGACTCTTTAGCTCTCTTTTCGAATGCATGAGTTCTACCAAAATTTAAAATGCTGGTCATAGACAAATTTAATGGCACCACATGTCCTAAAACTCATCTAAAGATGTATGTGAGTGCCATGAGACCTTTCAGTATGGACGACGAGCTCCTTACTCAGTTATTCCAACAAACCTTGACCAGAGCTGCTATTAAGTGGTTACTATATCTTGACAAAAATCACAAGAAGATTTGGGATGACATATGTAATGCATTTGTCAAGAAATACCACTATAACATTAAGGTGGATGTCACCCGTTGAGATTTAGAAACCATCAAACAAGGGCCAAGAGAATCCTTCACTGCGTTCCTTACAAAATGGAGGACAAAAGCGGCTCAAATGATGAACTGTCCATCTGAAGTAGAGCAAATTGACAACATCGTCAAGAACCTCCTGCCCTAACATCGAGCTCATCTGCAAACACAGTATCTCCCTAGCTTCAAAGCTCTCATTGCCACTGCTACCAAGATTGAGGATTTGATTCAATCAGGATGAATCAAAGATGAATCCTCTAGTTCAAGGTATCACAAGAACGCCACTAACACCACCCAAAGAGAGGGAGAGGTAAATATTGTGTCCTGTCACTAATCAATGAATTTGGAAACAAGGAGGACTTTCTCTGAGCTGGGCATGCCCCCTAGCATCATTTACAAGAAAGCTTTAGAGGCTAATCTGGTTAAGCCCTTATAACCACAACCTCCTCCAAACCCCTTCCCCAAGGGTTATAATGCTAATGAGTACTGTGATTATTATCAAGGGCTAGGGCATAAAATTGATACATGCAAGGTTCTGAAGCACAAAATTCAAGACCTCATTGACAGTAGAGACATCATTGCTCCCAAACCCAAAGTCTAGCATAGCCAAACACATCCAACTGTCTCAAGCCTCACCCAATAACTGGTATTTTGAGAAGAGTGCCAACATTGTTGTGCCCTTATCCAAGTCCTCCAGGTCCATGTCTGAGTTGTTTGAGTTCATGGCTAAGTCACTTAAGTCAGAGTCTATGTCAGAGTCTTTTTGAGTTTGTTTTCTATTAAATTTTTTCTTTTTGAGTCTATCAGGTCTTGTCTTTCTGAATTTGTATTTCGCCTTCTAGGCTTATCCTTTAATGTACTCATGATGGGACTCTTTTTTCAGTAATAAAAGTTTGAACTTTTTAATTTGCTTCAATTTTTTCTAGTCATCTTCAAGTAGGACATCTTAAAAAAAAAAAGAACAAAAAATGAAAAATACAAAAAAAAAATGAAAAAAGCAAAAGGATTAACTAATTATGGCACTAAAAAAATAATAATAATAAAAAATCTCATATATTACATTTGCATGACAGAAGCGAAAAAGATCATAAGTTATTATATACAAAGATAAGGACATGATACGGATACTCCAAGCATCACAGTTTACAAGATCTTGACCTACAAGAAGCCTATCGAGAAGAAGATATGGAGAACGAAGACAAAGTAGGAAAATCCTATCCACCAGAGGCATTATCTTCACAGACGTGGACGGAAGTGAATTCTCCCATCTTGGCAACCTAGATCAGCTGAAAAGATACATCATCCGAAGATGACATCTGCATTTCATTTTGTTTCTCATGCATATGTAATCAGAACTAGATGGACCTGATTCTCCCTAAAAGAAATAATCTACAGAAAAGTGATGTAAGGGATACATAGACAGCCCGACTCGAGTGCAGTCCAAATCATAATACAAAATATTTTGTTGTATCGCACTCTCATTTTCTTTGTACCTAGTACATCATTCACTTAATTCTTTTGCCTAGACAAAAAAAAAAAAAAGAAAAAAAAAAAAAAAAAGAAGGAAGAATGCTCTCTAAGCTAAAAACCTGAAAGGGTGGCTTAGGCAGAATTAGAGCAAAAATAAAAGATGTCTCATTTAATGATGATCAAATCTTACAAAATACAAACCCATTATAAAGGATAGTCCTTTCAATATTGTCTATAGCTTATTCTATTTCGTGTAGTCCTATCAACCTATAATTATTTCCTAAAAAAAAAAAGAAGGGGTCATGTATGAAGTCATGGTCTAGCCAATCTTCCTCTACCTCATGAGATGCAAATCTCTCGTATCCTCATCAGAGTCAAAGTCTATCACAATCTCCTTTTTTTGAGCCACCACTGCAATATGTGGTGTCACACTTCTAGAAAATCCCCGAATCTCCTTTAAAAATTGAGTCAACCCTCTGTCTATGTTGCAGTCCTCGCTCCACTAATGGCTTCTCTTGCAGCCTATCCTTCCTCAGCTATGTCATCCTTTATTCTCCTCAACAGAACAGCCTGGTACTCTCTCTCAACTAGCCAAATCACCTTTATCAATCACTTATCATACCTCTCTATGGTCTCAAGTGAAATCCCCAAATAAACAGTATGATAACTCCTCAGCCAACCATCACCTAATAGCTCTGGCAATGGGAATTATGAACTGTATAGACTCCAAGAAAGAAAAATTAGGGGCACATCTTGAGTCTGCCTCATTTGCCTTAAGACCCTTATCCCCTAGTGGAAAGTCATTCAAATCAAGCCCAACAGGCAAACCACTTGACACCTATGGCCCCTAGTCATGAGAAATCTAATCATTTACCATTGTTAGTGCTAAAAATGTCCTCCGAGGGCAAGTTGCAAGCAACCATCCTATCCGACCTCTAACTAAGTCTTAGTAAGGCATGTGCAGACTAAAAAGCAGAGGCCACCACCTGAAAATGATCCATCAGCCACGCTTTCGAGATAACCTAAAACCTGAAACAGACATCCACAAAGCACCCAAAGTAGAAAGGGTAAGAATAGACAAATTTTTCTCACCGGAGAATAACTGGCAAGACAGTTCATCTCTCTAAATCCTTAACAAAGCAATTAAGGCTCATCAGTATCTTTGCTAGCATAGCTCTAACCACAAAATGCCTCTGTTCCATCTGCCATTGTGGCATCACCCCAATCAATAAACCCAAAACTGACACTCAAACAGAAAACCAAGGCCCTCATGTTGAGCCTCTGCACCCCTTATACCCCCTGGACAGTGGAATCATGGAACTTCTCAATCACAGTGGTCAAATTCACTTAACCATCACCAACCATAATCTGGCTTACAATATCCTAAGGCAAGTCAAAAACTCTAAAAAATTCAAAAAATGCCAGACTTTGAACTCTGGCACCACCAGAGTTGCCTTTGAGTCATAGCCAAGCCACATTCCCTATCTCCCTGGAATAGGCACAGCTCCTCCTTAGCAGCACCAAAATAGAAACTACGGGCCACCAGATTCTAAAATCTGAATCAACCCCTCGAACTCCTTGTAATACCACCATGGCAATTTTTCACACCAACCTAAGTTGAGTTTCTCAACCTTGTTAAGTTTTTCAGTCTAAAAATGTATGACTCAGCAGATCACAAAAGTCACATGAGAAATTGCATTCACAAAGCAAATGTGTGAATCCATCCTCATACATCCATGTAACCATTCATTACAGGCATCACCACAAATCATGCATGGCATAGAAGTCAAGCAAAAAGTCTATGAATTCTGAAACATGTATGCATCATCTGTGCACCAACATCTATGCAATCATCTACAATCATACATCTTCATGCATAAACTGAGCCAATAGCCTCATTAACATCTCCTTAAGCTGACCCGTACTTTCTACAAGTTGATCGATGCCTCTTAAAACTGACTAATGCCTCTTTGAAGCTAAATGGTACCTTTCCATATCTAATCAATGAAGCATGACTTCCAGAGCCTCTTTACTCCCAGCAAAGATCCTTTGAGACTTCTGAAAGGGCCAACCCCTTACGTTTAGAAGCCTAAGTTTATTTGGTATAACTAAAATCTTATCAGAATCTTTCGAGTTGACTTGCCATAAGCCGAGGCTCTTCTTCCATGAAAATCTTATCAGAATCTAGCAAGCCGACTTGCCATAGGCCGAGGCTCTCTTTTCACTAAATTATCTTATCCAAAATCATCTTTATCTCTAGCATTAAGGCCAAACAGATAGCCTTAATTAATATTTACTCAAATCTTCTCCAATATTAAGGCCAGACAGATAGTCTTGATTGAGATTTATCTAAATTTTCTTTAGATTAAGGTTGGACAGATAGCCTTGATTGAGATTTACCCAAATCTTTTTTACATTAAGGCTGGACAAATAGCCTTGATTAAGATTTACCCAGACCTTTTTTGTCTTTTAACATTAAGGCTGGACAGATAGCCTTGATTAAGATTCACTTCAGACCTTTTTTATCTCCAACATTAAGGTCAGATAGATAGCCTTGATCGAAATTCACCAAACCTTCTTTGTCCTCCAACATTAAGGCCAGATGGATAGCCTTGATTGAAATTCACCAAACCTTCTCCATCTCCAACATTAAGGCCGAATAGATAGCCTTGATTGAAATTCACCAAACCTTCTCTATTTTCAACATTAAGGTCGGATAAATAGCCTTGATTGAGATTCACTTCAGACCTTTTTTATTTCCAACACTAAGGCCGGATAGATAGCCTTGATTGAAATTCACCAAACCTTCTTTGTCCTCTAACATTAAGGCTAGATAGATAGCCTTGATTAAAATTCACCAAACCTTCTCTATATCCAACATTAAGGCCAAACAGATAGCCTTGATTGAAATTTACCAAACATTCTCTATCTCCAACATTAAGGCCAGATAAATAACCTTGATTGAGATTCATTTCAAACATTTTTCATCTCCAGCATTAAGGCCGAATAGATAGCCTTGATTGAAATTTTTCGAACCTTTTTTTATCTTCAACATTAAGACGAGACAGATAGCCTTGATTGAAATTCACCTAACCTTCTTTGTTTTATAACATTAAGGCCAAACAGATAGCCTTAATTGAAATTCACCAAGACCATTTTCGTAACCAACGTCAAGGCCGAACATATAGCCATTAATAAAGTTTCATTTATCCTAGAGGTCGTCCTCCCAAAGGACATGATAATAACACACAAGCCCAAAGTCTAATATGGCACCTCTTTCCAATGTTCACTATCATCATAATCACCTTTTGTTTAAAGCCAATTCTGATGAGGGGGCAATTGTGAACCCTCAATTTTACACTCTCAGCATCCAACTGCAGCCTTAGTACTTGCTGAATTTAATGCATTACGCGGAGCTATTACGGTGGTCTCGCTAATCGATTAGCGGGCGAGGGTTCAAGGGTAGTGCCCCCGAAAGAAAATTTTTTAGACTTCATTTACATTGCCACCAGACACCCAAATTTTCCAAACTCCATACTTATAACCAATCTCTAAAAAAAAAAAAAAAGAGAGAGAGAAACCTTGGAAAGCGTGTCGTGCCACGTGGCATGCCACACGGAAGGCATGCGGCACCGCATCAGATTTGCGTGGCACCGCATGGCCTTTTTGCAGCATGCCGCAAAAAGGCTGACATGGCGCCACATAGGCCTGGTGCGGTGCCGCGCTAGGTCATGGGTTTTCTGCCCCCCAATGGGCCCCACGCGTGTAAAATGATTTTTCTACCCTTTTTCATCCAGTTTTCAACCTTTTTTTTTACCCTACCCTCATAGTCTTTTTACATTTTTATTACCTAAACTACCATCAACTCCATTTGCCTATAAATAGGCTCTCCCATTTCCTCATTTTGACACCTCTTGAATTTGAGTAGATTGCTATTCTCAAATTCCTCTCTTTTTCTCCCTCCAATCACTCTCTAATTAATTAATTAATCTTTCTAATTAATTAATTACCTCACCCTAACCAAGTTAATTAATTTTTTAATTAACTAAAATTCTTTTTTTAATTAATCACTCAATTAATTAATTAATTGATCTTTTTAATTAATTAATTAATCACTCTTTTTTCAAAAATCATTCATTTTTCTAAAATCAAATTAATCATTTTCCTTAATTCACCCTTCCTGCAAATTTAATTAATCTTTTTAATTAATTAATCCATCCATCCTTTTCATCATATTAATTAGTTAATTAATTATTTTAATTAATTAATTAATCTCTCAATCAATTCAATCACCCGGTCCCGATAAAACGGAACTTCGGTCCACCCACCAAAAGTCAAGGTATCAGCCTTTTCCTCTCAAGTCCAAATCAAATCAATCAATTTGATCAACCCCTAAACCTCTCCACTTAATCGTGGAATGAACTACGTAGGTTTTGATCCCCATTCGATAGGGTATGTAGGCACGTTTGGAATCTAAATCCAAACCTCAAATCCAAATCCCAATGAATCTCCTTTCCCCTCTTTTTTTAAATAATGTATTTTATGAATGTCTCATTTTAATTTTCTCATTACACTCATATTATATTTATGCATATTACTTACAATTGTCATTTTATAAATGTCATTCATAAAATCTAATTTTCAAGTCAAATTAAACTTAAGAGTCAAATTTAGATTATTTAAAACCAAAAATCTAGTCCCCAAACTCAACTTGATTTGAGATTAGTGATTTTTATCCTTAGGTAAATTAATTGCAAAATTAATAAATTGGAGTCAACTAGGTTTTTCATTAATTTTTTCCATTTAAAATAAATTAGGATGGCAACTCCTAAAAATCATTTTTCAAAATTAACCAAATCCGAACCCGAGGGTTCTATCGTAAGTCTAAACTTGAATGAGCATCTCGGTTTCCTCTAACAGACCGGGCCGGTGCTCGTGCGAGGCCTCACACCCGCCTACAGTGCCCAAAATACCCAATAATATGATTTTTTAGCTTTTTTTTTAACTCTACCCTTTTGGTCTTTTCACTTTTCTACTTCTTAAACTACCCTCACCCACTTTTCCTATAAATTACCCATTCATCCTTCATTCAAACACATCTCTTGAATTAGTATTGATGGTTATCTACTAATTCCTCTCTTCTTCTCCGTCCAACCACTCTCTAATTAATTAATTAATCTTTTTAATTAATTAATTAATCACTTTTTTTCAAAATCAAATTAATTATTTTTCTTAATCCACCTTTCATCCAAATTAATTAATTAATCCTTTTAATTAATTAATCACTTTTTTCCAAAATCAAATTAATCCTTTTTCTTAATCCACTTTTCATCTAAATTAATTAATTAATCTTTTTAATTAATTAATCCTTATACCCTTTTCATCATATTAATTAGTTAATTAATCTTTTTAATTAATTAATTAATCTTCCAATCAATCCAATCAACCGATTTCGATAAAACGGAATTTCGATCCGGTAAAACCCTTCACCCACCAAAAGTCAAGATGTTAGCCTTTCCCTCTCAAACCCAAATCAAATCAATCAATTTGATCAACCCTTAAAGCCCCCCACTTAATCGTGGAATGAACTACGTGGGTTTTGATCCCCATTCAATGGGGTATGTAGGCACACTTAGAATCTAAATCCAAATCTCTATCAATCTCTTTTTCCCTTTTTAATTTGTGGATATTTTATTTTAATTTTCACCTTGCACTCATGTCATATTCATGCATTTTATTTGTAATTATTAATGTCATTTATGAAATCAATTTTCAAGTCAAATTAAACTTAAAAGCCAAATTTAGGTTATTTAAAACCAAAAACTTAGTCCCCGAACTCAACCTAGTTCAAGATTAGTAATTTTTATCCTTGGGCAAATTAATTGCAAAATTAATAAATTAGAGTCAACTAGGTTTTTCCTTAATTTTTTTCATTTAAAATAAATTAGGTTGTCGACTCCCAAAATCATTTTCAAAATCAACCGATCCAAACCCAAGGGTTCCATCGTGAGTCTAAACCCGAATGAGCATCCTAGTTCCCTCTAGCGGACTAGGTTGGTGCTCGGGTGAGACCTCAAGGCACACATTTAGCTTTAATAATTTTAAGTCAAGCAAATTGTCACAAAAATTCCTAGTGTAGGTGTGGGTTGTTACATTCTCCCCCCTTAAAAGAAATTTATCCTCGAATTTAAATACTTACCTAATTGCTCTTGAAAAGCTGAGGATGCTTCTACCGCATTTCCTCCTCAGCTTCCCAAGTGCATTCATCTATCCCATAATTTTGCCATTGGACCTTAATTATGGATATCTCCTTGTTGATCCACTATGGCTGTTGGTGATTCCTCATAGAATAGCTGCTCATCTAACGTAACGTCTAGAGGTGATAGGACATGAGATAGATCTGACACATGCTTTCTTAGCATGGATATGTAGAAAACTGGGTGCATATGTGCCATGGTTAGGGGTAGGGCAAGTCTATAAGATACTTCTCCAACTTTATCTAAGATTTTGAAAGGACCAACCAAACGAGGCGATAATTTCCTCTTCTTGCGAATCTCATAACACCTTTCATTGGAGAGACTTTAAAGAAAGCGTGATCTCCCACGGCAAGGTGTACATCCTTCCTTTTCCAGTCCGCATAGCTCTTTTGTTGACTAAAAGCCATTTTCAGTTGATCTTGAATCAAGGGTACCTTCTCGGTAGTCTCCTTAAGCAATTAAGGCATTTCCACATTTTTGTCCCTCAGTTCAATCTAACAAACTGGAGAACGACATTTCCTCCCATACAAAGCTTCATATGGTGCCATGTCGATGGATGAATGATAGCTGTTGTCATAGGCAAATTCAATTAAGGGTAAGTACTTATCCCAACTACCACCAAAGTCCAAGATGCACATTCTTAGCATATCCTTGAGTGTCTAAATTGCCCTTTCAAACTGTCCATCCATTTAAGGGTGAAATGCAGAACTAAAATCTAATTGTGTTCTTAATGCTTCTTGCAACTTCTGCCAGAACCTGGAGGTCAATTGAGTCCCTCGATCCAAGATGATGGTAATCAACACTTCGTGTAATTTCACAATCTCGTCCACATATAATTGTGCATACTAAGATGCAGAATATATGGTTTTAACTCCTAAAAAATGAGCAGACTTTTTCAGTCAATCCACTATGACCCATACAGAGTCATATCTTTTGGAGGTTCTAGGTAAGCCAACTACGAGGTCCATAGTGATGCGCTCCCACTTCCATTCAGGTAGTCGAATTTCTTAGAGCAATCTTAAGGGTCATTGATGCTTGTACTTGACTTGCTAATTCAGGCAGGATGCTACAAACTTAGCCACATCCTTCTTCAGTCCAAGCCACCAATAGTTAGCTTTCACATCATGGTATATTTTGATAGTTCCAGGATGAGCACAATAAGGTGTCTAATGAGCCTCCTTTAGTATCCTTTCCTGTAATCCTTCCACATCAAGCGTTCATACTCTATTTTCGCACTTTAAAACCCCATTAATCACTTCAAACTCAAAGTTCTTCCCATCTTTCATCTCATCCTTTAACTTCACTATGTATGGGTCCTTATCTTGTGAATCCTTTATTTCTTCCATTAACTTAGACCTCACTTGAAAATGAGCCACTAAAACTCTTGATCCTCCAATCTCCATCTTCAATCCTTGGCTAAACAACTCCTTTAATTTATTCATGATCGGCCTCTTCCATATAGTCATATGGGCTAGGCTTCCCATCGATTTTCGACTCAAGGCATCCGCCACTACGTTTGCCTTCCCGGGATGATATAAAATCTAATAGTCATAGTCCTTTAATAGTTCAATCCATCTCCTCTGCCTCAGGTTGAGGTCTCTTTGGCTTACGATGTACTAAAGACTCTTATGATCCATAGAAATCTCATACTTTGTTCCATACATGTAACGTCGCCAGATTTTATATCAAACACTATGACAGCTAATTCTAAATCATAAGTAGGGTAATTCACTTCATGCCTCTTTAGTTGTTATGATGTATAGGCGATGACTTTACCATTTTGCATTAAGATGCATCCAAGTCCTACTCTCGAAGCATTGTAATAAATGGTGAATCCTTCTTCTCCTTCGAGTAACACCAAAATTGGGGCTGATATCAAGCATTTCTTTAGCTTCTAAAAGCTCTCCTCATAAGAATCTTCCCAATTAAACTTAACTTGTTTTCTAGTCAACTTGGTCAATGGGGCTGCTATCTTGGAAAAGTCCTGTACAAACCTGCAATAATATCCAACCATGCCCAAGAAACTCCTTACTTCTGAAATTATTGTGCGTCATGGCCAACTTGTTATCGCTTCAACTTTCTTAAGATTAACTTGAATCCCTTCCTTACTTACTACATGTCCAAGAAAGTTGACAGACTCCATCCAAAACTCACACTTAGATAGCTTAGCATAAAGATGATGATTACATAGTGTTTGAAGCATGATCCTGAAATGTTCTTTATGCTCTTCTTTACTCTTATAGGATGTCGTCAATGAACATAATCATGAACTTGTCAAGAAAGAGCCTAAATACTCGATTCATCAAGTCTATAAAAACAGCAAGAGCATTTGTCAGATCGAATGGCAGAACCGTGAACTCATAATGTTTATATCTAGTACAGAAGGCAGTCTTGCAGATGTCTTCACCATGGATCTTTAGTTGACTTTAAGTTAATCTTGGAGAAGTGTCTAGCTCCTTGCAATTGATTAAAAAGATCATCGATCCTTGGCAAAGGATACCTATTCTTCACAGTGACTTTGTTAAGCTAGCGATAATCAATGAACATCCAGAATGAGCCATCCTTCTTTTTAACGAATAACACTGAAATGCCCCATGGCAAGCTATTAGGTCGGATAAAACCTTTGTCGAGTAGATCATGCAATTGCATCTTTAATACTTTCAACTCCATTGGTGCCATACGATATGGCGGTATTGATATAGGTCGCATACTAGGTAGCAATTCAATGTTGAACTCAATCTCAAGGCCAAATGGTATTCCAGGTAGGTCCTCTGAAAAGACATCCATGAATTCATCCATCACTGGAATGCTCTTGTCTCAAATGGCGACCTTCTTATTAGTATTGATTACATGGGCTAGGTATGCTTGGCATCCTTTCCTTAACATCCTTCTTGCTCCTAAGGCCGATATCAAGTTCAGAGGATTCTCAATCCTATCCCCCTAATACACGAACTTCTTTTCCATCCTTAGTTTTAAACTCAACCAATTTCTCCCTACAGTCTATACGAGCTTCATGCTCGTATAACCAGTCCATCCCCAAGATTACATCAAATTCTAGTACGTCTAGTTCTAGCAATTCTATAGGGAGTTTTCGCCTATTAATATCTGCCTCACAACCCTAAGCACATACTTTAATTCTATCACTTCCCCCAAAGGAGTTGATACTGCTAAAGGTTCACTCATTAATTCCTTATCCCTACCAAGACTCTTAGCAAAACATAGTGATACAAAAGAATGCATTGCACTAGAATCAATCAAACATTTTACACTAAAATTTTGGATGGGGATGATACTTATGATGGCAGTGTGCGAAGCGTGAGCCTCTTGTTGATTTAAGGTGAAGACTCAACCCTTACCCTTATTCTCTGTTGTCGGTGCATTCCTAAAAGCTAGCCCCTTATTCTTGGCTCCTTGCCCTTGCAATTAGAATGGTCTAGATTGTGGAGGTGCGGTGTTCATATTCCCTTAATTCTTTGTATGAGGCAATCCTTAATGAAATGTCCCATTTGCCCACACTTTAGGCATACACCCGAAGCTTTTTGGCAAATTCTGGAATGCTTCTTACTACAGGGACTTCCTGCTTAGCTTGACCATTTTGCAATCCAGATGATGAAAATTCCTTCCTTAGGCCTCCTCCTCTATGACCTTTGTTCCTATGCTTCCCCTTCTAGTCCCATTCAGCTCTCTCAGCCTTATACCTCTTTTCCATTACCTTGGCCTTATCTATCAGCTTGGCCAAGGTTAAAAATTCCATTGCTGCCAATGAGTTGAATAAAGGTGTGATCAGTCCTCTTAAGAATTGATTGATGTAGCTAGCTTTGGTAGGAATGATGTTGACAGCAAACCGACTAAGTCGATTAAACTCATTGGCATAATCTGACACCGTTATTCTAGGTTTTTGCTTTAGCTGCTTAAATTGCAGTGCCCTATCTTGCCTTTCACCTTTAAGTAAGAACTAATCCATCACTTCTTGTTTGAACTTTGCCCATGTAGGTGGGTCTACCCCATAAAGTTGCTCCTCCACATTTCTCTCGTACCAATACTAAGCTTCCTTCTTGAGTTAAAGTCCTACCAACTCAATTACTCATGCATTTGAGCAAGACAATCGATAAACTAGCTTGTCGATATCATCTAAGAATTCATATGGGTCATCACCCTCCACGCCACAAAAGGTAGGCAGCTGAAGCTTATTGAACTCTGCTACAGTGATCCCTTTGTCAAGTAATTGCTTCCTCTCTCTTTGGGCAGGTGCCACTACCGTAGGTGGCGAAACTTCATTCCCTTCATATGTTAGTGGCACTTCGTGCCTCTGAGCTTGTAGCTCGTCCATTTCCTTGCGCAAGTCTCTCATTTCCTTGTGCATAGCTTGCACCTTTTGCGAAGATGCTTGCTCACTGGAGCCCATAGTCGGTGGCTCCAAACTAGATCTTTCTCTTGTCCGTGTAGGTGCAGAGACAGCATTTGATGCAGTGTCTAATATGGCGTCATCACTTGCCCTGACAAGTTGGGCAGTTGTGCGAACCTTCTTTTTGGGAGGCATTGTCGATCATCACCAACTACTCATCCTAGCGCTCGTGTGTCCTCCACTAGGGCAGTTGAGAGCGACATGGCCACTGCTGCCACATCGGTAATAGAGAAGATCTCTATCCTGTCAGTGACTAGTCGAAGACAAAGACCTTGTTGGTAAGTAGTCTCCCCCATGCTCGACAATCCTTGCCTTGAGCTACTCCACATCCTCCCTCAAGGCATGAACCATAAGCTTAAGACGTCGGTTTTTCTTCTTCAAGTATGAATAGTCATCCTCCAATTTCTAGATCTTACTATAAGCCCAATCAGGATCCAGGTACTCCTCAGGGTCCTCCTCTTCATCAGGGGTCTCTTTCCTTGCATGGAAAATCACAGATACGACTCTCTTAAACATCTCCAGCCAAGTTCTCTTACAGGTCACTCAGGGTGCTATGGGTCGCAATCCTTGAGAAGGGGTAATCTTCTTGGTCATCTGTCAAAAGAATCGTAAGGCAAGCAAACAATAACAAGGATTACTAAGATCTATTAGGAATTTGTGGAATTATGCTAGCGATAGACTGTAAATGACATGACAGGAATTCCTATGCTCCGGTATTATACTTATTTAACCTAATACATAGACAAGTCTAAACTAGACTTTTAAAACTACAACTCTAATACCAACTCGACACTGGTCAAATGGAAAAAAAGGATAAACTATGGCTATGATACCAACTTTGTCACATCCCAACTTCAAAGACATGATGGTCTTAGAACATGGGGAGACATAAGGTCACCCACACTGTAAAACCCACTTACACATATACAAATCCTGCCTAGGATCGTATCTAACCCGATGCATTAACTTAAATATCCAATATCATAAGAACTCAATATGCGGAAAAATAGTTTAACAAATACTTTGAAAACACCTCATATGAAAATGATGTTTAAAGTCTTAAATAAAATATCAATAATTAATATCCCATAATAAATTCCCAGAGCATCTATGAATATCTCTTTATAACATAGTATTATTAAAGACTTTGATGAGGAATCCCCAAGCGAAATAGAATGCTTGAGCTATCACCTTACCTTCTCACATTTGCTCACCTAGAATCACACAAGAAAAATAGGGTAAGATAGATGATCTCAATGAATAAACAATATAGCACATACAATAACATATATTCCTTTAAAAAGGAATCCCATAGCTTATAACACATAGTTCATGATTTACAATCATGGTTTCAAATTTTTCAATTTAGCAAGGTTATCACTTTAGTAGGTTTGTAGAAATCACACTTATAACTCTTATCACCTATAGAGAGTAAACGACTATACTAGCTCATTCACTAGAGGGAGAGGTAGCCTCATATCAAATTCCAACTCCCAACCCATAACTTATAAAGTCGTAAAACTAATCAGGCTCCACGGCTAAAATTGCCTCTTCTAGCTGAGGTGGATACACTACCCTATTAATCAGGTTAAGACCATGTGTACAAGTTCTGATGATTTCCTGCATCGGCACGAGAATTCTACATAAAAGGTTAAAGATACCATAACTAGAGCTAATGGTAATCAAATATGATAATAGCAGGGTAGCCCTTTAGTATCACAAAGCATGTTTGCTATTACTGCAAAGTGGCCCCTCTGGTACTACAAAGCCAATTTGTAATAGCATTTTGTTGCCACAAATGGCCTCTATAGAACCATAGAGGCCCTGTGCAGTAATGCATCCCAATTCTTTTTTTCCATATTAAAAAACCCTTTAGATCATCCCTAGTTCCTTCCACTATATATTTAGACCTCCTCCACTCAGTTTGATGGACCTTGACTTGCTCAATTAACCTATGATCTCAAGCAAGCCTGAAATATTCTTTTCAGCTTGTTCCGCAACGGAAAAAGCTCGCTAGTTCAAAGTTTTTTCTTTTATTTTTATTTTTGTGTTGCTATTGCTTCTTACTTTACAAAGCGAGTTGGATTGCGACTTTCTGAGCCGACTTGTTAAGTCAAAAGCTTTCTACCATCTGAGGCAAGTTCCATTTTGACCAAGGCAAGGGATTGCCCATCGTCTGAGGTAAGTTTGCCATCAATCGAGACAAGACTCCTCCATCTCAAAGCTATGCAAATGCAAGGTAAGCATCTTTCCCTATTCTTTTTTATTTTTGTTATTTATTTTTCCCTCTTTGGGCTCTTTGCCTAATTCTTTTCTCTTCCAACCTCTGCTTTGTTAATTAATTAAATTTGATTCACTTAAGTAATCTTAATTTTAATCAATTCAATTTCATAATCAATTAAAATTTAATCAATCCAATCTTCTCTAATTCAGTCGATCGAAATATGATAAAAGGTTAGACTAAGAAGGAAGAACTTGTAGATTCTGATTTTCATTCAAAAGGATACGCAGACATGCTTTGTTCAAGTATTGAATTCAATAAAATAAACCAACCCCATCATCTTCTTCACTTTAATTTAATTTGTTTTAGTTTATTAGATTAGTTTTATTAGTATTAGTTTGGGGAATGTGTGACTTACCTAGAACTCATAAGGGCTAGAGGAGGTATCCTCTAAGTTTGGATTTTCATTGTAATCTTAATTTTCCTTTTTTTTTTTTTTTATTTTAGATGGATATTTACTTTTAAAATGTAATGGATGAATGGTCAAGTATTTTGTAAATTGTTCATGAAATTTATTTTTAAAGTCACTCTTATATTAAATTGTTAAACTATTTTTGTTAAAATAAATAAAAAAATTAGTCCCTATAAACCCTCAATTTTGCACTTTCATGATTTGGTCACAGCTTAATACCTGTTAAGTTTAGTACACTATGCAAAACTAGTTCACCAAAGGTTAAGAGGATAGCGCCCTTAAAAAAAATGGGCTTTTATGCATAACACTATAAGGATACTAAATTTCTTGACACTAACAAACATCAATCTCTAAATGTCAACCACCCGGAGCACCGATAGTACCGCCAGGCCTCTGGGTGGTACTATCGTTACTTGTCCTCTGTGCTCTTTACTTTTTTTGATTTTGCTCCTTCTAGCTTAATTTTCAGCTTATTTTCAACCTTACCCTTATAGTCTTTTCACATTTCTTCTTCCCAAATACCTCTATCTACCTTTGCCTATAAATACCCCATCTATCCACCATCTTCCATACCCCTAAAACTTGTGTTGATAGCTACTCACTAGTCTCTCTCTCCCTCTCTCTAATATTTCTCATATACTCTCCTTGAGTAGTCCCTAATTAAGTTAAAATCTGTTTGATTTTAATTTAAATTAGTGAATTGATCACATCACCTTAATTAATTAATTAATCCTTTTAATTAATTAATCAACTCACTTAATGACACTACATTAATTAATTAATCATTTTAATTAATTAATCCACCCACTCTCTTAATCAGATTAATTAGTTAATTAATGTTTGTAATTAATTAATTAATCTATCAATCAATCCAATCCTTCATTCTCATCCACTCTCTTTGAGTAGGATCCTTATTTCTTGGTATCGATAAAATAGAATTTCAGTCCAGTAAAATCTTCCACCCATCACATGCATAGAGGAGGAAGATATAGCATCTTCTCCCACCCATCAAAATTCCAAAATCAAACCAAATAAATCAAATCAATATCTAAAACCCTCCACTTAATCATGAAATGAACTATGTAGATTTTGGTCCCTATTCAATGGGATACATAGGTACATTTGAAATTTAAATCCAAATCTCAAATCTAAATCCAAACCTCAAATCTAAATCCTAACTAATCCCATTTCCCTTTATTTCTAACATACATGTCTATGTTTAATTTTTGTATGGGATTTTGTGATCTTCCTATAATCCATGAGGGTTGGAGAAGG